>JAEMWC010000813.1:137500-190000 GCA_016490735.1 Pachyseris speciosa | reverse complement strand
TACTAAAGATAAGAACAAACACAAAGATCTCTAAAGACGGAAGGAAAAACGAGATAGGTTTGGATCCTGGTGTGATAACACTGATTGACTGCTTCACATCAGTTGGACAAATTGTGTCTGATTGTGTGACCACGTTTACCTTTTTAAAATTAATCAGATGATGATAGTTGTGAGCCATGATTTAAGGCTTTGATAAAAATAATCGCAATTCATGCCAATTCCCTATCCATACCATTTCACCATCCATGCCATTCAATATTTTTTGTTCGGGATCATTTGCGGTCCAACATGGTGCAATATGGGGATCATTTGCGGTCCGGGATCATTTGCGGTCCTGGGATCATTTGCGGGCCCGTACAGAGTTGCGTTTGTCAACAAAATGGCGGTCGCTTCTTCGCGTTTTTGAAGTGCCTGCGAGGAGGATTTAGATAATCTACTTGTTTAGTTTTGAACGACTAGTAGATTTATACTAAAACAATTAGATTATTTGCTCTCGATTTCTATGCATGATAGCTGATTCGGGTTGCGCCTTCATCAGCTAGCACGCGATAGAAATCTCGAGCTCATAATCTAATTATTAATTGGAATGAGCTGTTTGGGTTGGGAAATGTCCTTTAGTCAATGGCAAAACTTGATCCCTTAGCCCAGACTGATCAGTACGAAAACACAACACAGCGCTTAACAACTTGATATAAGTGTCATGGTAGGGCGGAAGTCCAAAAAGGAGGGAAGAAAAAAATGATTATGAGAGTGCTGTTATTTAGATGACGGTGGCGATGAAGACGAAATGAGTCTTTTCACATGCGACGAGATGTTACGTCAATACGTCTTCAATAGGGTGCTTGAAACTGATATTACTGTCGGAGAAGCCGCACCATGTATAGTCTTTTTTTTGGCAAATGCTCATCGCCTCAGGCCAACCCTTCCTCGATTATCTCAGATCAAGCAACACGCGACAACACTCCCTGATAAACTTTGAAAAGGAAAGATTGATTTCAGTCAAAACTAATCCAAATATTAAGCAAAGCACAAAGCACATGATGTCACCGTTTGTGTTTAAAAAGGTAGGTTTTATCTTGTTCGTCTTTTAAAACAACACTGGAGGTCTCCTACGTATTCACATTACTCGTTGTCAAAAACGCATCGGCATGGTAGTTTGGCCCTTGTTGTTTCATTGGCGTAGATCCTTATTAAGCCACTTTTCCCGACGATCTTGTGGTTAATACATATTATATATGAGACAAGTCTACGTTATCTGATTAGAAGGATCAGAAACTACCAAACTTGCAACAAGACCTCGGACGCGGTTCTCGTCTAATGTTGACCTTTGAAACTAAAGCTTGGGTCAAAACAGAATCACGAAGCTTCAATGAAACCTCAGTATTTGTGAAGTGCGCTGAAAAACAAAAAGTACGTGACAGTTTGATAATTGACAAAGCCCTCATTTCTTCTTTCTTGTGCGTCTAAGGAACCCGAAGGACAAATCAAACAGAGCACGGGAGAGTCGGGAGACTACATACTGGACTGTATAATCTAGTTAATTTGTTGCTCTCAGAAATCACGGGCCTAATACATCTGTCCATCAAATAAGCGTTTCAGTGAAACATCATAAGACCCTGTTATTTTAGTTAACCGTTTGGCACGATACCAAATAACTTCTGCATGATGAAAGTATATTCTAACTATACCTCCGGGGGGATTTGAATTCTCATACACATACGATGCTGGCATGTTTACTCAATCCCTGACTCACAAATGTAGTAGTCTGCATGTTGGGCATTGCGCGAAATAGAGCAGTACACGCGTGGGAGGAGCTGATGGGTATCGGCGATAAGAAAACCAGTACAACTACTTTTCTTTTTCCCACGCGTGTCTTTTCCCTCGCACGCGTTTGCTCACTCGTGCTCCGCTCTTACTCGCGTGCGTTTGCTCGCGCCCTTTTCTCCAGGTTACAAATTCATGGTTTTCTTTAATATCTTAGTCACTTTCATGTTTCATAGGTAACAAGGGAAATTCTGCCAAAAGAAACAGTCTTTCTTCACTATTTAATCTGACTTTTCGAGATCTTGAAATTTTGATTTTTCTTTTTCTTCCTCTTCTGGCTGCAGCTTGCAATATTTTCTGGTGGGGAGGGGAGGGGGGGGAGGACGCATGCGGAAAGGTATTCGTACGTACCATCCTTGCAACAAAGATTGTTACTGACACCGTGTACGAACATAATAATAAAAAGATAAAAAAAATAACTAGAAAGAGGACACAGCGTGGTAGCAAAATCTTTATTTTTCAAGTTGAAGTGCAGAAATCCGAATACGCTGCGCTGTTATAACACCTTGTGTCAGGCCTAATACACTTAGCTTAAAGCTAGTCCAAAAATGAGTCATGGCTTCGCTATTGCCTATTAAAGAGCACCTAAAGACAATTCTTTTTTCTTTAATAAGATAATTCTTTCTACTTAAAGCAACATATTTTTCCATTTTCACCTCCAAATTTTGCTTAAATCATGTGTCGCACAAGCTATGTAAAGTTACCAGAACTAGCAGTCATATGGCCCCACGGCCGCGCTGTGAGAGACATGGGCCTATTCTCGATTTTACGTCACAAACTGTTTTGCTGCTTATGCGACACATGAAAAGCAAAATTTCGAGGTGAAAATGGTGAAATATGTTTGCTAAAGTGGAATGAATTATTTTACCAAAGAAGAGTTTTTACCTGTAGGTGCACTTTAACCCTTTGAGTACCAATTTATTGCATTTTTTTAAAGTCAATTTTTAGTGATAATTAGTCTGGAGGACTAATCTTCTCCATTTAAGAAGTTGCGATGGAAATAACAGCGGGCTTGTGTCACTGTGGGATCACTCTAAAAGTGTGACGTCACGCACATTAGCGGCTGTTGTTCGTTTACCGAGTCAACAAGCTTGATTGTGGTAAATTTGCCGCTTTATGAGGTTTTTTCGAGCCATTTTCCTCCACAAAGGCCCCCAGGCTGGCATCCTTAAGCTGGAATGTGGGTTAAGGCAAGCCTTTGAAAGAAGCCAGAGGTGAGAGACGGTTTCTTGCTGAATGAGACGCTAAATCTGCTTCGTAGCCAATATGGCGGTGGATGGCCGAAGCTGTCTCTCTGCTAACTTTGTGGAAGGATTCCAGGGCCTACCAAGGCAATTTGGGCTAGTTTTGACTGGTAAAAAGTTCAATCGACGTCATATTTTCCTGGTAGTACTGGGTGGCCCGACACTTACAAAAAAACTCGGAAATAGGAAATGGAAGAGTTCTGTGTTCCTGGAATAGTTGACTTTCCCAGAATTCTTTTGGGGCGTGAACAAGACAACTTGAGATACGCGAGCTTGGCTCCAATAAAATGGCTAAGGCGTGGCTTGTGGAAGAAGTGAGAGGAAAATTTCCCTCCAGATGCCAAGGTCTGGCTTTAAGGTTTGCTGTAAATGTAGAATTTTGATTTTTGGGCAATGTTTTTTATTAAAAAGTTGACCACGAAAATGTGTAATTTTTGGTATTGTTCTTTGGTCAAAAGACTAGCCTTTTGGGCTTTGCTGCCAAAAAAAACTGTCATGCAGCGGAATTCGGGTATTGTTGTCGGTTTTTTGGATTTGTTAATTCCAAAAAGCACCATTTAGTGCTATTTACACATTATTATGTCTTTGTGACAAAATTTAAACAAGAAATAAATCATAAAAGCAAAAGCGATATATTTTACGCAAATATGCGTCTTTGGGATACAAAGGGTTAACTATAACACATCTGAACGCAGGACTGAACTACATGTCACATGTTTACTTGCGGTTAAGAGGATGCAATTCTAGTTATTCTCATGGGACTAGGTTCTTCAATTTTGCTCAAAGTTTTGAACCCATTCAGTCTCTTCCTTACATATTTCAGATTCTGCTGTGGTCATTTGCTACAATGTGGATGTTCTCAAGTGAAAGGACAGAAGGTTCGGGTAAAGTTTGAGCCGTTTCCCTTTTCAAGAAAATGAAACACTCAATCCGTCCGATAATCTAACCATAAATAAAAAGACCCTCTTGGTATAAACACTGGAGATTGCTAAGAAGAATATCTTTACATAAATTGTTTAATAAAGCATTGAAACGCATTTCAATTCAGATTCTCGCTTAACTCTATGGTAACCAACTTACCTGAAAAGCAAAGAAGTCGAAGTCGATTTTCTTGAAAATGGAGGAAAATAAGACGGTAAAACGAATTTCAAGTGTACGACAGCTTGTTATCCAAAGCTAGCTCTGAAAAACATTGTTGATGAAATTAATGATAGATGAAACACTCTGAATTCTTAAAGTGGACACTGAAATATCATAATCTTTAGCTGTCCGTGTGAAAATTGAGCTTTTTATAAAGAACTATATTCCAACATGTTGTAATGAGAACTGTAGTTTATTAATTATGAGGTACATATAATAAATGTAAATAATACTTATTTAATATTGTAACTAACGTTCATGTGGCAACACTCTGTAAATATCATCCTATGAGAGCCAGCCACGCCAATTTTTCCAATGTTGTTGATTGGCAGAAGCACTGATGGCATAAGAAACAATCAAACCCTTCGGTTTTGGGCCTACAAAGTGTACGCGCTAAGTCAAGGCTCGTCACGCTATAAAGCTATTTTTCGCAAGCAATCAACACCATACTTACAACTCATACTGCTAAGAGTTATCTGGCAGCAATTTGGTTTCCTTATCCACGAGAACTGGAGCTTAGTTTCACAATCGCGCTTCTCGAGGCTTATTTATTTCTGTTTCATTGCCAGAGGGTTTACACTTTCAATCTACTCTGATGTTCCGTTATGGGTTTTGACTTTTTAGTAATCGTGAATATCATTGCTATACTGAAGGACTTATAGTAACGTAACCAAATTTAATTTTGACAGAGGCACATACTTGCGGCTACAGTTACAGTTCAATGGACTTTAGACGTCGGATGGTTGGTGGAAAAATCTCGCAACGAGGAATGTGGCCCTGGCAGATTGGGCTTTACGGCAGAAATTCCAGCGGTGGTAAATCAATGTTTACTTCGAGCCTTTTAATTACCGGGGTCGAGTGGCAGTCTAAAGCTTAATGTGTCCAACACCTCGCTTTCATTAAGGGAGCATTATACCTAGATGTTAAAGAAATAAGAAGTGATTTGGTAAAGAAATCAAAACGGGAAAATAAGGCACACATAAACACTCGGACAGTCCACTACAACGCGGCTGGATGTCAGGTTCAGGGCGGACTGTTTGATGTTCGCTCATTAATTTTTAACCTCTAAATTTAATTTTTAATCATCTTAAAAACTTCATTTTTCTCACCTCCCCTTAAAATCACTAGCCCCTCCCCCCTTTTATTCTTTTCATTCTCCCCCCCCCCCCCCCCAAATTCCAAATTCTGAGATATTTAGAAGGCTATGTGCTAGAAAACTATGATGGATTTTTTTTGGATTGCATGAAATCTCGGAAAGGTAATGAGGATCAAAGGTAAAAATGTGAAAAAAAAACCTAGTATTCAGGCATATTGCCCCCTTAAGAGGACTAAGACATCTCGAAATTGGTTTTTGGTATTTATGTTGTCAATTTATTGTAAATCCCAGTTCACGAATTTTATTAAGGTGGGGCCAGAGTACACGTATATTTGAGTGAAATTTTAAGAAGGTTAAAGAACGGATTAAAATGAACAAAAAATGTTTTGAAACATCTGCTAATTTTTAACTTCAAATTCCAATTTTAAGCCCCATTAGATCGTCAATATTTCCTAAAACCCTAAATTTAACGAAAATCCTTTGAGAAAAATTATCTCTTCCCATATATATCCTAAAATCACCCAAAAATTTACAAAATACCCCACACCATAGCTTCTTGTAATGAGCATAGGGATTTTTTATGTTAAGGTGGAATGGTTTGCTGACTTTTCGAAATTTCCTGTATTTCTGTTTTGATATCCTAAGACACTTCGAATTATGGAGAGAGTCAATTTTTTTTATTAAAAGTTACATCGAAAGGTATGTTTCGTAAGTTTCTAAGGTTTTCTCTTTGGTTGCTAGGGGGGTCCATTCTCGTCACCATAGTCCTTTTCGCTTCTCTTAGCCGGCGGGATCTTGGCACGAGAAACGAAG
Source organism: Pachyseris speciosa (assembly GCA_016490735.1). Lineage (NCBI taxonomy): Eukaryota > Metazoa > Cnidaria > Anthozoa > Scleractinia > Pachyseridae > Pachyseris > Pachyseris speciosa. The sequence goes on along the minus strand of JAEMWC010000813.1, from coordinate 183,883 downwards.
CAAAAATTTAAGAAGAAAAAAATGAAAGTGAATGATGACACATAAACAGACGCTTTTGTTTGCTATTAGAACTGAAGATTTGGAGCACAAAACACTTAATGAGGTAACAGAAATAAACGGACGTACCTACCCTCTCTCAAAGCAGTGACTATGCAACGGTTATCAATTTTTGAGGTAGCACCCTGGAATTGTAGTAGTTAGTCCAACTTAGAACCGTACTCTCTTACAAGATATTGAATTTGTTTGCATTTAGATCTTGTGTTTATCTGTGGTGGTGCTCTTATTTCTCGCCGTTGGGTTTTGACCGCTGCTCACTGTTTCTATGGTGACACTAGAGAATTCCGTGGAAATGCGAGTTGGTAAGTAACTAAACTATAGGTATAGCTTCGTTGCTTAGGAGTTCTCACTGAAGGAAGTCTATAAAAATTATTTGTTTTATGTCACAATTTAGACTATGAGCAGTCCCTCTTTCACCACTTAGTTCATCGAGCGTGAGACTAAAAATTTACAAAACTGGCGCGAGAACGAAAGAGCACGCGAAATCTGGACGCGAGGGGGAGCATTTTATTTTCTCGCGCCGGTTTTGTTTTACCCTGACTCACGCTCAACAACCTTAAGCGGGAAAGAGGGACTGCTCATAGTACAATCACAATTTGACCTCTGGTCGGTATACTGCTTTCCAGGATATTAATGAATCCTCCCCCATGAGTAGGAATCCGTTAGAACTGTTACCAACTTACAATCTCAGGTCTTCGCCCCTGCCTTCTTCTCCGTACTGTGGGGTTGATCTCACGTACCGGCTGTATTGGGGTGATATCAAACAGTGTTAGCTGGGTATTGGAAATTGTTGAACAGCTGACACTGCATCCTTTACGACTAATCTTGTTAGAGGCAGTGCTAATGGCCGTGTGATTTGTTTTATATCTACTATAATTTAATAAATATATCAGTCGGCGTCATAAGTGGCTCTCTACTCTGCTCCGAGAGGTTTTTCTCCGGGTACTGGGTTTCTGTCTCTCAATAAAGACCAACATTGGTTTGATTTCTCCCTGGTTTAGAGTTGAATGGTACTTCTGACAATGTAGCAAAGCGAAATAGATAGAAATAGTTATTTTCCGGCGCGGACAAGCCAAGGGGATTGGGACCGAGTGAGAGGAATTATGGATATGCCTTTCAGATATGTATAGAAGGCCATTACGAGTTAAAAATCAGTGTAGGTCAGCTCTCGTTCAGCACCCAAGTTTTTCTCTCAGCTCAACTATGGAAGAGACTCAAGAGCGCCAGACCATTAATTAATGCCAACAACAACAACAATACTTTATTTATACACGTAACACCAAGGAGTTCCTAAGTGCTCGTTAAAACGTGTACGTGTGTACTAATGTAAAAGAATAAAATTGTACAAAGTGTAAAAGGATAAAATTAATGAATTAATTAATAAACACACCCAAAATACTAACGAATAATTAATCTATGTACAAAATTTACAAACTTTAAGAATTAAAAAGAATTGTCGTTGTTTTGTTTTGTTTTGTTTGTTTGTTTGTTTGTTATTTCAAAACTCTACGCTTCAAAATTTAAGAACTTTAAGAGCCCCCTTAAAGGATACAATGTCTTTAGATTCTCTAACAACGAAGTGCTTCCAAAGTTGTGATGTATTTTGACTCGCAGGGCGGGCCAAACCGGTTTTCTTTTCTTTCGTTTCTTTCACCATACAAATAATCAAGCGGGGGAGTAGGGTTGAAATAGGGGTGAGAGCACTCGCCTTCCACCGATGTGTTCCGGGTTCGATTGAAGAAGATGTCTGAATTGATTTCGTCTCAAGTAGCTTCATTCTGAAAAAGACCTGCGGATGATTCTGCGTCGATCATCAGGGAAATTAAGAAAATTGAGACGACTGACTCCCGGCCTGTGTTCTTAAAGAAAAGCAACGAAGAGCAGTACAAGGCCACTACGAAAGTTCTTAACACCCTGGAAGACGCTAACCACAACCTCCAATCCAACAACATCGAAGCTGGTAAGTCGTCAATCGATGAAGGAATAAAATTTGTAAAAGAGAGAAAAAAACGTTTTCTTCTAGCAGATAAGTCGCAGTCGGTTGGTTGTTCAAGAATATTTATACAACACGAATTGGCCACGATTCTGACGACAAGAAAACGATCCTATCGGGCTGAAGAACGCGCTGCAAGGAATTCGAGGAAATTCGTCGTTCAACGGAATTCACTTCGTATTACCAGCATCTTTTCTTCACAGCAATCTCACCTTCGGTCTCCTAGTCCTCTCTTATTCCAACAACAATCATGACCAGCAATCATGACCAACAATGATGATCGTCTTTTGGCCAAAGCGCAAATGGTTTTTCAAATCTTTAAGTGGTACTATGATCAAATTTTTACCCCTTGATATTTTAGGTGTATCACATAGAAGTCCATGAAAGAATAAAAATGCCGTTTACCGTTTGCAAATATCTGCATTAGTTCCGGAGAAATTTAAGTTTGAAAAATGTGTAAAATATGCTAATGAGATTACTGAAAGGTGGCCAGAAAAGCCTTTAATATTGGGGAGGCCTGGAACCCAGTATGTTGCCATAGTAACAAAACTGTAAAGCTCGTATTGTGGAGCACATTTAATAGAATCTTACTGCAAAGAATCAAACCTTTCTGATACAAATTGGCTGAGATATCTTTTTTCATCATATGTGATCAAAATTTGGTTGAGTGTATGACGTCATCACTTGGCTAATTTGCATATTTTAAAAACTTGAATATCTCTGGAACGAAAAGAAATATTTGAAAACAGTAAACAGCATTTTTCTTCTCGTACATACTACTTGTTCATGTTTGAAAATGGTTTTGATAGGAAAGATGCCATTTTCTTCATAGTACCACTTTAAACGGTCTGGCTCCCGAAAATCTGACGTCTAAATTTGCATCGCGAATTAACTATGCTCTGAGGGACTCGGTTAACAAACTTATTGTCCCCTTTTCGAAAACTAACCGTGACATGAAAAATAGTTTTAGTTACAACGGCGCAACCCTCTGGAACAACTTACCCTGTAACATTAGAGAGTCTGATTCGACTGAACGCCTTCTGTATCATAATTTTTGAACACACGGCATTCGTGGAAATCAGTTTCATAAGTAGCATTTTGTTGTAAGCTAATATAATTTTAGCAATTAGGATATTAGGCTTTGAAGATAAGTTACGTAATTAAGTATTCTTTTATTTATTTCAATAATCAAGGGAAATCGGCCAAGTTCAGCCCTGCACGCAATATTGGATGGTTTATTGCTTATTTCTAAGTAACGTTTGCAAAACTGTAGATGCGTTTTTTCAGTTGGTGAATTTTCCCAAGATATAAGATAAGATTTAGTATAGACACCCCAGACTTCACTGTTATAGGTTAAGATTGGGGAAATCTTTGTGTCTAAAATTTTACTGGCAAGAGACGGTTTCCAACTGCTAAAATCTATATGTCGACGTAGGCTAAAAAGAGCATGAGGAGCCTTTTCCCTTAAGTGATCTAGTGACATGGTAAAGTTTCCAGTCGAAGAAATGCGAGTCTCTAAGTACGTATAATTTTGGACAATATCAATGTTTTCATTTCCCATATGAAACTTATGGTCATCTTTCTTTGCTCCCCGTTGAAACACCATAACCTTGGTCTTTTTAGCCCCGATTGATATTTAACATCCACGATTTGCAATATGATGATAACGTATTGAGACCATTTTGCAAACCTATTCGTGATCGTGATAGTATAATTAAATCATCTGCATATAGAAGAGAATTTAGTTTAGTTCCGTTTGGTAAAACAAAAGGATCTGATAGAGTATGTCCAAATGAGAACGGTTGGTCGTTAATGTACAGATTAAAGAGTAAAGGACTCAAAATACATCCTTGGCGAACACCTCTTGCGTACTGAAATGATCTTGTCTGGTTATTACCAATCTATATGGAGCAAATAGAATTGGAGTATAGGCTTTTGATCGACTTATAAAAGTTCCCGTCAACATTAATTTGCAACATCTTATAAAGGAGTCCATCGTGCCAGACCTGATCAAAGGCAGGCAGAGACTTTTTTGTAGTGGCAACTAACATACTTGTCTATTAATGTTCTTAATGTGAGAACGTGGTCTGCTGTTCGACCTGTTCGGTTTTTTGGTAAGAAACCGATTTGAGATTTGTGAAGTATGTTTAGCGAGTTGACATATTTGAGAAGTCTCTGGTTTAAAATAGAACAGAACAGTTTTCCCAGACAGCTGGAAACACAGATTCCGCGATAATTGGACGGATCACTTCGTTTGCCAGATTTAAATACTGGCGTAATAAGACCACCGCACCAATTTTTGGGGCATCACACCTAAATTTAGAATAGCGTTAAAAAGTTTCTGATAGGCGCATCATTTCGTTTAAGCTGGCTTTAATCATTTCGTTTTGGATTCTGTCTGAAAAAGGAGAATTTCTTATTCTTCAATTTTTTCACTGCTGTGCGTATTTCAATTTCGGTAATAAGGGAGTCCAAAGGGAGTGATTGCATGTTGCTATTTTCTTGTTCACGTAACTCTAACAATGTTCTGTTGATAAGAGTTAAGGGATTCATTTGAATGAATTGACTAGAAATGAGACAGCCAACTTTCTTCTGAAACTTCTGGAATGTGTTTAAATTTCGCAGAGTCGTCCATTGATTTTAAGCATTTCCAAAATTGTTTCTTATCGCAATTGACTATGGACTCCTCTAGCTCCGAAATCTTTGTACGGTAGTACTCACTTCTCTTGTCGTTCAACAATTTCTTGTATTGTTTTAAGACAATTGATATTCTTCTGAGATCTGCACTCCTACAAATTTCAAGAAGTCGCTTACCGTGATTGTTTATCTCATTGTCAAAACTATTTCTCTGAATGGAGCGGAGCGAAAATTCCATGGCAAGAAATGAGGGACATGAGGGGCGAAGTCACTTCAGAGCAGTCTAGAGAGCTGTCAATTACTTTCTTTCTTTGGCGAGATGTTATTGGATGATCGTTGCTATAGAAATTCGCAGGCGGTTCAAAATTAAAAAAATAAAAAAGATGGCGGCCCTGTCGAGTAATTTACGGTTGTCTGCAACAGCGAAGAAATAAAGATAATAAAGGAAGTTTGTTATCTGGTAAATTTCCATTAATAAATAAGTCGACTTTTGGCTGCTTAGGTGAAATATCGGACATTGTTGGCGTATGAAAGTGTACTGTACTTCGAACGATCAAGGCGAATTGATAATTTGATTTCTTCCTGTTTAATTTTCCCGCTATCTCGCCGCAAGGTTTTGTTGTCATTCTCAGTCTTTTACCGATAATTTCTATCCGTAAAAAGCCTGGGAAAGAGAAGAATGATATAACAAAATGGCCGGCAGTACTTCGAACTTGCGAAAACTTGGAACCTGCGAAACGCTCACATCACTCATGGCGCTTCTATGAAGACTTATCTTCATCCAGGTAGAGTTGAAAAAAGTCCACATTCAATGTTGATTACCGTGGTGGACCGAAAATGTGATAGAAAAACAGTTCCATGGACGTGAAATACATTGTTTTGGAACAATATTTCTGATTGATACCACGGAATTCGTTTCCGTACGGGCTTGCAAAGTTAGATTTTTCGAAGGCGATTCCGGCGGCTGGAAAAGACATTCCACCATACTTTTCTTACCAAGGAAGAAAGCTCAACTTCAAAGTTCAAAACCGTGGCGGATAAAGCTGGAAAGTGACTAATGTTTGTGTCAAACAACGACGATCGATGTCAAGAAACAGGATCAGATTGATACCAGGGAATTCGTTCCCGTTTGGGCTTGCAAAGTTAGATTTTTCGAAGGCGATTGAGCTGGAAAAGGCATTCCGACATATTCTTCTTACCAAAGAATATAGCTTAATTTCAAAGTTCAAAACTGTGTCGAATAAAGCTGGAAAGTGACTAATTGTTGTGTCAATAAACTACTATCGATGTCAAGAAACAGGATCAGATTGATATCAGTGGAAAAGTCAAAAGCTTAGAGAGGTATGTCAAAAAATTTAATTTTCTTCACTCAAGTCTCTATTTATTTTCTCCCTTTTTCGCACTTTTGAGGCACCTTGAACCACAGACGTATAACCTGCTACTTCAATATTTGTCCCGTTCCAGGTCTCAGAGAGGATTATGAAACCAAAATTAATAATCATACTTAAAAAATCGACATTCTGTAATTTGTCACCCAAAGATTTCGAAGAAAGCCCGTTTATGTTCCAGGCAAAAAAATACAGTTCACCTGGGTGATTCAAGAACCCTGTCATTCCCTATTATAGTAGCTATCAAAGCTTAAACGTATCCTGGTAAAAGATTTAGTATTAAATAAAGGACTTTATAAATCTTAAAAAAGAAAGCAGTTCTTTAGGAAATTCTACATGCGAGACATTACCATTGTCAGTATGAACAAGCAATTGTCAGTTTGTGGGAGAGGTGGAGACCTGTTTATGAGCTTGTGACTGGAAATAAGCCACTGGCGGCGACGGTTGCTGCTGGCGTTGGTGTATTGGTTGATGATGGTCTCCAGGGGAAGATTCCTGAAGGCGTCACTGTAAGAGGAATATTTCTGAGATAGTGGTAATTGGGATCGATGCGGCGAGCGGAACAAATGATTAGTGGGGGGACGTGAAGGCTTTGCTCTGCCATGAATCGCTTCTGCCAAGTTTGCGGCGAATAAACCGAGGTGTCGCTTTTTAATGTGTTTGTCATCATGTAAGACTTCAGGACCCTTGGCAAAAAGATTTTCATAAGTGACAATATGCACGTTTGGTAATTTGGAGCAACCGTCGACAATTTGCTTGTTAATTTTGGTAATGAGATGCGATGGTAGATCTGCTCGTGGAAGAAAAGTAGAGTAGATGATTTTACTCATAGGGAACTTTGTCGATGTTTCTGTGATCATAACAGAAAGATCAGAGATGAAAGCATCGACCGGGGTCGTCATCGTAAGATCGTTTGTTCCGGTGTGAATAACTATTAGTTGAGGGGTGTCGGAGAGTTCATTTTGGACAACAGTTCTGGCAGTCTCAGTTCTAGGACATCTGAAGAATTTGACCGAGTCTTGCGTGGAATGGAATAGTTTCTTTTTATTTAGGGATTTTTTGTTTGAATCACACAGAAAGCCTGCACCGTTCGGTTGGACGGTGACGGAAGGCGAGTGATAGAACACATCAGGAACAACTTTGTCCGGTGTGGAGGTGTGAGGGAGATTGACAGAGGAATTTTTCCCGGGAGGCTCTTGTAGGTTCTTGAAGAGCAGAAAAACGATTCTCCGTTGGAATGTCAACAATAACCGTTTCTGTTGTCGCTTGTGCTGTTGATGGTAATTGCTTGGGTATTATCTGAGCATCTTGTACTGCCCTTACTTGATCTTTAAGAAAAGACACCTCCACAATTAGTTGATTTTATTTCTCTTGCAAGGACACATTCGATTCAAACATTTTAGCGTGTTTCTTTTGTAGAGATGCGTTTTCCTCCTGTAGTTTCTTGATAAGAGCAGATTGCTGAGAGAGAGTGTCCTCAAATGATTTAATGTGTAACGAAAGATCGTTTGAGAGATTGTCAATTGATTGTTTTTGTAATTTCAAAAGGTTATCCTGTTGAACCATTTTGTCCTTCATGTGCTGGAGGTCACCAGAACTTTAAAAAAAAAAAACTTGTTACTTGGAATTGAGTGAATTCAGCCTCCAATTGTCCGAGTGTGTCCCTCATTGTTGTGATCGTTTTTAGACGGGGCGGCGTGAGTGAAAGAGGCTCGACAGCTGGGGATGACAAGGCTGTTTTTTTCCCACTGCATTGAATCTTCAGGTCGCTGGGTTTGATTAAAGGAGGAATATCCTCATCAGCAATGAAGTGAATGAAATTTACGAAAGACTGAATGTTGCTTAGTTCGTTTACAATGTCAAGGAGCACCGGAAACTCATGAGCACTCCATTCCTCAAACTTCTTCCCTTGAACTAGAATCCTACCAGTTGCGATGAAGACTGTAATCGCCACTAACTGATCTTCAGAAATGGCTGTTGTTGCGACTAAATGGATGACTATTTTGTCGCATTTTGACGGAGAGTTGTAGCTATCTTGTTCTTCCCAGATGATCTTATATCCCGCTGTGTTGTTTGCGGTCAACAGATCATAGTAGCGGCATGCAACTGCAGTTATCCAAAGTAGGATTCGATCCGAAGTGCAAAAGGCTTAACATCTCGCCGAAGGCTTGTACACCAAAAAATCAATTGATTCGAAGGGTGCCTGCTTGGATCTGGCGGTCGGCGGGTGAAATTTGTCCACGCTGGATCTCTTTAAGTCCGTACTTGTTTGCGTAATGCGTACAAGTGATGACTTTTGTTCGGAATTTCCACTATCGGACACACTTTCTTCGTCTTCTTCAAATTGACTTCTTTCGCTTTCTCTTTGCATTAGTCCACTTCAACGCTAAATAGTTCACCAGGATATGAATAACGCAGCCAGAAAAAAGCTATAATTTCCCGCTCACCATGAGAGATATTCTTACCCTGATCCCTAATACCTGATTAAGTTTCCCCACTTAGCAGAGCATCTGTGCTCACCTACAAAGATTTAATTATTGTTCTTAGTAGTAGTAGTAGTAGTAGCAGTAGTAGTAGTAGCAGCAGTAGTAGTAGTAGTAGTAGTAGTAGAAGTAGTAGTACCAGTAGTAGTAGCAGTAGTAGTGGTCAAGTACTAAGAGTAGTAGTAGTAGTCGTCGTCGTCGTCGTCGTCGTCGTCGTCGTCGTCGTCGTCGTCGTAGTAGTAGTAGTAGTAGTAGTAGTAGTAGTAGTAGTAGTAGTAGTAGTAGTAATAGTAATAGTAATAGATCGCTTTATTTGCATGACCGCAAAATTTTACAGTATTGCAAAAGCTTATTAATTAATAACAAAACAAGGTTAATAGTAATATTGTCCTAAGTTACATTACTCTCATTAGATAATAGTAAAGTATCACGTATATTTGTACATGACGAAATGAACTTCATTACTAGCTTATTTACAAGATGATCATTAGAGTTCATAAGTAGTTTTATGCTTTCAGAGGTTGATTTCATTTCAAAGTCAGGTATTATTTCATATATTTGATTTAAGAAAGTCTCCCTCTGAAAGGAGTATCTGCTACACTGAAACAGGAAATGAGATTCATTTTCAACTTGATTTGACTTGCACAATGGGCATAACCTGTTTTCCCTTGGTATATGGTCTCTCTGATACCGACCTAGTTCAATCATAAGTTTATGATTACTTACTTTAAACTTCACTAAATTTCGCCTTTCATTAAAATTTCTAAGCTGATGTAGGTAATCGGATGTAGAGTACTCATCTTTAAAAACTTTGTAAAATTCTAATTTCTTTGAATGTTCAACGCTGTGTTGCCAAAAATATATATACTTCTCCTCCATATAGGTTGAATATCGCTTAACTGTGTCATTGTCAAAAGACTCAAGATCTACATTAGATGAATGGTATTGTTCTATCATGTTTATAAAATTGGAATAAAATCCGGAATTATTAACAGAGTGAAGGTTTTTCGACATGAGGAAAGCTTGTTTGACTATAGAAGCATTATTTTTGTTGTTTAGATAGACAAAATATTTCATAATTTTTTGATTAATTTGGACAATTAGTGGTAATCTCCCAAGTTCGGCTCTACACGCTAAGTTAGAGGCCTTATTGTTTACTTCTAAGTAGCGTTTACAGAATTTGAGATGGATTTTTTCTATTGCGGAATTGTCCCATTTTTTAAAATTCTGTTTAGTGTACATCCCCATACCTCACTGTTGTAGCTTAAGATCGGGAATATCATCGTGTCAAAAATCTGTGATGCGGTATTGGGATTTAGTCTATGAAGAAGTGTATGTTTTCGTATACTAGAGAAGGCGTGTAGAGCTTTTTCTTTTAAGTGTTCTTGAGCAAGAGTAAAGTTTCCTGTTGGAGTTAGACGTGTGCCTAAATAGGTGTATTCTTGAACAATTTGAATTGTTTCAGTGCCTATTTTGAAGTTTGTGTCAACAGATTTCCTTGGGCGTTTTTGAAATATCATTATTTTTGTTTTCTTTGGGTTGATTTGTAACATCCATGTTCCGCAATATGAAGAGAGCGCGTTTAGACAGTTTTGTAACCCTATTTTGGATCTTGACAGGATTATCAAATCATCTGCATATAGGAGTGAATTTATTTTGGTTCCATTTGGAAGAATGAATGGATCAGACATGGTGTTTTCGAATAAATACGGCAAATTGTTGATATATAGGTTAAATAAAAGGGGACTTAAAATACATCCTTGACGTACACCTCTTGAGTATGAGAAAGATCGAGTTTTGTTTTCTCCGATTCTTACGGAACATGTAGAGCTGCAATAAAGGGTTTTAATCAGGTTGTAAAAGTGGCCTCCTATATTAATCTTGAGTAGTTTGTAGAACAACCCCTCGTGCCAGACGGAATCGAAAGCTTTACGAAAATCTACGAAACAAGCATAGACCTTTTCTTTATGGTAGTGGACGTATTTATCTATTAGGGTCCTCAGCGTGAAAACATGATCTGCAGTACGGTTTTCGGGCAGGAAACCAATTTGAGAATTATGTAATATCTTGTTTTCTTCAAAGTACAAATGTAATCTTTGATTTAAAATGGAGCTAAACAATTTTCCAAGGCAGCTAGATACACATATGCCTCTATAGTTTGTCGGGTCACTCTTGTCACCCGATTTGTAGATCGGAGTTATAAGGCCTTGACACCAAATATCTGGCATTTTCCCAGATTGCAGAATAAGATTAAAGAGTTTTTTATAAACAGGCATAAGCGATTCAAGGCTCGCTTTGATCATTTCGTTTCTAATTTTGTCAACAAATGGGGATTTCTCATTTTTTAATTTCTTCACTGCTTGGCGTATCTCTTGTTCAGTTATCGAATGATCTAAATTGCTAAGCTTTTCTTTTTCTTTTTCCAATGATTGCAACTCATTATAAATTTCTTGTTGTTGTATGGAAGTTCTCGGGTCTTTAGAGTGTAAGGATTGAAAGTGGTTGAGCCACGTTTCCTCCGAGATAGGGGCGGGGACATTTTCGACAATAGTATCGTTCATTGACTTTAAACAATTCCAAAACGATGCGCTGTTGGGATTTAATCCTAGTTCGTCGAGTTTCAGAGATTTTTCAGTCTGAAATGCTCTCCTTTTTGAGTCAAGGAGCTTTTTGTAATCAGTCAAGGTTTTATGAAATTTCTCCCGCAACTCAGAGTTAAAGGGATCACGATGTTTTTGATTTGATACTCTTCGTAACTCGTGTCTTTTTAGACGACATTCACGGTCGAACCATTTTTTGTTAACCGTTGCCTTAATACGTTTGCGAGTTTTTTTGGTTTTAATCTTGAGGCAGATTTTTGATGCCGCAGTTAGAATGTTCACAGCATCGTCTAATGAGACGTTCACGTCTTCTGTGTGTTGTTCCATATATTCCCTTATTAGGATTTGGATTGATTCCGTGCGTAACGTGTTTCTGAATTTTAAATACGAGTCACTTTCCCAACAGAATTGGCGTGGTAGACTCGTTAATCTATCGGTAGAACATGCATTTTGGGTATTGCTTGTTGGTAAGCTGTTGTTTATATTCAGCCATGCGACGATGGCACTGTGGTCCGATAAGTAAGATGGTTGCTTAACAACAAAACTATTAACATTAAGTAATGTATATTGATCGCATATTACGTAATCGATAACGCTTGTCCCGTTTTTCCCATGAAAGGTGGGTCTGCCTAGAGTATCACCATTAGTTCTGCCATTTACTATTCTTAGATCAAGGTTTTTGCAAATTTCTAGTAGTCTTTTTCCATGACTGTTTATGACGTTATCAAGACTATTTCTTTGAGCTGGCTGAAACGCTGATTCTGATTGATCATTAGAGATTACGTCGTTGCCCTCTTGCGAGACAGTATCGGAGTATTTTCCGGTTCTTGAATTGAAGTCTCCCATAAGAATAATAGATCCTGTCGGAGACATATCTATTATGTCTTGTTCTAGCTGATCAAAAATTTCGGGATCGAAATATTTCGAGTTGCACGGAGGTATATATATTCCGCAAACGTGGATATCCTTCATCGAATTTAAGAGGTCTTTCTTGATTATAAACCAAACATAATTTTGCGTTGATTTTGTGATTACAATATTTTTATCGAGTTTGTTCTTATAGAGTAAGGCTAATCCTCCAGAGTTCCGACCACCTTTTCTCGATTGGTTAGGGGTAGAACATTGTACAAATGATTTATATCCGGTTATTTCCAAGTCAGTGCAATTGCCAATTTCGGTAAGTAGTATAAAATCACAGTTATCAATTTCATTCAAAAAATCAGGGTTCTGTAATTTGTTTCCAAGGCATTTGGAAGATAATCCGTTGATATTCCAAGCACAAAGGGACAATTTGCTTGAAATATCGGGGCAAACTTTGGTACCAATGATAGCTTCATTATTTCCTCATTATACTGGTATAAAATTTATAGTAGTATTACGTAGAATTAAGTGTCTCAATGTTCAAATAAAGTTTCATGGTTAATTAAACAAATGATTTTACAAATCGTAGAAAGGATATGATTTCTTGAGGTATTGTATTTGTTACGCTGCTGGGTGGGTGGGTCTCTTCACGGGCAATTTCCATTTTTCCAGCGTGCGGAAGTGTTTGATGCGGTGCGTTGGGATACTGATGGGGGACAGCTGGCGTTTGATTCTGTGCAGCTTGGTGTGGTGTAGGGGTTATTTGTTGCTGCAGTCGTGGTTTAACAAGTGGCATTGCCTGCGGACGAGTCTGAGGATCGTAAGGCCAGTGATAGGTATGAGGAGGTGTGTTCTCGATGGCGTTGCTGTATGACGTATGACGCAACAGCGGACTGCGACCTTGGGGAGATGCCGGGTGATTTCGTGGTGTTCTTCGTTGGGCACGGCCATGAATGGCGTCTTTTAGGTTTTTCGCGAAAAGTCCTATGTGGCGTTTAAGAATATGTTTGTGATCATGGAGAACATTTGGTTGATTCGCGAAAAGGTTGTCGTGCTTGATTAATTGTACATTGGGTAGTCTTGAGCAGCTACTGATTAATTGATCATTTATTGAAGTAATTAACGGCGTTGGGATGTCGTTACGGGGTAGAAGAGTTGAGAACAATATCTTGCTTGAGGGGAATTTTGTTGAGGCCTCAGTGATCAACATTAAAATGTTCCAGACAAGTTCTTCAGCAGAATTAGCTGTCTCAAGGTCGTTTGTGCCTGTGTGTAATAGTAGTAGTAGTAACAGTAGTAGTACTAGTAGTACAAGCAGTAGTAGTAGTCAAGTAGTAGCAATAGTAAGAGTAGTAGTAGTCCTCGTCGTAGTAGTAGTAGTAGTAGTAGTACTAGCAGCAGCAGCAGCAGCAGTAGTAGTAGTAGTAGTAGTAGTAGTAGTAGTAGTAGTAGTAGTAGTAGTAGTAGTAGTAGTAGTAGTAGTAGTAGTAGTAGTAGTAGTAGAAGTAGTAGTAGAAGTAGTAGAAGTGGTAGTAGTAGTAGTAGCAGTAGTAGCTAGTGTCCTGGTCGAACCTGCCCACACGTAGGTCGAAGCCGCCCACACAGGAGGTCGAATTTGCCCACACGGTCGAAGTTGCCCACATGAGAGGTCGAATATGCCCACTTGCCGGGTTGAACCTGCCCACATGGTCGAATGTGCCCACATTTAAGGTTGAATGTGCCCACATTGTGCGAGTGGTTGTTTTTAATAGTTTCTTGGATTGTCTTAATGTAGGTGGAATTGAATGATATTTAGGCGAGGTATAATTCTTGAATTGGTCTTTAATACTTTGCTCTTGAAATTTTTTTATGCATTCTTTTTTGAGTTTTTTTTTTTAATATGAAATGTTCTTTAGGTTTTTAAGATTTTGGCCAAAATTCCCAAGCACCTCTAATGACAAAAAAAAGGTTAAGCTTTTATTGAAACAACTTGAAAATTACACACAATATAGTCCAATAATTGAACTTTCTTTTATTTAGGTAACCAAAAAGTTTGGGTGAGGTTTTTGTTATTCTTCGCTCTTAAATGTCTGTAAGCTCCAGAGGTCGAAATGTTCTTTAAGTGTTTCTAATGTAACTCTAAGAGGATTTTGCGCTTAAAGTTGAAACTTGAGAGGCATAGCACAGGCTTGCACAAAACTGGAGGGCTCATCACCCCTTTTGTGGTTTTTCGTACAGTTCTTGGCCTGCAGAAAGAAAACATATTATCATTTTGGTTTCCCAGTCCCCCCCCCCCCCCCCTTGCCGTATCAAACGGCAAGAGTACTACCCAGAGACAGCGTGTTTGTGGGGCACGTATTGGTAATTTCAACTTTTAATGTCAACTTTTTAATGTCAACTCTTGAATTTCAACGTGTTTTTTTCACGGTCATGGCAATGAGTATCTGCTTCATCCTTGATGCAAACTTTAACCAGAGATGCTCAACCCAACAGAAGAAAAAACGCAACCAGAGCAACGAGCTAATTTGACACTGCTTTATTTTTCTTTAGAAATTTGCGGGTGTTCCTCAGATTGTCGACGCAGCGTTGGAAGCCCTTTACTTTCAAAAGTGGTGCGAGCTCGTCAATGGTGTTAATGCTCCCTGCATCTCTTTTTTAGTAGGATTCTTTTCAAGATTCCCAAAGTGCTTCAAGATCATCGCGTTTTCTTCACTTGACCACTTGACCAACGTTCGTGTAGAAGAAGCAGAGCTCATAGAGTCTGCTGACCATACCCAGTTCTGGGTTTCTTCCTCAACCTGGGTCTCTGGGAGGTCATCTGGTCTCATGGCTGGTTCTGTTTGGCCTTTCTTATGTTGAAGATAACGGACTCGGTCCACAACTTTCTTCACCATGCCCGGAATGGGCACAAGAACACGAAGGCTTGGATGATGCTTCATTGAACATCTGACATGATCAGTAAGTATCTGGTCACTGGACTTAATAAGGTCATCGTAAACATTTAAAATGGCACCTTCCTGTTTGCTGCAAAGTTTTCTCTCTCCTGGAGACTTACCTCCAGGACCTGCTGGCGATTCTTTTTCAGTTACATTCACTGCTTTTGGGCTAGAGATGACCTGAATTGTTTGGATGTTGTTGTCATCAGCAAAGTGTAACATTGACTCGTTAGCATTAGACGACTGACGATTGGATGATGGATTCACTGCGTTTGGGCTGGAGATTATCCCACGTGTTTGGATGTTGTTGTCATCAGCAAAGTGTAACATTGACTCGTTAGCATTAGACGACTGAGCATTGAATGATGGGCCTACTGCACATTCAACAGATCTCGGTTTGGCTACGATGTTTGGGTCATGGTGGTAGTTTTTTTTCGCTCAAGGTGCACATGGATATGATGTCCATGGCAGACGCTGCAGTGGCGGTCATATCCTCTCTGAGATAGCACTTTCTGGCCACTCTATCAGAATGACACATGGCGCGCCTCAGCACTTCCTCATCAACGTTTAGACCTTCCCTTTTCTTTTCATAGCATGCTGTTACGATCCACTTGCGGATATTTGTGCCTGTTACTCTGATGTCTGGTCTTACATTACTTCTTTTCCAGAATTGGGGAAGACGTTTTGAGATACAGCCGTGTTCAAAGGAAGTGCCATCGCTGCGCAGAAAAATGGTTGCGCCTCTTGGCAATGGAAACTGCGGATGTATTTCATGAACATAGATGTTGAAGAGCTCTTGTAATTCATCATCCAAAGATAATGGCGCTGGCCCGTCGTTTTGTCTCTTGTGCTGCGGAACCAGTAGCACTTTGTGATTTGTTGTGGGATCAGTGCTGGCATTGAAATACTCTTGCAGTTTCAAATTCTCCAAGGCGCCAGGGCGAGTACCTGTCTTGAGGCTAACCAGTGTGATTAGGTAGTCCCTGGCCTCGCATATTTCATAGATGGTGAGAACTGACTTTTCTTTGGCCTTGTCAAATATTTTTTTCGCACTGAGAACAGCGGGGCACGAAAGGAACGCCTTTACGTCTTCCGTCGTGAGGCGATATGTGCACTCATCCATGCGCCTTTAATTAGTTTCCACCTTTCCTTCGAGATCCACTGTTTTCCGCCAGCCTTTAAGCTTTGGTATTATGTTTCTAAAGATTCTTTTTGCGTCATTTTCCACAGGAGGGAAATCTGTGACACGGACTCGCTCGTCGACCACAAATTGCAGGAATTTCTCATACGTCCCCAAATAGCTATTAATGGTACCAGATTTACGCTCTAGAAGTTTAACATCAACCCAGTCAGTCCAGAAAATTTGGCCTTCGTCTTGAGATAGGATGTCGATGTCATCACCGCCAGGCTGCAGGTCCTCTAGCATGATCCTAATATGCGAGGCATGTTGCAGCCTGTTTCTGTTCTTTTTCCTCCCTGCATCGGCAGTGTTGAGCCATTTGTAGAACAGGATCAACCACTTGTGACGAGCGTTCTTGGGAGTTGTAAAATACTCCTCTTGCAGTTGAAATTCTTCGTAGTCCTCATCATCAGCATTGTCTTCGGGGTCTGAGGGTGGTTGACTGGATTCTAGTAGTAGTAGTAGTAGTAGTAGTAGTAGTAGTAGTAGTAGTAGTAGTAGTAGTAGTAGTAATAGTAGTAGTAGTAGTAGTAGTAGTAGCAGTAGTAGTGGCAGTAGTAGCAGCAGTAGCAGCAGTAGTAGTAGTAGTAGTAGTAGTAGTAGTAGTAGTAGTAGTAGTACTAGTACTAGTAGTAGTAGTAGTAGTAGTAGTAGTAGTAGTAGTAGTAGCAGTAGTAGTAGCAGCAGTAGCAGCAGTAGTAGTAGTAGTAGTAGTAGTAGTAGTAGTAGTAGTAGTAGTAGTAGTAGTAGTAGTATCGTAATAAACACTTTCCTTTACCCTATCGTATACCTATTCGTATACTTGTTTCGTGTGGCCATCCTTGTGTGCGGACGCTTCTTCTAAGGCTCCGTATAAATTTTATTTTTCCTCTCTTCACTTAAATTTCATATTGAAAAACCCGCTGATATTTCTGACATATATGGTGGGAATATTGGGTGGCTCCTCGACGTGGTGGAGACAATCTTTAACTTTCCTGCCCCTTCCTTCGACAATTTTTTTTGAATTTGGGAAAATCTGGCAGACGCGTGACCAGCCGCAACCTGGGTACTTTCTCGAGGGAGGAAGAGAGAGGACCCTGGATGGGAACGAGGTTGCGATCTCTTCCCTGCCACTTCGAGGAAATTAGAACATGGGTGCACATCAACAAATTTGATATGCTCGCAATAAGCGATACCTGACTCAATCCAATGAAGTGCCCCTGAATTAGGGATTTGTGATTATTCATTGCACCGCGGTGACAGAGTTGACTCTAAAGGAGGAGGAACAGGAGCAAAGGACTCGCTTATATGTCGAACGATCGAGCTCCTTCACAAGAAAACAAATGCTGATGTATATCTCGAGATAAAGCAACACTCTGTTGGACCACGAACGCGAATTGCAGGCTAATGAAGATATACCGTGACGCAGGCCTGAAACAATTAGTCAACACTGTCATTCGTGAATGCAAGGGTACCCGTACTTTATTGGATCATTTATACACCACGAATGAGGGCAGAATCATTGAAATTCGAGTTCTGTCTATGGACTGAGTGATCATTATCCCATCTGCTTTACGCACAAATTTTGCAGAGGTAAATACGAAAAGTTGGAGGTGTACAGAAGCTTCAAGAATTTCTCTAGTCAAATATTTATGTATAAATGATCTTCATATACTTGATGCTTTTTCTGAGGTTGACGACATGCCAGGTCCACACATGGTTATCGTACTTGACCTGCTATCTGTAATGACGTTTTGACACCATCATGTAAAAGAAACGCAGGGCTCAGGACTTTCCAGTCAAGTGCGTGTCGTCCATGGAATAACCTAGGTAACTCATAGGGAAACATAATTTCATATTTCAGGAAAAATGCTACAGAACAACTTCATCAAGGAAAACTTTTCACTAGACCATTTTAAGATCAGTTGGACAAAGTTGAGGGCCGTTATGTAAACTATTCAGTCACCCTCGGTAAATAGAGTATTTGTTGTTGTTGTTGTTGTTGTTGCGTGTTATGTTCGCTCAGTACTGAGTGGAGTTGAATAATAATGCTTTCCGTATTTGATGTTAATTTCTTTCCTTTGCTAATAATTTCAGAGTCTTGCCTCCTGAACAGCGATTATGCCGAATTTCGCCTTCCTCGCCCTTCTTTATCGACCTTTTCTTCAACAGACAGACAATTCTAACAATTTCGACACTGCTGTCCATTAGCTGTCCCGCGAGAATTTGTTGCCCGAAGGTTGCACGTTTCAGTGCTTTACGTCACTTGTAGCCAATCTTAAAAACGCCTCTCTACTTGATCTCTGCGCAATTGTGTTTTTTTTTTTCTTTTCAGGTACTTCATTAAAGCAGGGGCTCACAGCCTAACGAGAGACGAAAGGTCGCAACAGGATATCCTGCCACACAAAATAGTGATTCATCCTCAATACAATTATATTTCCTCCGTCGATTTCGACATAGCTCTTGTAAAACTTAGCCGAAAAGTGAAGCTTAACCGCTTTGTACGAACAGTTTGTCTACCGAAAAAAAACGACGGGGATTTGGCGATTTCTAAGAAGGATGGCATTGTGACAGGATGGGGAATAACACAGAAAAAACGACATGGGGAGTTAGGCAAACGGGAGCCATCAAAAGTTCTTCGTCACGCGGTTTTCACCATTCAAAACAACCATCTCTGTAACAATAAAACAAGCCTTTCTTATAACTCATCGGTGACGTTTTGCGCTGGGGATGGCAAGGGAGAAAGCGACTTTTGTGATGGAGACAGTGGCGGAGCCTTTGTCCGCGAAATTTTGAAAGGACGTAATTTAAAGTGGATTGTTGTTGGTGTCGCTTCCTGGGGTGAGGGGTGTGCCCAGAAGGACAAGTATGGATATTACACCAGGCTGTATCCATTTCTCGACTGGATTAAGAAAACTTTAAAAGAACGTGAGTAATTCATTTTTACTTATCATTTTGTTATTTCATTACAGTTTTAGAAGTGGGAGGTAGAATAATATCATACGTAGTTTTGATGCAACTATCACCACCTGGCACACATTTACACGTATAGGCAATGTAAAAATTCCTTCATTTGTACTCTTGGCCCCGTAATAAAACAACACCTAGCTCATCGTACTTTTCATTAGTCCACAGATATTACCTCGAAATAGACTAAAAAGAGAAAGTAGGGAATGCAGTCCCTGGTGTTGTTGTCTGCCCTCGCACACAAACAGAATTTTACAGTGTCCCCGTTTAGTAAGCTCGATTACCGGCTTGAAGGTTAGACAGTTATAGAAAGTTGTCGGTTGATTGATTTCTCACGGTACTCCGCCACTCAACTTTCATGATCATGCTACATTAGATATCAGAGCCAATCAAAGGGCTCATATTTGTTCGTGAATTGTATTAGTTGAATAGTGTTAATGTTTTGAAACTCGTGTTAAGCTGGCATTCTCGGTTAATTATCTTTTCATTTCTTCTTGCAAGCAATTGACTGTGGAGTGCTACCAACACCGGACAGGGCCAAGAAGGTCTTAGAAACCCACACCAGGGTCGGCGGTCTGATCAGATTTAAATGCAAAGTAGGGTACGAGATCAGAGGATCAAAAAGGAGGACCTGTCTGAACACTGGCTTATGGAGTGGAATTACAACCTCTTGTAGAGGTAAGTTTTCATTTCCCTTTGGTGGTGATGGTTTTATTCACATTCGCTCAAACATATTTTGAAACAAGACCAAACAAGGTGACCAAACGTTAAAATGTTTAGTAACCAAACAATATTTGGCCGGGGCTTAAGAATATCCTAAACATCCCACCAGTAAGACTATCGCTCTGCGGTGAACATGCCTTCCAGTATGCTTCACCAAGTCTCGGGAATTCCCTGCCTGATGTAATTCGTCGCACCCTGCCAGCGTAGCCTTTCTTAAACTCCGAAAGAAACGCTCTGCACAAATCGAGTCAAGTCTTTATTAAGCATGCACTTGTTGTTGCCTGGATACAATTTGGAGCCCAGGACGAATAGCAAGTTGGGGCTGCGGCTACTTGAAAGACTTGACTCGATTTCGACAGAGTCTTTCTTTCGGAGTTTAAGAAAGGCTCTGCCAGCAAAGTAAATGCGTCGCTGCGAGACTTCAACCAGATTTGAAGCTAAGATCAAAATTCAGTCATTTTGCAAAGCCTACGAAAAGTTTCATTTTATTTTTATTTTATTATCTTTTCTATTCTATATTTGAAACTGTTTCTATGTAGTTTTATGTTTTTTTTTTTGTGGTTAGAGTGAATGAATTGTAGAGCAGCATAGGGCTAAATAGAAATGTCACTATATATATTAATTGTTATCATCATCATCATTATTATTGTTATTGTTATTATTATTATTATTATTATTATTATTATTATTATTACTATTATTATCCATTTAACTCTGGGCTCTGGCTGTTCTCATGCCGACATATGTCCTAAGGGAGCAAGTCATAACAAATGACCATGGGTTCCCTGGGGACACTCTCCTCTTACTTAGAAATCGAGCACATTCCTTAAGTTCCTTGCCGTTCCTAATAGCGTAGTTTTTGAATCCATTGTTCCCGCCCACCAGAACTGGGGTGATGCGTTTGGGAAGTATCAGTAATCTCAAAGCCATCCCCCTTAAGGTTTTAACAAAGGGATGGGACTTGGTAGGCGTGGTCGTCAACCCAATTAGGAGAAGGCCATTCTGAATAAAAACCACGATCCTCATAAAACGATAAAAAAAACTGCGATAAAATATTTTTAAAAACATATTAAAAAAGTTTTTAAAAAACGACGACCTTTCGACGTTGAGATAACGTCATTATCAAGTCAAACTGATAGTGATAAGAAAATGTTTAAATACTAGGTAAAAAACAATAGAACAATCACATAAGAAATCAAAGTGTTGAAATGTTCTTTTAAGTAAAAAGTTTCGCACGGATGGAATCAGTTTGTGTGTTTAAGCTTGGATTACGTTCCTTGATGAAAAGCATCTCATAGACGAGGCAATCAAATTTTCCTTGGCACTTTCGGAGTATGCGAAACTGGCTTTCTTTGAGCAGGTTTATGTCCCCATGGGCTTCCAAGAAATGTTTTTCAATCGCCGAGTTTTTATGTTCAACAATACGCTAATGAAGGTGTCGGGCTGTGTAGCCAACATAATCCGCATCACACAGATCACATGAAAAAGAATACACAGCGCATTGCTGATTTACGATTGGAGGCTTGATTTCTTTTGGCTTGAGATCTTGCTCCAGTTTCTTGCTAATAAAGACCGGTTGCAAAGTAGTGCCAATCTTGGGGCTGAGATCACGCATTTGCCTTCGCACCGCGTTAGCTGACGTTTGATCCTTGATGGGGAGAGTTACTCGCAGAACGCTGTTGTCTTCCACTTGTGCCTCTTTCCAAGCGGGATGAAATGTTCTGTATAAATCTGTTGATGGTGGAGGTCATTGTGATAGGATAGTCAAGTCGAGTAAAGATGGAGCGTAGTCTAGTGCATTCTTGATTGAAAGCTTCAGTTGTACAAGATAGGGCATATGCACGATGGATCATTGTTTTGAGCAAGCAATCTTTGTAGCGTTTATCTGTGTGGCTTTGGAAATGCAGCAACAAGCCAGTGTTAGTCGGCTTTCTATGCACTTGTGTTTCAGTCTTAGTTCCGTTCTTAATTATTTCCATTCCAATGAAGGGGATCTTGTTGTCAACAGGAAATTCCATTGTAAACGACAGGCTGGGGTGGAGGGTATTAAGAGTGGAAAGAAAATCAACTGCAGCAGTAGTGCTGGGCATTCTGGCCAAGGTATCGTCAACATACCTCCTGTGTTCCTCCCACGCTAAATGTTTTAAAAAATCGCTTCTTATTCGGATCCTCATAAAATATTGGTAAAAATATTGGAAACGATTTAGATAACGGCGTGAATGAGGCTGGGCCTGAGAGGGAAGGTCTTTCGCTCGGCAGGTGTCCTGTGGGTGAGCAGCGCAGGCACGGTCGTAAACCCATTACTGCTAGAGTAAAGTGGACAAAGCAGATGAATATCGTAATTACTGGAGTGTTACTTCCGAAGGAAAGCACTGATACGCTAATTGCTTGGCAACGGGCGAAAGGACAACTGGAATGAAATTCAGAGTCCCAGGCAGGAATCAAACCTACGACGAATGAGAATGGTGTGCGAATGAGAGGTTGTTATCGTCATCATTATCACCATAATTATTGTTGTTGTTGTTTATTTATGCGCGTTTGAAACAACAAAAGCACTCCGCCTTTGGCGTCGTGCTTTCATCTGTTTCTGTAACTTTGAACCCCTAATGGAACACTCGCACTCGTTTTTGATATATTACACATATCCCACTTCTGCAGTTTTAAAATTACTTTCCAGCTCCTTGTGCTACACCGGGTGAATTACCATGTGACATTTCCTTTGCCCAACATAGATGGGTAGACGTACGTACGACGCATGGCGTAGGCATGGTGACGAAAAACCAGATTTTCTCGCACAGATGAGTTACTACTTTTTTCTTACCCATCATTTCTCAATAAGCTTTCATTGTTTATTTTGCATGCTTCTTCCTTGCAAAAGCTGTAAACAACAGAAGAGAATTTCTTGCCAGCAGCTGGGCCGTTAAAGAAGGAAGAAGAGGACAAGCAATTGACTTGAACGCTAATATTCCACTGGACTTGGTGTTTGTAATTGATGCGTCTGTAAGCATGACAAGATCTGGTTTTCGTCTTGGTTTGGATTTTGCCAAACAACTTCTCAGAGTTATTGGCAACAGCAAAAGGTACGAATTAAAAGAATAATAATAACTGGGAGAAATACGAGAGGAGCAGGCGTGAAATATTCCACTTTGGTACAAGTTCTTCCTGGGAAAAAAAATATACCACGTCGTCGTGTTTCCGTGCAAGTTTTGCATTTGTCATAATAACGTTCCGTACCTTAAAATAGCGCAACGTTAACTGGACTGTGACTTAACACATTGGCTTAAATGGAGGGGTGGGCGTACGATGGGTTACCATAGTTTCCTACCCATAGTGCTCCGTGCACGAAGGGGTTTACCATATTTCAGTTCCAATCAAGGTTGAAGAGGTATAAAAACAATCTTTTTTTTGTCTAATAGAAGAGGCGGAACGCAGGTGGCACTTGTGACCTTCAGCTGGGAGGCAAATCTCAAGTTTAACTTGGGAGACACTAAAGTGGATACCATTGATAAGGCCATCGCAGCCATTGACGGTGCGGTTTTCGAAAGCCGGACAACCTCAGTTGACCTTGCTTTGAGCCTTGTCAGACGGGATGTTCTGCCATTAACTCGTAGGGATAGCCATCGGGTAATGATGCTTATTTCAGATGGAGACTACCGGAGCCACAATAATGGTGAAAATGAAGCTAGATACCTCCGTGAAGAGGGTAACTTTGAAGTGTTTGCGATCGGTAAGGGTATTATTGAGATAGGAAGGTTAGAGATAAATAACGAGCAGTTAGCGTTTATCAGAAATTATGGTGTGACAGATGTGTCTAAATTAATGTTAAGTAGTTTGTGTTTTAGCCTGCGTCTTTTATGTGTGTATGAGCGTTTGTTTTATTTTTATTTGTTCCACGTACAGTCGTATTTGCTTTTTGTAGCCCCAATTGAAACTGTTAGGAGGTTGCTGTTCCCGTGACACCTTCCTTCACAACAGAATTGTCACTCCTGCTCCACGATTCGACGAATTTTGATGATGTGCAAATTTGCTCCCAAAATGTCAGAGGTCTGTCCAACAACTCAAAGAGGTGCGAAACTTTCTTGTGGTTGAGAGCAAAGAAATTTTCCATATATTCAACAAGAAACACATAGCTCAAGTGACACTGAGGCCTATTGCCGTTCTGAGTGAGAATATTCAGCTTATTTATTATTTACTACCTTTCCCAGCTCTAGAGCCGGTGTTAGTATTCTTTTCAACAACAATTTCCAGTTCAATATTTTAAGATCCTTTATTGATCCTGAAGGAAGGTTTATTAATGTTGATATCGAGACAAAAGGCGAAATATTTACACTTCTGAATATCTACGCACCCAATCAAGATGACCCAATATTTTATAACAATTTAGGAGAAAAAATTTCTTCCTTTGAATATGACTTAATTGTTTTTGGTGGTGACTTTAGTCTATGATGTTAAAGTAAAGAAAAGGTGGTGCTCCTGTTATTCATTGGAAATCTCGCGTCGAACTTGAACGCTTAAAGCAAAAATTTGAGCTAACGGATGTTTGGAGAGTTCTCAGCCCAGATACTAGGTGCTAAACCTTGATAAGGAGAAAACCAGAAATTAAATGCCGCTTGTTTTTCTCTTAATTAGTGATACTCTCTGCCTACTCTATAGCAGACGTGTCAACGGAATATGATGGCCAAAGCGAGGTAGATGGGATGTAATCAAAATGAAAATCAGAGCAGTTTCAATTAAATACGCTGCTGCCGCGGGATAATGGCCAAGTTCTCTCCAAAAAAAAAAAGAACGAGGCCAATCTTGGCCATCTTGACCGAACAAGCGTGGTCAATAAAGGAGTTATTAAATGACTCAAAGTACGCAATTAAAAGACAGTAAAATGCGCGACGAACGGGCTATTCCGAGCGGTCAAGATGGCTCCATCTTGACCTCGCGGTTAGCCAATCACAGCAGGAGAATTGATTCATCTTGACCGCAGAAAGAGCAAGTCATATAATAAAGCTAGTCAAAACCAAGAAATTCCTAAAATATGAACTTTCCTTTCCACTGACAAGAAACCGTGGCTAACTGATATCGTACGTAAAAGGCACTGATGTTGTGCATGCGTTGGCAATCTCATGGGATCCCTGGGGCAGTGGTGACGAGATAGAATGTGTAATTTACCATAACAAAATCCCCTTTAAGCATTACAAACATTTCTTATACAAAAGTTGAACGATTCCTCGTTGTCTTGAAATGTAACATATTGTTAAAAAAAATACGTTCACAGTTCTGATGTCTTGTCTGAAATTTTTTTCTGTTTTGTGTGTCGAGATATTAGACTATTATCTCTTTTATCACTACCCTCAGCGGAATTAGTGCATTGAAGTAGAAGGACTTCGCAAACCGAGCCATTCAAAGCACAATGAAGCTAACGTAAGGATACGGCGAAGACTGATTCCAGTTTAACTACCCTGATTAACGTTTTGTAAACTGGGGAGTGCTTTTCTTTGTTTTGTTTGAATTTGTTCATTTGTCTGTATAGTTGGTTTTTGCATTTCAGTTTCAACTTCGTGACCGGCAACCTGAAGCGTTAACAATACCGACGCTTTATGTAATGTTTAATAAATGAGCAGGAGTGTTTTATCAAGTTTAAAACACGAGGCGCAGCCGAGTGTTTTAGGACTTGATAAAACACGAATTGCGAATTTATTGAGCGGCTTAAAAAGCTTTACTGTACATCTATCGATTCTGTCTGTATAATTTAGATTTTGGGTTAGTTTGGCCCAGAAAGTCGGATGTAAAATTTGGCCGTGTCTTTATCATATATAAAGCCACTGATTAAAAATTAATTTCTTTTGCATTTCCTTCATGAATTATTAATGAGTTTTTTAAAACGCATTTTGAAACGCAGTGAACTTTTAATCCTCCATTAGCGTCCGCCGGTACTAGAATAACTCCGCTCTGACTTCAAAGCACGAGTGAGACTTTTTAAAGAGCAAAAAAAATGTCTTCAAAAGCAGCTTTTTTCTGATATTTTTTATATATATATTTAGTTATAGGGAGAACGTATAGGATGAGAGAGTTGCTGGATATTGCAACACCCGATGTTTATCACATCATCTCAGTGGCGAAATTCAAGGATCTTCAAGAAGCAATTAAGCAAGTTGTTTTCATCGGTAAGTTGAACTTAAAAATATTCTTCAGATTTTCGTGTAATTCAAGATGAAATCACTCAGACCAGCAGGAGACAAATAGACATGCTACATATCTCCACAGCTTTACAAGACCTTTAGGTTTGTCTTACAAGGGAGTCTATCGTTGGTGGCTTCTGGTTTGTAATCTCCACTCTTTCCTCCTATTTAAGCTATCGCAGAACTTGTCTCAAAATTTCTTGTATTTTGTATTAATAAGCATGCACTAACATATCACGTGATTATGTAAAACTAGAATCAAACAAAGGAGTCCAACATCATGCCGGTTTTCGTGAATCATTGCTTGAACATTACAGCGCGCCATGTTAGACAGTCACGTTAAATTTCTCTATACGGAAAGGAGAAACCTATCACTCAGTATTATGAAGATTGATTTGACCTTAAGCGCCATGAACTTAGCTTTTAAACATTATGGCTGCAAAGCATTTTATAACAATGCGTGTCAGGTCTGAGGGAATCTCCCCCATCGGTCTCCAAGATTGCACAGGCTATGTGGAAAACATACTTTTAAGATAATATGCTTTTATTCCATCTGCTGTTTAAAGGGCAATTATGACGTTCATTTTAATAACAACTGCAAGGATTTTAATTTGGTGATTCTACGCCTGTGAAAAAATAGAGTGTTCTCTATACTGTATTGTATTGAACTGAAACGCGTATACTGCCACACGCATCACTGGGAAAAAAATATGGGTTCTCCCGAGAGGAGTCGAACGTATGGCTTTCCGACATCTGCAGAACAAGAGGCTGCAATTAGCCTAAACTCGGCTTGCAAAAAACAGTATTGTATCCCTAATTTAGCGCTAAATCGGACGCATTGCGCTTAGCTTGTGTTGGAGTCTATTTCTTTAGACCCCTATCAACATATATTCCTCTAAAATTACAAAATTGCTTTACAGTTCAACCATTGAGAACAATAATTATAACACTTGTAAAAAATATTTCTAAAAGAACAAGAAAATAAAATCCCGTGATATATACCACTAAAAGACATCGAACCGGGGCTAGCTGCGTCATAGGCAGGAACAATGATTTTTACGCCACAGAGGTTTATCATTATGCAACATGATAAAAATGGTGTATTGATTCCAAAAAAACTAAGCACACTTGCTTTCGCTTCGATGGATAATTTTTTGAGAAAGGAAACGCTTATCGAACGATGTAGGATTTTTTCGGATAAACGTTAATGGAGTTTCGGTGAAATGTGAGTAGAAAATTAATTAGCAGAGTGAAGCTGTTTACAAATACGTCAATCCAGGGTCATTTGAAACATAAGAAAGGAACGTTTCTTGGACAGTTTCAAGTCACGAAAGTACATTTGTAAAAACTAATCGCTTATCATTGAAAAATTAAAGTCCAGAAATTGAGATATTGAGGGAAAATAATAAATAAACTACCTATCAAAGTCTTAGAGGTGTGTGATATCCCGTACTTGAGTCATTCAACAATGGAGCGGATACGAACACGGCAGTCCATCTGGAGTTAAATTTTGGTCATGTTAAAAGCTTTCTTCTCGCAGTTGAACTTGCAAACATTCGTATAGACACCTCTCTTAACATATTAGTTGTTCAGACTTCAAAGGTACATCTCAATGGAGCGGACACGGTGTTACGGTATCGTTCAACCGACAGAAAAAATACACTGCGAAACTCTTCTACAAACCCAACTTATTTATTTAACGAGGATACACCTCACAAATTAATGTGATTTGGTAAGCTGAAGCCACTCTAAAGGCACTAAGGCCACATGGTAGTGGGCATTACCCCTTAATTTAAGGGGTAATGCCCGCTACCATGTGGCCTTAGTGCCTTTAGAGTGGCTTCAGCTTACCAAATCACATTAATTTGTGAGGTATATCCTTGTCACTCCAGCCACATCCCACAAGCTTTACGTTTTCACTGCTTGTTTTATGGATATGTGGGTACTTGAGCCTGAACATTAGCTATGCCATGCTGATGAGGCCTAACAAGGCCGAAACAGCTGTCCATGGCTGCTAATGCTTGGGCTCAATCTTTGCTTTGGTAGATTTAAGGGGTAATGGCCGCTACCATGTGGCCTTAGTGCCTTTAGAGTGGCTTCAGCTTACCAAATCACATTAATTTGTGAGGTATATCCTAGTCACTCCAGCCACATCCCACAAGCTTTACGTTTTCACTGCTTATTTATTTAACGATACGTAACTAAATCCTGGTTACAAAAGAGCGATTTCTAAATAATACAATCTGCTATCAAACTAACTTAAGCCTACTGTTAAAAATTCAGTCACCACTGACACAAACCCACAATAAATGTCGATGTCTCCGTAGAACTCTCCTTTCGATCCACTTGACCTCAAATGAAGTTCCTAAATAGCTCTCTATGATTCTCTCGGTATAGCTTCTCCAGTCGGTCTTTGCCGACAACAACAACCCACCATAGCAGGCAATTCTAGTTCTCAGCTGTGTAATCTTTCCCACTTCACTTTATATTTCATCTTCTGACTGCTGCAGTCCACAATGAACATCCACAACTGAATCACCTCTCGTAGAACTCTGTAGTAGCTTGGAATATAGCATCATTCTTGATCACTTTCTTTATAGTAGTCCACAGTAGCTTGCGTTATAGTGGTTATAGCCAGTATATCAGTTATTGGGGAGGGCTTGCGCCCTGCCACCACCAACAACAATGACCCGGCTTCGTAGCGGAATCCTTGTATACAATTAATTAATATTCTAGAACCTTGTTCTGTAGCGTGACAGGAGAAGGTTCTGGTACAAACATTGTGTGACTCAACATTCTAGAAATTACCAGAAACTTAGTATTCACAATCGCTCTCCATAACAACGGGGAAACACGGCAGTCCATCTGGAGTTAAGTTTTTGATCATGTTAAAAGCTTTCTTCTCGCAGTTGAACTTGCAAACATTCGCATAGACACTTCTCTTAATAAATTAGCTGTTCAGACTTCAAAGACACAAGGTGAATCGACGTTTTCCGATACGTGACAACAGGCATCATTCTTGCTGTTGTGAGTTGTTAAAAATAGTTAGCGCTTGCGCAGAAACGCCGGAAGTGAACTTTGTGGATAAAACTCGACGACGAAGAAAAAGAAGAACGGACGGTAATTTTAGACCCGGGCGACCCGCGAGACGCGGGAACCCCGAGTAAAAATTACATCTATACTCTGTCTTTTTTCCTCTCATGTTGAATATGACATTTATCGACTTTCATATCCTGGCAAATTGAAGGATGTACGGAAGGGGCGGATCCGGGATTTTTCTTAGCAAGAAATGCACCATGTTTTACTTCAATAACAATAAATCACTTAGTTTTTTTTCTATTTTCTTTTTTATTCAGAATACTAGTTATATTAGAAAGTCGCAGGTCATCTCAGCGGGGGAGAGGGGGTGCGCACCCCATGCAGCTCTCCCCTAGATCTCCCCTAGATCCGCCCCTGTACAGCATGAGCCTAGTTTAATGGATTGAGTCTCTCGTAGCAGAGTGCTAGAGGATCTGAACTAGTAACCGGAATGTTACAGGTTCTACTCTTGTAGGGAGAAATATCGCATGTATTTTCCGAGAACATGTATGACACTACAGCAATCTCGTACCCAGATCTCCCACGGCCAAGCGAGAGGGAGATCTGGTAAAGTTCAAAAGTACGCCATTTCTCATTGACTACTGGCATAAAAGGCTACCGCAATCTAATCCATGCTCTGATTGGATCTTTTTAGTGCGGCATCGTCGTGGCTTTATTTTCGTATAATATTCAACATGACAGTATGGAAAACGCGAGCGATAGTTTCAAGTTTAAACACTGTTTGTGATGCAAGACAGCTGGGATGTAATCTTTTCTTCGACGCCGGGAAAGCTTTGAGATTAAAAAGAATTATTCAGAAAACTGTGTGAGATTTGTGTCGAAGGCACAGACGAACTTCCGAAGTTCTGTTGCCGATCTTATTTTGGTAAACTGATATGCCTAAATTAGAACTTAACCGCAACATATTTTGATCATAATCGGACAAAAATATCTACCTACACTGCCTGTTACTCACAGCTACCTCCTGACGGATAAAATTATCTGAACTTCCGGCCTCTAGATATAGCGTGAAACCTGGCTTCAAGACTACCAGCTCCCAGAAACATTTATCCTTGTACAAGAGTTAAAGTTATTTATTTGATATCGATCGTCGATCAGAGACATCAGAGGGTTGAGCGGCACTGCGAAACCACAATTACAATTGACTTGTCCTTTCATTTCTTCTTTGCAGCGAGATGACCGTAACGTGAAGAAAGCACTTGATAAATTAGCGATTTACCTTAACTAGTTGGAAGAATAATTAACCAATCTCGGCAATTGACAACAACCTCCTGTATTGCCTCTTTTAGGTGTAGTTTGATTTTTCTTCTCCTCTGGACCGCAAAACCGATTGAAAAGCGCTCTCGAAGTCCCTTTATCTTTCGCTCATCAACAAAATAAAGACGAGCATGCGTAGTTATAGTGAGGTCCGTATATCGGGCCTGACTCGTACTGAGCATGCTCCAAATTCGAACTTTACCAGACCTCCCTTTCGCTTGGCCGTGGGAGATCTGGGTATGAGATTAACACTACAGAACTGTCACGTGTTTTTATTTCCTCTCCGCGCTCACTATCTCTCATTGCGAACAATAGGAGGCAGGAGTGGCCGAGCGGCTAGTCCGCTGGATTTCAATGCGGTCACCCCGGGTTCTAATCCCTCTCTAGCCATTAGCTGGTGTTGTTCTGGGTTGTCCCTGGTTCAACTCCTCGATGATCCTTGTAAACAGCCAACTGGTTTGTCTCCGGCCTGTTGGGATTCTTATCATGTTATGTTTGTTTGAATTATTTGTCTCTCACATAGTTTTCATTTGTATCATTATCCCTGAAAAGCCCCGATGGAGAGAGGATAATTAAGTAATTATTATTATTATATTATATTGTTATATTCAATAACAATACGATAATTAATTCTCCCTAAAATCGGTCTGGCCAAACCCGGCTTGTGTTAAAAGATTTTCAAGTGCTTGTACTAAAACCACAGTCCGCTTAATCTCTTAAATATTTGGAGTTTTAAGGGATTTTAAGTTCACCCAAGCGAAAGCCGCTGACAAGCCGTATCAAGCCCTAAATTTCATAGAAATTTAAACAACGGAGTAGCACGAACTGAACAACCTCTGCACAAAACAAACACCACAGTCAGTTAAAGAATGTCTTTTTTATTTACCAAATCAACTTTTGTTGTCACTGAACGTGAAATCTGGCAGTACTAAGACTTAAACGACACCCATATCGCACAGTTCGTTCACAAACGCAAAAACGAACCAAGTTTAAACTGTGTTTTTCGAGAAGTGGAACGATCTACTTGAATCAAATTAACACAGCTAAAAAATAAAGTAGCCATAGCCAATGTCATAACAGAAAAAATATTGCGGCCTGACCTTCGTGAGAACATAGAACCCTGTGAACTTTCTTAATTTCAACAATCTCCATTCGTTGCCTCCATTTTGAGAAAAGCATTGCTGCAGCGTTTCTCGCAGACAGATCTAAAGACATCAAGAATTTAGGCAGGGGTTACTTGAACGTTTTATTTGTCAATTCAAAGCGAATAACATGCTTTTGAAGGATCAGGTCATCTCCTGAAATTCTCGTACGTACTTCGTTCGACTATTTAACGCGAACAGAAAATATCAGCTTACTTAGCTTTGCCTAAATGTAACCTTTCAATCAATTTGAAATTGGTGCTACGTCTTGTGCTATCTATATTGCTCGCACGGTGATGTTTTTGATGACAAAAAACGGTCAACATCACCGAACAAGCTACACAATCGCCATCTTTTCCCCTGAGCAAAGACAGCCGCTGACCAAAGATGTAGCAGAGCTGGCTCATCGGGCAGCGACGACAGGAAGGGAGAGGTATGGATGCTTTGAAAATTGCCTTTGCTAACAAATCGGCTAAAGATATGTAACATCTCTATTTTAGTGCACGTAGTATCGATCTCAAGCATGTTAAGGCATGGCTCTTTCTTTGGTGAAGACTCCCCGCGAAGTTAAAACTAAGCTTTTGTAAAAGCAATGTTGTTTGAACTCCCAGAGTTGCCAAAAGTTCAAAACACAAGTATTTTAGTAGCCTTAGGATCCTTACAGCGTACATTTGCTGGTCACGTGCTTAATGACGTCATAATCGTGCTCAGAATGACGTTTCAAATGGGCCAAGAATTGATCGTTGTCACTAGAAGCTAGATGTGCTCACTTGTTTGCTTTGACAGGTAGATACTACATTTGTCCTGAATGGTGAACATCTTATTTTATTGAAAAGGTGTTAAGATTTTCCATAGGTCACGTGACCTCTTTTGTTTAATAATCAAAAAGTCAACCATTCAGGTCAGATTCATGTACAGGATAACCACACAGTCATAGAAACATTGCTTCTGACGGACAATGTATGTAAACTCGGCGGCCCATATTAAATTTCCGATTTCTGTAATTAAAGGTAGGTCACGTGATCTACGGTTTGAATATTTTAAGCCAGAAACACATTAAGATTACCACGTTCTATATCACTGCCAAGTTTAGTGAACTTTTGGTAAATCTGTGGGGAGTTGTGATTGTCTCTAGATTTTTCCTGTATTTGGCTGTAGACATATATGCTGGAGATCGTCTTCATCAGTTGACGTAACATAGGTTCCAGAGAGAATGGCAGACGTTAGTCGTGAAACCTTGCGACCTGTCCTTTATTCTACCGGTATGTAGGTAGTTAGGTTGGTAGGTAACTTTTTTTCAACTCGAGTTGATGAGGCTGATTAGGCCCCAAGTAATACATGCTAATAAGCCGAGAAAAGTATCAGAAAAATATGAAAACATTACATGATCAGTTAATGACTAACTATATCAATAAATGAACAATCCTAAGTCTTAAAATTATTACAGTGAATCACAGTAAACAGTACATTACAAATGTAG
Organism: Pachyseris speciosa; assembly: GCA_016490735.1. NCBI lineage: Eukaryota > Metazoa > Cnidaria > Anthozoa > Scleractinia > Pachyseridae > Pachyseris > Pachyseris speciosa. Next base: position 150,952 of record JAEMWC010000813.1, on the reverse strand, counting down.
CTCTCTTACAGGAGGTCTATCCTTTTAAAGTTCCAAATAATAATAATAATAATAATAATAATAATAATAATAATAAGACATTTATAAAGCGCCCTTTCCCAAGGTTCCAAAGACGCTATTTACAGAGTTAAAGTTAAAAATTTTAAAATTAAAGATAAAACTACAAAATAGTTAGGTTATAAAAGACCAAAGTCACGCCAAGAATTAAAATAGGTGCGTATAAAAAGATCAGTTTTCAGTCGTCTTAAAAATGTTCAGTGATTCAGTATCCCTAATATGCTGAGGAAGACTGATCCAGAGAAGCGACCCAACAACAGTAAAAGCACGACGGCCATGACTATTTTTGTAAAAGCAGGGACGACAAGTAGTTTTTTCTTTGAAGACCTAAGATCTCGTGGTGGATGGTAGCTTTTAAGAAGATCTTTAATGTAAGTAGGAGCCAGACCATGGAGTCTTGAAGGTAACGGTAAGGATTTTAAATTCAATTCGGAGTTCAATTAGCCTCCCACGCAGTCGTTTTTAGGGGAGTCTTATTTTACCTCCTTCCCACTAATACGAGTCCTCTAAAAACGACTGCGTGGGGGGGCTAGAGTTCAATCGGAAGCCAATGAAGATTTTCAAGAACAGGTGTAATATGGCAGAACTTGGGCGAAACAGTATTAACACGAGCAGCTGCATTCTGTACGCGCTGGAGCTGTTTAATCACGTACTTAGGTAAACCATATAGTAGCGAGTTACAGAAGTCAAGTTTTGATATAACCAGTGCATGAACAAGAAGCTGGGCTGCATCAAAGGTGAGATATTTATGAATGAGGCTAATTCTACGGAGATGATAAAGTGCCGATTTGCAAATTGCAGTCACCTGAGGAACCATACTCAGAGATTCCTCAAAAAGAACTCCAATCTTACTTGCTTTTGGTGAAGCCAGCACTCTCTCAACACGGACATGGATATGTGACAAGGGAGCTCCAGCACGGTGTAAAGATGATATCACAAGAAGCTCAGTTTTGTCTTTGTTTAATTTCAATCTGTTTAGAAGCATCCAGGTATCAATTTCTCGTACACAGGCTTCCAACCTACACTTGCACAGTTCCATATCATTAAGGGATGATACATAAAGCTGCGTATCATCCGCATAAAAATAGAAACTTAGTTCATGCTTACTGGCGATATCACTTAATGGAGAGGTGTACAATGAGCATAAAAGAGGACCAAGGACCGATCCTTGGGGTACACCAAACTCCAAAACGTGACACTCAGAGGTCGATGCATTGACATTTACAAATTGAGTGCGATTGCTCAAATATGATCGAAGCTATTCCAGTGCCGCACCTCCAATTCCCAATCGATGCGAAAGGCGTCACAGTAAGATACAGTGATCCACAGTGTCAAATACTGCGGAAAGATCAAGCGGCAGCAAAATCACCGATCTTTTCTGGTCTAAGGCAATTGCAATTAGATTAGATTCATCAACACAAAGTTCCCCCTCCCTCTCTATCTCCCAGACAAAGCTAACGTTATCAGAAATGAACGAATAAGCATTTTTTATGCATCAATTATATGTCCCTCAAAATGTCAGAGCTACCAGAGGGATCGTGGAGCAACGTTAGCGTGGACTTCTGCGGACCTATCGCAAAAGATCTCGCCCTTGTGTTTTCAGCCAGTAGTCGAACTCGTAGTATCTTCCAACGAAAAGGCAACCATACCAGAATTCAAGAGGGTATTTGTACGTATGGAATTCCAGGGGAGATCAAACAACGGACCACCTTTTAACCATCGAAAATTTGAGGAGTAAGTGAAAGAGGAGGGGTTTAAGCACCCCAAAGTAACCCCGGGATGGGCGGAGGCTAATGATGATGCGGAAAGATTCATGCAGAGAGTGGAGAAGACTGCACGTATGGCCGCTCTGCAAGGCAGGCAGGTGCGAGAGGAATTCCACAGGGAGTTAGTGCGTACAGAGCAACTCTACATGCAACTACGGGAGTGAGTCCGCATAAACTCTTGTTCGGCCACGAAGAATCAAGAAAGAACCCAAAAACCCAGACGACTCCAAGGTCCGTAATAGTGATCATGACATAAAGACGAAAGAGGAAATAAATATATATGCTGATAAGAGAAGACAGAAAGCGATGATGAAAATTCAAGTATAGGACAAGGTTTTGTGTAGACAGGAATGCAGGAACAATAACTTTGACCCTGTTACCACGGTCATCAAAGGGGTCAAGGGAAGCATGATAACTGCCAATAACAGACGGACCCCAACAGGAGGTCGCAAATGGGCCGGGAGAAGCAGAACGTGAGGACGCAGTTACAGAAATGGACAGAGGACGTGTGCGCGGTACAGATACCGAAGGGGAACAAAACCTCAAAGATTACGTCCACCAAAGACACGAGATACAAAAACTTTGTTTGCGATTAATAACTACTAATGTATTTGTGGTGCTTCAATTTTATCCTTGGTTCAATTATGATTTTCCTTTGTTTTGTACTCATTATAATACGTTATCATTCACAAGAAACACAAAAAAACATAAATTGAACCAAGCATAAAGCTGAACTACAACATGTGTTGTTCCTACTAATGTACTAACCGTAAAATGGGAAGAGATGATAAATAGAATAAATAAATAAATAACTTGACAAACTGACAAATCTGAGACCCTTGAAATTCCGGATCGAGTTGGAATTTGGAAATGTTGGTTTTAGAGGAGAGGGACGTTTACAGATTAATGAATCAGCGTTTCCAATGGAAATCCAACCTGTCTAACTTTCTACGCTTGGAATGACTGAAAATGTTAAGCACAGTGAGACCTTCCTATTTGCCGAATTTCCGTTTCATTGTCATTCCTCTGGGCTGTTATATCACGAAAAAAACATTTTATGCAATAAACGCCCCTGACCCAGGCCTTAAACTGCAATAAAATTGTTAAAACAGTAGAACGAAGACAAGCACTTTTCTAAACTAAGACGAACTCACTTTATTAATTTTAAAAAGAGAATCTTCTTTTATCGTAGTTTAATCTCTATACAATTTTTATTTAATGGGAAATGTTTTGATACCATGTTCAAGGAAACAAACGAAAAATTGCGGGAGTATCAATCCATCAAACCATTTTGAGCCACCTTAAATTGCGATCCGCCCATAAAACGACAATCATGATGTGATTCCATCATCCACCAAGTTCAGCGGAATAGACCCTCAAAATTCAGAGATTTCAACCTTAAGAATGAAACACCTGCCCCAAAGATTTGGCTCGTGAGTTTCTTCATAACAAGTGTCCTGCGCGACCTTAAATCAACGTATCAGTTTGGGATATTCGTCTATGTTCAAGACAAGAGGCTACAATTAGCCTACACTCGGGCTTGCAAAAAACAGCATTGTATCCCTAATTTAGCGCTAAACAAAAGAATAGAGAGAAGTCTGACTTTCTTGCATCGGACGCATTGAGGTTAGCTTGTGTTGGAGTCTATTTCTTGAGACCCCTATCAACATATATCCCTCTAAAATTACAAACTTGCTTTACAGCTCAACCATATTGAGAACAATAATTGTAACACTTGTAAAAAAGAAGAAGAAAAAGAGAAAGGAAAAAAAATCCCGTGATATATGCCACTAATAGATATCGAACCCGGGTTAGCTGAGTCAGAGGCAGGAACAATGACCTCTTGGCCACAGAGGTTCATCGCAATGTAATATGATAAAATAGTGCATTGATTCCCAAAAAAATAAGCACACTTGTTTTCGCTTCGATGGATATTTGTTTGAGAAAGAAAGCGCTCATCGAACGATGTAGTTTTATTTCGCATAAAGGCTAATGGAGTCTGGGTGAAATGTGAGGAGAAAAGTAATCAACAGAGTGAAACTGTTTACAAATACAAATCGCCGATCGACCGGGGAGTAGTGACGTGATCCTGGTTGCAGAAAATGTGTGAAATTGTCTCCTCGGACCTTACCATAAAAATAAGGCCACACTTTGTATGTGTTGTACAGTAAAAATATGTGTTCCCAGTGTGGTTGGTTCAGTGGCCTAGTGGTTAAGGCATCCGACCGGTAATCTGGAGACCCAGGTTCGATTCCTGGCTGAGCCACATTTCATATATTTCATATATCATTCACACTCATTTCTTTCACGGGAACATATGAACCGACAATTGACCTGCTCCCAACGTCAGTGGCTTCATAGCTCAGTTGGTTAGAGCATCGCACCGGTAATCGCGAGGTCACGGGTTCAAGGCTTCTTTTCGCGATTGTATAAATTGCGTTCACAACTGCGAGGACCATTCTTCATTTGATTTCATTTCCGCAGTTCATATATGATTCATTTCATATATCATCCACACTCATTTCTTTCACGGGAACATATTAACCCACAATTGACCTGCTCCCAACGTCAGTGGCTTCATAGCTCAGTTGGTTAGAGCATCGCACCGGTAATCGCGAGGTCACGGGTTCAAACCCCGTTGAAGTCCTGAATTTTTTTTCAGGTTTCTTTTCGCAATTGTATAATTTGCGTTCACAACTGCGAGTATCATTTTTCATTTGATTTCATTTCCGCAGTTCATATATGATTCATTTCATATATCATTCACACTCATTTCTTTCACGGGAACATATGAACCCACAATTGAACTGCTCCCAACGTCAGTGGCTTCATAGCTCAGTTGGTGAGAGCATCGCACCGGTAATCGCGAGGTCACGGGTTCAAACCCCGTTGAAGTCCTGAATTTTTTTCAGGTTTCTTTTCGCAATTGTATAAATTGCGTTCACAACTGCGAGGATCATTCTTCATTTGATTTTCACTTAATTACTTAGTTGTGATTTCTGTTCCCAAATTAACCACAGGGTGGCTCTTCGCCTAACAATTACAAATCTCAAATCAAATCAAATCAAATAAAATGTTGGTTTTTGAGGAGAGGGGAAAACCGGAGATCCCGGAGATCTCGGAGCAGAGTGGAGTACCAACAAAGTCAGTCCACATACGACACCGAGTCCGGTAATCGAACCCGGGACACATTGGTGGAAGGCGAGTGCTCTCATCACTACGCCAACCCTGCTCCCCTAAATAAATAAATAAATATATATATATATATATATATATATATATATATATATATATATATATTTGTTGTTGTTTTGTTGTTGTTTTTGTTTTTTCTTGTTTTGTTTTCAGAGTTGGATTATTTGGTCGAAGACATTTATTGCTACTCAGAGTTTCATGCTTCTTGCGAAGCAATCATATATATATATATATATATATATATATATATATATATATATATCTTTCAAACATTTATTCAATGAAAATATGATTATTTGGGGTGTGCAGGGTTAGGGTTTCCCTCATATACAGAATTTAATTAATTGAAATAAGCCTGTATCCGTAATTGGATCCTCCTTTGTCATCCCCTAAGTTGACTTCGTCGTGTATCAGTAATTGATCCTTAGTTGGGTTTCAAATGGAGTTATAGGCTTCCCCTGCCTTGTCACCTAAGAAAGTAAAATTTCCCGGGATGCCACGTCTTCGATCACGTAAATCACATCTTCGATTGCCGTGTTGCCAGCATGGTTGTCCTGATAGTGTAGTGGTCATCACACCCGACTAGTATACGGGGGACGTGGGTTCAAATCCCGCTCAGGGCAAATTTTCTTTCAAACAATTATTCAATGTATATATATATATATATATATATATATATAGACGGTTGAAAGCGCTTCCTGGGCCAACGAAAGATGCAGAACCAAAAGGATCACTAATGATTCACAGTCCTTATTCGGCGAATGATAAAAAACAGTTAAAAAGACCGAAAATGGACAACTTTTGGTTCAAAAAACGATAAAAATTTAAAAATTTATGATTACAAAACGTTTCGGTCTCTCGACCTTCGTCAGTTACAAACAGAATGTTAAAAACCTACAACTTAAATATGATTTTACAACAATGGTTACAAATTACATACGGGTTACGTAACTCAGACAATGAAACGAAAAACAATAGGTGTACAAAAAGTATGAAACGACTACGGTAAATTAACAGGATGCGGAATAACAACAATAATAGAACTAGTGATAAATGTTATGTAATTGTCGCAGCGCAACAGGTTCCCCATCAAGGGCCTCTGAATCATCATACCTGTCAGTATCATAACAAAATCCCTAAAGAGGGCCCTTAAACAATAAGTAATAATTTCCCAACAAAGAGCCTTTGAATGACCTAGCTAGCACAAAAATAACAGAATCCCCAAAAGAGGGCCCCTGAGCGCTGAAACAACTACAAGTGCTAAAGATTACAATTAATGAGTCGGTACACACTGACTTGTTAAAATATATAAAAATAAATTCACTGCCAATACGCACCTTAAGAAAATCGCAACCTATTGTCCAAACTCTGCTGAAATTAAGTATAATGGATGCGGTTTTTTGAATGAAATTCTTGTCTTTTATTAAGTCCATAAGGTGAAAGGGAAAACAACTGCGCACTCCAGTATGCTTCTTTCGTAATTAATAGCTGTTCAGTGTTTTCGGACGTGTTAGTCCGATAGCACGTGCGGAGTTCGGTTGGAGTGTGTGGCGACCTCGCAAGTCTTCTTATTGGTTCTCATGGACGATTTGTGATTTCTAAATCTAACTTTAAATTCCGTGGTGGTCGATCCAACATACTGGAGATTGCATTTCTTACAATGAACCAAATAAATCACATTTGAGGAATTACACGAAAGTTTCTGCCGAACAAAATAGGTTTTACCAGTTTGTGCGCTAGAAGAAGTTTGGGAGTTGACAAAGAAATTCTTGCAAAGATCGCATCTAGATTTATCACATGTGAAACAGCCGGCTGTGGATGCTGTATTTGATTGAAGCGAGCTCTTACTGCACTTAGAAGGTGCCAAAATTTCTTTGAGGTTCTTAGGTCTGCGAAAAGATGAAATAATAGAATTCGGTGGGAAAAGCTTCCTAAGTTTTGGAGATGAAAGCAAAAGATGAATATGCTTTTTGATTAACCTATTAATAGACGGTAAATTGGGATTATATGTGAGAACAAAAGGAAAAATCTTTTTAGACTCCTTGACTTTGGCTTTAAGTAAGTCATTTCTCGGAATATTCGCTGCCCTAGAAAATTCACGTGAAACCAATTCTGCCGAATATCCCTGTTCGATTAGATAGCCCTTGTACTCCTCCAGTCTTTTGGCGAGAAAATCGTCCTCAGAACAATTCCTACGTAGTCTCGAAGCGACCCCAAAGGGGATCGCTTTGAAAACATGTTTAGGATGGGCACTCGACGGGGGAAGGTACAAGTGGCTATCAGTAGGCTTAGAATAAACATCAGTTTGGATATAACCATCTACCAAATGGAGTGTGACATCTATAAATCTGATAAATTCCACGGAATATAGTGATAAGATGCTTGGTCAACTCAATAACCCCCTACATTACAAAGTCTTACAATCAGATCCTACTATCAAGCATTTAGGCTTAGTGGAGCAGTGGTGTTCCAAATGGTTGCAGAAGAGCGAAATTTCACCCGAAATTGCTTCTTGGATTGTCAACAGAAAGGCTAAGCCCGGAGTTGCGTTTGGAAATATTAAAACGCATAAGAAAGACAACCCTCTTAGACTTATTACTTCGTGCTGTGGGACGGCTATTGAAAACCTATCAGCTTTCACGGAATTCTATTTACAACCGATAGCTAGAAAGCAACCATCTTTTATTAAGGACACCACTGACCTGCTAAACAGGATACATAAACTTAATGAGCAGGGTCCGTTTCCCGAGGGTACCCTTCTGGTCTCTTGGGATGTGGTTTCTATGTTCCCAAACATCGATAATGAACTAGGATTAGGAGCGGTCAGGAGAGCACTTGATGCCAGAGATCAACTACTTCCATCCACCAATTGTATTTTGGAAGCTGTAGAGATCTGCCTCAAAAGCAATCACTCAGTTTTCAATGAGAAATTTTACCTTCAGGTTCACGGCACAGCTATGGGACCCAAAAATGCCTGTAGCTATGCCGATATAGCTATGGGCGAAATAGACCACAAAGCTAAGCATTGTGGCCCTATTAAGCCCTCACAATGGTGGAGATATCGTGATGATATCTTTGATCTCTGGCAACAGGGTCTTGCTGGGCTGAATTCGTTCACTGGGTACATTAATTCGCTGTACCCCACCATTAAATTTGAATTGGTTTATTCCGCAAGCAAACTCAATGTTTTAGATGTCACACTCCATTTGGTAGATGGTTATATCCAAACTGATGTTTATTCTAAGCCTACTGATAGCCACTTGTACCTTCCCCCGTCGAGTGCCCATCCTAAACATGTTTTCAAAGCGATCCCCTTTGGGGTCGCTTCGAGACTACGTAGGAATTGTTCTGAGGACGATTTTCTCGCCAAAAGACTGGAGGAGTACAAGGGCTATCTAATCGAACAGGGATATTCGGCAGAATTGGTTTCACGTGAATTTTCTAGGGCAGCGAATATTCCGAGAAATGACTTACTTAAAGCCAAAGTCAAGGAGTCTAAAAAGATTTTTCCTTTTGTTCTCACATATAATCCCAATTTACCGTCTATTAATAGGTTAATCAAAAAGCATATTCATCTTTTGCTTTCATCTCCAAAACTTTGGAAGCTTTTCCCACCGAATTCTATTATTTCATCTTTTCGCAGACCTAAGAACCTCAAAGAAATTTTGGCACCTTCTAAGTGCAGTAAGAGCTCGCTTCAATCAAATACAGCATCCACAGCCGGCTGTTTCACATGTGATAAATCTAGATGCGATCTTTGCAAGAATTTCTTTGTCAACTCTCAAACTTTTTCCAGCGCACAAACTGGTAAAACCTATTTTGTTCGGCAGAAACTTTCGTGTAATTCCTCAAATGTGATTTATTTGGTTCATTGTAAGAAATGCAATCTCCAGTATGTTGGATCGACCACCACGGAATTTAAAGTTAGATTTAGAAATCACAAATCGTCCATGAGAACCAATAAGAAGACTTGCGAGGTCGCCACACACTTCAACCGAACTCCGCACGTGCTATCGGACTTTACATTTCAATGTATCGATCAAATCCAAACTAACACGTCCGAAAACACTGAACAGCTATTAATTACGAAAGAAGCATACTGGAGTGCGCAGTTGTTTTCCCTTTCACCTTATGGACTTAATAAAAGACAAGAATTTCATTCAAAAAACCGCATCCATTATACTTAATTTCAGCAGAGTTTGGACAATAGGTTGCGATTTTCTTAAGGTGCGTATTGGCAGTGAATTTATTTTTATATATTTTAACAAGTCAGTGTGTACCGACTCATTAATTGTAATCTTTAGCACTTGTAGTTGTTTCAGCGCTCAGGGGCCCTCTTTTGGGGATTCTGTTATTTTTGTGCTAGCTAGGTCATTCAAAGGCTCTTTGTTGGGAAATTATTACTTATTGTTTAAGGGCCCTCTTTAGGGATTTTGTTATGATACTGACAGGTATGATGATTCAGAGGCCCTTGATGGGGAACCTGTTGCGCTGCGACAATTACATAACATTTATCACTAGTTCTATTATTGTTGTTATTCCGCATCCTGTTAATTTACCGTAGTCGTTTCATACTTTTTGTACACCTATTGTTTTTCGTTTCATTGTCTGAGTTACGTAACCCGTATGTAATTTGTAACCATTGTTGTAAAATCATATTTAAGTTGTAGGTTTTTAACATTCTGTTTGTAACTGACGAAGGTCGAGAGACCGAAACGTTTTTTAATCATAAATTTTTAAATTTTTATCGTTTTTTGAACCAAAAGTTGTCCATTTTCGGTCTTTTTAACTGTTTTATATATATATATATATATATATATATATATATATATATATATATATATATATATATATATATATATATATATAAATGTGGAGGTAGAGTCTACCTTGGCATAAAGTGCTCAATGCTGTGGTAGTAGAGCTAAGTATACATAAGTTGAAGGATTACGCATCGATTCTCTGAGACTGTGACTCTGTGACTCTGATGGTGTAGTGCATGGTCAGAGAATCGATGCGTCCTCTTAAATCCTTCAAATTATATATGTATATAAAACTAAACACAAGGGAAAAAACATTTTTTAAGGACCACCTATATTTCGACTGTGTTTATATATCTTAACAGAAATTTCAAGCTCACGATACAACTTTTTAAAGACATGTTTCGGCATGACTCTTGCCATCATAAGTTTAATGTGTTGTTTCCTTTTCCGATGTTTATAAGTACTTTTACAATTTCAGTACGTTAGCAATTCGAAATTTAAAATACAGTAACAGTTAGAATTATGCGCATGCAAATGCACGAGTGTGAATTACGTAATCGAGTCACAAGAGCCAAGACACTCATTACATCAGAAAGCGGCTATTAAGAAGTGCAACATTGAAACGCTCAAGGAAAACAGGAAGCTGGCATCGGATTTGGGCATTTTGGAAAACAAAATAAAGGCTACTTTAAACACCTTGAACTGAAATGATTCACCAGGAGATGAAGAAAAATGTCAGAAATCGGGAACATTCAATGGCTTTGAAGAATAAAGTTGCCAATCTCGCCCACAGTTACATCTCAACACATCATCCCACATCACAGGACATAAGAAAACACTGCATTCTGCGAAAATTGAAGAACAATAGCAGTATAATCGTGTTAAGGCCCGACAAAGGAAATGATGTAGTTATCATGGACCGTAATGAATACATAGGTTGTTGTCTTAATATAGTTAATGATAGAAAGAAATTTAAATGTTTACTTAAAGATCCGACACAGATTCGTGAAGGGAAGCTCCAACGTTTTTTAAGGAAACTTCGGTCAGAAGGCCAATTAGATGAAACTACCTATAGGAATATTTATCCTACGGGTTCGCAACCAGCCAGGTTCTATGGACTTCCCAAACTACATAAAAAATGTGAAGCTGGTGCCCCTCCTCCTCTTAGACCAATTGTCTCCTCCATTGGTGCCTATAATTACAACCTGTGTAAGTATTTGGCTTCCATTTTGGGACCCTGTATCTCTGACAAACATACGACACAAGACTCGCTCTCCTTTGTGAATGAATTTACTAATATTCAATCCCAGAACAAATTTTTGATCTCGTTTGACGTTGAAAGCCTTTTCACTAACATCCCGCTTAGTGAGACAGCCGACCTCGCCATAGAGACCATATTTAAGCACAACCCTCAGTTTCCTATTAACAAGGCTAATCTTAAAGAATTGTTTACTTTTGCTACTTCACAAACCCATTTCCTGTTTAATGGTTCTTTCTATGATCAATGTGATGGAGTTGCCATGGGTTCTCCCTTGGCACGTCTTCTCGCAAAATTATTTATGGGGTATCATGAAGAGCAATGGATAGATAATTACAAAGATTCTCAGTTGCTCTATTACCGCAGATACGTCGATCACACTTTCTGTCTATTTTACAATGAGCAAGACGCAATGAAGTTTTTAAGTTATCTCAACTCTAGACATCCTAACATTAGGTTTACTTATGAAACTCAAACTCAATGGGAAACTCCCCTTTCTGGATGTTCTTGTGGATAACTCGGGGGATTCTTGTATCACTTCAATATATCACAAGAGCATTTACACTGGGCTTCTTACTAATTTCCTTAGTTTTACTCTGGCTTTAGGTATATGGTTGGTCTGATTTACACTTTGGTTGACAGAATTTTAAAAAATCAAAACAACCACCACCACACCACCTAACATTAGGTGCCTATACATCCTAACATTAGGTTTACTTATGAAACTCAAACTCAATGGGAAACTCCCCTTTCTGGATGTTCTTGTGGATAACTCGGGGGCTTCCTGTATCACTTCAATATATCACAAGAGCATTTACACTGGGCTTCTTACTAATTTCCTTAGTTTTACTCTGGCTTTAGGTATAAGGTTGGTCTGATTTACACTTTGGTTGACAGAATTTTAAAAAATCAAAACAACCACCACCACACCACCTAACATTAGGTGCCTATACATCCTAACATTAGGTTTACTTATGAAACTCAAACTCAATGGGAAACTCCCCTTTCTGGATGTTCTTGTGGATAACTCGGGGGCTTCCTGTATCACTTCAATATATCACAAGAGCATTTACACTGGGCTTCTTACTAATTTCCTTAGTTTTACTCTGGCTTTAGGTATAAGGTTGGTCTGATTTACACTTTGGTTGACAGAATTTTAAAAAATCAAAACAACCACCACCACAGGGCGGGAAAAAGATCTATCTATAACACTTCAACGCAACTCCTTTCCTAGCCATCTCATAGATAAGATCATTGAGGTGTATAAAAACAAATTTTCTTCTAGACCAACTCAAAACAACACTACTACTGGGGAAAACACTACAGGTATTCGATACTTCATACTGCCATTTGTGGGTGATTTCTCTACCGTCGCTCGCAAAAAAACTAAAACGCTTGTTAAACGTTTATTGCAAAGATATAGACATCAGAATTGCTTTTTCTTCTTTCAAATTCAAGAATTTTTTCAGCTTCAAAGATCCTATTCCAGATGCGTTAAAATCTCTGGTTGTGTATCAATTTACTTGTGCGGGATGTAACTCCCATTACATTGGCGAGACGTCACGCCACTTTACAACCAGGGTAAAAGAGCATCTCTCAACTGACAAAAATTCTCATGTTTTCAAACACCTGAACGGTTCACCTAGTTGTAAACGCAAATGCTCAGTTGACTGCCTCAAGATTATAGATTCAGCTAAAACTAGACATTGCCTTAAGCTCAAAGAAGCGAGCTACATCAGCCGCTTAAAACCAGAACTAAATGCGCAATTACAACACAACAACGATTTGTGCCTCTTGTGACTCGTTTACGTAATTAACACTCGTGCATTTGCGCGCGCATAATTGTAACTGTTACTGTATTTTCAATTTCAAATTGCTAACGTACTCAAATTGTAAACGTACTTATAAACATTGGAAAAGGAAACAACACATTAAACTGATGATGGCATGAGTCAAGTCGAAACATGTCTTTAAAAAGTTGTATCGTGAGCTTGAAATTTCACGAAGTTATGGCAAGTTTACTTATTCCAAAACGACCATTATTAGTTAGCGCTTGCGCAGAAACGCCGGAAGTGAGCTTTGTGGCTGAAACTCGACGAAGACTAAAACAAGAGGCTACAATTAGCCAAAACTCGGGCTTGCAAAAAACAGTATTGTATTACTAAGTTAGCGCTAAACGAAAGAATAGAGAGAAGTCTGTCTTTCTTACATCGGACGCATCCCGCTTAGCTTGTGTTGGAGTCTACTTCTTTAGACCACTATCAACATATATTCCTCTAAAATTACAAAATTCCTTTACAGCTCAACCACTGAGAACAATTATTATAACACTTGAAAAAAATATTTCTAAAAGAAGAAGAAAAAGAGAAACGAAAGAAAAAAGAAGCCCGCGATATATGCCACTAATTGAACC
>JAEMWC010000813.1:102500-132500 GCA_016490735.1 Pachyseris speciosa | reverse complement strand
CACAAGTCTAGGATTAATGCACACAGAGGACTATCCTCTGAGAATAAACTTAAAGACGATGTTATATACAGGCATTTCAATCAGGCAGACCATCATGGTTTGAGTGATGTTAGAATACAGTTAATAGACAAGTGTTCAAGTGAGGAATATCTTAGGGATAGGGAGGCCCAGTGGGCATACCGTCTTCGATGTATTTATCCACTGGGTCTTAATAGTGATGATTTTTTCTGTAGTAGGAATCCTCGAAGGGATTTATTTTAATATCGCTCTCATTGCTTCACTTATATGTAACGCGCGCGCTTTACAGCGCGCGAGCAGCTTTAAGTCTCGTATTAGCGTCTCACATCAGCTAGCGTATATCTTATAACGGTTTTAACCGCTTTCACATCAGTTGCCCTGATGAAGTCTTTTAATAAAGACGAAATATTGGCAAAGTCGTATTTTCCAGTTCTTGGCTATTATATACATATATATATATATATATATATATATACATATAAAGATATATAAACGTGGAGGTAGAGTCTACCTTGGCATAAAGTGCTCAATGCTGTGGTAGCAGAGCTAAGTATACATAAGTTGAAGGATTAAAGAGGACGCATCGATTCTTCTGACAGAGAATCGATGCGTCCTCTTTAATCCTTTAACTTATGTATATATATATATATATATATTTAACTTATGTATATATATATATATATATATATATATATATATAAAACAGTTAAAAAGACCGAAAATGAACAACTTTTGGTTCAAAAAATGATAAAAATTTAAAAATTTATGATTACAAAACGTTTCGGTCTCTCGAACTTCGTCAGTTACAAACAGAATGTTAAAAACCTACAACTTAAATATGATTTTACAACAATGGTTACAAATTACATACGGGTTACGAAACTCAGACAATGAAACGAAAAACAATAGGTGTACAAAAAGTATGAAACGACTACGGTAAATTAACAGGATGCGGAATAACAACAATAATAGAACTAGTGATAAATGTTATGTAATTGTCGCAGCGCAACAGGTTCCCCATCAAGGGCCTCAGAATCATCATACCTGTCAGTATCATAACAAAATCCCTAAAGAGGGCCCTTAAACAATAAGTAATAATTTCCCAACAAAGAGCCTTTGAATGACCTAGCTAGCACAAAAATAACAGAATCCCCAAAAGAGGGCCCCTGAGCGCTGAAACAACTACAAGTGCTAAAGAGTACAATTAATGAGTCGGTACACACTGACTTGTTAAATTATATAAAAATAAATTCACTGCCAATATGCACCTTAAGAAAATCGCAATCTATTGTCCAAACTGCTGAAATTAAGTATAATGGATGCGGTTTTTTGAATGAAATTCTTGTCTTTTATTAAGTCCATAAGGTCAAAGGGAAAACAACTGCGCACTCCAGTATGCTTCTTTCGTAATTAATAGCTGTTCAGTGTTTTCGGACGTGTTAGTCCGATAGCACGTGTTAGTCCGATAGCACGTGCGGAGTTCGGTTGGAGTGTGTGGCGACCTCGCAAGTCTTCTTATTGGTTCTCATGGACGATTTGTGATTTCTAAATCTAACTTTAAATTCCGTGGTGGTCGATCCAACATACTGGAGATTGCATTTCTTACAATGAACCAAATAAATCACATTTGAGGAATTACACGAAAGTTTCTGCCGAACAAAATAGGTTTTACCAGTTTGTGCGCTAGAAGAAGTTTGGGAGTTGACAAAGAAATTCTTGCAAAGATCGCATCTAGATTTATCACATGTGAAACAGCCGGCTGTGGATGCTGTATTTGATTGAAGCGAGCTCTTACTGCACTTAGAAGGTGCCAAAATTTCTTTGAGGTTCTTAGGTCTGCGAAAAGATGAAATAATAGAATTCGGTGGGAAAAGCTTCCTAAGTTTTGGAGATGAAAGCAAAAGATGAATATGCTTTTTGATTAACCTATTAATAGACGGTAAATTGGGATTATATGTGAGAACAAAAGGAAAAATCTTTTTAGACTCCTTGACTTTGGCTTTAAGTAAGTCATTTCTCGGAATATTCGCTGCCCTAGAAAATTCACGTGAAACCAATTCTGCCGAATATCCCTATTTGATTAGATAGCCCTTGTACTCCTCCAGTCTTTTGGCGAGAAAATCGTCCTCAGAACAATTCCTACGTAGTCTCGAGGCGACCCCAAAGGGGATCACTTTGAAAACATGTTTAGGATGGGCACTTGACGGGGGAAGATACAAGTGGCTATCAGTAGGCTTAGAATAAACATCAGTTTTGATATAACCATCTACCAAATGGAGTGTGACATCTAAAACATTGAGTTTGCTTGCGGAATAAACCAATTCAAATTTAATGGTGGGGTACAGCGAATTAATGTACCCAGTGAACGAATTCAGCCCAGCAAGACCCTGTTGCCAGAGATCAAAGATATCATCACGATATCTCCACCATTGTGAGGGCTTAATAGGGCCACAATGCTTAGCTTTGTGGTCTATTTCGCCCATAGCTATATCGGCATAGCTACAGGCATTTTTGGGTCCCATAGCTGTGCCGTGAACTTGAAGGTAAAATTTCTTATTGAAAACTGAGTGATTGCTTTTGAGGCAGATCTCTACAGCTTCCAAAATACAATTGGTGGATGGAAGTAGTTGATCTCTGGCATCAAGTGCTCTCCTGACCGCTCCTAATCCTAGTTCATTATCGATGTTTGGAAACATAGAAACCACATCCCAAGAGACCAGAAGGGTACCTTCGGGAAACGGACCCTGCTCATTAAGTTTATGTATCCTGTTTAGCAGGTCAGTGGTGTCCTTAATAAAAGATGGTTGCTTTCTAGCTATCGGTTGTAAATAGAATTCCGTGAAAGCTGATAGGTTTTCAATAGCCGTCCCACAGCACGAAGTAATAAGTCTAAGAGGGTTGTCTTTCTTATGCGTTTTAATATTTCCAAACGCAACTCCGGGCTTAGCCTTTCTGTTGACAATCCAAGAAGCAATTTCGGGTGAAATTTCGCTCTTCTGCAACCATTTGGAACACCACTGCTCCACTAAGCCTAAATGCTTGATAGTAGGATCTGATTGTAAGACTTTGTAATGTAGGGGGTTATTGAGTTGACCAAGCATCTTATCATTATATTCCGTGGAATTTATCAAAACAAAGCGAGAGCCCTTATCCTGTATTCTAATGGTGACATCCGAATTCTTCAACTCCCTGAGCGCGGAACGCTCACCTTTGGATAAATTGTCCTCTAAATTACTAACGTTGCGAGGATTAAGAATGTCTTTTCTAAGGTTGGATAAAAAAGTTCGAGTTCCGGGAATTTAGAGATAGGAGGTTTCCAGCCTTTTTTACCTGGTATCGGTGGTAGGTGGTTTTGACACTGTTCAGCGAATGATGGTTCTTCGGGATCTTTTTCCATAAAGAAGACAGCGGTTCTAAGTCTGGCTTCAAAGGCTTCTACGTCGTCGTGAACTTCCTGCCAATTGATATCTCGTGGTGCTGGACAAAAGGAAGGTCCTTTCCGCAGCAGCTTGGTCTGGTCCTCATTAAAAAAAAAAATAATAATAAATAAATAATATATATATATATATATATATATTGAAAAACATATATATATATTGAAAAACAGAAAAAAAACTACTCTTTTTATCCCTACAAGCCTGTTTCGTGAGCAATCACGAAACAGGCTTGTAGGGATAAAAAGAGTAGTTTTTTTCTGTTTTTCAATATTTTGCTCTACTTTAACGAATCGAGCACTGTGCTACGGAATAATCGAAACATAGTTTATATATATATATATATATATATATATATATATATATATATATATATGGTTGAACTGTAAAGCAATTTTGTAATTTTAGAGGGATATATGTTGATTGGGGTCTAAAGAAATAGACTCCAACACAAGCTTAGCTCAATGCGTCCGGTATAAGGAAGACCATGGCCAGAATTAAATTTCACGCACGCGCAGTAGCTATTGACACTTAGAAAAAAACTACGAACACAAACAACAGAATTTTACAGAGATATGTGAGAAGGCACAACTTCTACAATAAATAGCACGAGCTGCAACAAAGATAAACAATTTGTTCGATCTCATATTGAAAGTGTAACGTGTTTAGATGTTAGTTTCGGTAAAATTGAATTCGCAGATTCAAGTTTCGCACTTCCCAGCAAAAAAAGTACAAACAATATATTTTACCTTCGTCTTCCATACAAATGTCTTTAAAGTCGACCATCGCGCTCCAAAATGCCACTTTTCGTTGGTTCCTGACGACAACACAATTGACAAATTCGCATTTGTTCGGTCCGAAACTTCAAGAAGACATTCGTCTCTTTGACATTTCAGTGTTTTCGTCCTCTGAAAATGCATCCTCGTCCTTCCCATCACATCCAAACAAAGGTAAAAGTTCGGCTCGTAATACAAACACACGGTAGCGTGACGACTTCAATCATTCGAGGATCCCTGCGTGTTAAAATGCTGTCTTCACTTCACAACATCTTTGTTCATTTTTCGCCGCCATCTTGCTCTAGTAACTTGGTGTAGGCCTATGTACTAGTTTATTGCTTTAGTACAGGACTAATGATTGGTCCTATTGTATGGCCACCATAGTGATTATATAAGAAAACCCATTATTGGTGAACTAACCAAACAAGGTAAAATTGCCGCGAAATATAAATAAATATGACTTATGAATGACTTGTACACATGACTAAGAATATAAACTGTTGAGGTATTATTTAATTTATTTTTTTTGTAATCCATACCTCTTCTTTATCGTTCAACTTTTTCATACAAAACGATCGAAGCTGTGTTATCTCATCCCTAGAGCCTGTGTCTCGGTCAGCGGTGCAGCGTGCAAAAGTGAAATAAATTTCTGGCCATGAGGTGACAGATTTCTCTCTATTCTTTTGTTTAGGGCAAAATTAGGGATACAATACTGTTTTTTGCAAGCCCGAGTTTAGGCTAATTGTAGCCTCTTGTTCAACAAAATGTACATCTCAATGAAGCGGACATGGGGGAACACGGCAGTCCATCTGGAATTAAGTTTGATCATGTTAAAAGCTTTCTTCTTGCTGTTGAACTTGCAAACAAACGTATGGACACTTCTCTTAACATATTAGTTGTTCAGACTTCAAAGACACAAGGTGAATTGACGTTTTCCGATACGTGACAACAGGCATCACTCATCGGTTTGTGTCTGCTTCTTTGCAGTGTATATCCATAGACCCCTATCAACATATATCCCTTGAAAATTGCTTTACAGCTCAACCATTTATAACTTACAATAATTATAACACTTGTAAAAAAATATTTAAAAAAGAGGATGAAAAAAGAAACGCAAAAAAAAGGTGTCGTTAGCGAAAGTCGAACCAGGAATATGTGCATCACGGCAGGAGAAGATAACCGCTAGGCCACAAACATTCAGCATAGATAATTAGGTAAAAATAGTTTACTTTTCCCGAAATGACTATTATTAGTCAACGCTTGCGCAGAAACGCCGGAAGTGAGCTTTGTGGATAAAACTCGACGACGACGACGAAGACGACGACGACAACAAAAAACGGAGCTCATTTTCAGACTCGGGCGGCATTCCTCGCCCGAGTAAAAAAGAAGAGCCGTTGACATTTTAACACCCGGGCGACCCGCGAGACGCGGGAAGCCGAGTAAAAATATGTGCTAAATTTTTAGAGGGTCTCCGCCTTTCAATATGTGTGTGAATTTCTGCAATGAACTATACCAAATGTCTGATTAAAAATATTGAAACTTTACTCAAAATATTGTACGTAGAGACAGTCTGTTGTAAAATGTATTTTTTTAGTCTTCGGGCTGAACGAAATCCTCTTGGAAACTCTCTTAGCGCTGGTGCATGCGCTCGTACGCCATATAGGCTCTTGTTCATTGTGCCCACATTTTCAAGCATTTGTGTTTCACAACAGCTAAATGCAATGATCCTGGTGAGCCAGACAATGGTGTAAAGGATGGCAATGATTATAGAAGCAGAGCTAACGTGACATTCACGTGCAATCCTCAATTTGAATTGGTAGGCAGTCGTATGATAACCTGTAAGGATGGCCAGTGGTCCGACTCCACACCCACTTGTAGAAGTGAGTAAAAAATGTTGTTCAGTTTTTAGTTAAGAGGTAATTCTTTGTGCCATTCTATGAAATGATTCTGAAAATTTCCCCAAACTAAGTGGCTCAGTTAAAGGACTTCCTGGTACAAAATGAATTGGTTTGTTGGTATCCACATTTCAAGTAATGGTTCGTGTCTCGATGTTAAGCAGTTATGTCGTATCGTTAGACAAAACCTTTGCTTCATACTGCCGGGGGTACCCTTCTAATAATACTCCCAGCCACTTAACGCTGGGCGTCATGTGATGGAATTGTATTCCATCTGAAGTAATAATAATAATAATAATAATAATAATAATAATAATAATAATAATAACCTGTATTTACCCTCGGTAGTTACCCTCCAGGTTTCTTGTTGCCTCAGGTGTGTGGGACACGTGCAGTGTGACTTTATCGTTTACCTTATCCTATGCGTTACAAGTTCAAAGTTTGTCTTTACAGCTGTATGATTTGCAGCTTAGAAATGTTCTTATTTGTGATAATGCCTGTACATTTCCTTTTGTCCAGATTGTGGAAGAGCACTTGGTATGGAGAACTCAAACATTCCGAATTATAGGATCACATCATCACATTGGCGTAGTGGGCCTCAATACGCGCGGCTTAATGGAGAATCTGCATGGTGTGCAGAGAGGCCAACCTACTTACAAGTCGATCTTAGTAAAAGATACAAGCTGACGGCCATTGCGACACAGGGAGGAACAGGCCTCAACAGTTGGGCGAAAAGATACAAGATTGGCTTCAATGTTGGCTCAATCCGTGTTATGTACAGTGAATCTGGATCACAAACGGTGAGAATAAAACTGTGTCATAAAATTACTACCACGTGATACAATGAGAAGTGCAGTAGGAAGCCTGTGCTGATTCACGGTCAAAGAAAAAACCGTTACAACTCAACCCCAAGCAATATTTGAGCCCTGACTACTATACCCCTTGAGTTTCCTTCAAGGATAATGATTTGTTTGAAGATAAGCGTGACTTGTTTTTCTTGTTTTAAGCGGAAGCTTTTGGTACTATTATATACGTAAGTAATGTTGAATTTTGGTTTTCGCTATTTCGTTACCTTAACGCGATTCCATCCAGTGTGATTGCCATCACTGTCACATATCACACCATTAGTCAGATTTAGTGTGCTCTCTGTCATTGTTTCTTCTTACTAGTATCAGTTCATAACCATTCATATAGGGTCCACCTCCGGGAAGTACAACGTCAAAATGTCTTGATTAGAAATACAAAAACATGCCTTTGCCAAGACTGTGGAATGAAATACGCTCCCATATAACAGATCTGCCGAAGGAAACATTTTACTGATCGGTCCTCTGCCAATTGCTTTTTGATATTTTAGGAAAAGAAGATGATTACATTGAAATACGTGTGATAATTAGAAAAGTGAGATTAGTTTTTAAAATAGTTCCATTTATATATTTATATTTCTGATTTACTTATTTATTTTCTCACTTTTTCTGTAGATTTAGAACTCTTCTTCGCATATCTTTCTGTTTGTCACTTCAGTTTTAGTTCATATCCGCAACTGTCTGTAATTTGTCTTTTTGTTAACTTTTATTTCTTTTTCTTAGGTGTGGTCGTTTTGTCTCGCCTCGATTAACTTCGTAGCTATTTGCGAGACAAGCTATTGTCTTTATTGTGAAGAACAATTGTAAATAAAGCTGTTGTTGTTGTTTGTTCATATCTTCTCGGTCCTCTGTTTAATTTTGCAGTCAATTGACGGAAACATGGACGCTTCCTCCATTGTTAGATACTTTTTCAAAGAACCCTTCGTAACCAGCGTTGTGCGGATTTATCCTGATATCGGCGCCTCAACTGTCTGCTTACGCACGGAATTATACGGCTGTGATCCAAGGCCTGGTAAATGCATTGTTCTTTTTAGTTAATGTTTATTTAAAAGCACGTCAATAAAAATCAACTTCAATGTGTTGATACAACCCGTGACCGCGAGAATGTCATTTGTCAATTTAAGGTGGCCGAACACAGTTTTCAAGTACCTATGCCTAATTCACCATTATTTTTCATCTATTTACGCTCGGGCGCCCGTTGTTTTCACTAGAGTCAGGATCAACCAAAGAGGGATTTATTGTCGCATTTTGGCTAAGGTGTGTGCCGTTGCCGTGGCAACGGGGCCGGTTAAAAACGAGGCTTAAAAGATTGTTTTTGTTTATTTAAAAACATTTCAGTCGTTAGATTTTTGTTATCATTTGCCAACAACGAATTCACATAAAATCCGTTCTGTCAACACTGTTCTAATAAAATTTTGACAGACAGTTTTCGTAATTCGCTGTTTATCGTTTTCACTTCATGTGCTGTATCATGTAAAATCCCCTCTGTTAAATTTCAGATTTTTTGTGATAGATAATTCACTTGGTTTCTGAAGTATTTTTTTTTTGCTAAATTTCTTGAAATTCTAATGACTGGATCGTTAGAAATCGGCATGCTTCTGGCAAAGCCGCAAAAGCACTCAGTCTCAATTTTTCTATGAACTGCGCATGTGCAGCACTTAGCTGGGTTCCTCTCATGCGAAAAACAACAACAAGCAATCAAAGAATGCGCGGTTTTCTCCCTTTCCTATTGTTATCCTCAGTTAAAATGGTTGAGAATTCCGTGGGGTACAACTGGGTCAATACCACGTACTAAACGACGAGCAGATGAGACGACTAATGCCCTTGCTGGATTTGCAAGAGTGGCAAGAAGGCCTTGTTTGCCATGTTTTTCAAAGAGTTGTCCAAGATGCTGGTAGCTGATGCCAGAGTCAGCGAGTTTCTTCGCTAATCCCTTTTTCAGTACACCAGTGTCAGAAGAATTAGACAATTTTCCTTGAAAGGATTGTTGAGGGGCATAACTACATGCAGTCGAGTCAGGGTAAATCAGTTTTTTGAGTGCAGATTCCGTCGTCGTTGTTTTGCTTTTGTCTACAATTTCGCAAGCGTTGGCGCCAAGACGAGAGTCGAGTACAATTTTTCGGAGTGTTTTCACGTCTTCTAAAGCATCGTGGCCTGGAAAATCCTTCTAAGACTTTGTAGACAGCTGCTTTATTGGTCTTCACAAACAAACCGTCCTCTGTTTGCAACGCTCGACATTTTTCTTGGATGGGCTTCAGTTCAAATCAAATAAAAGCAAGACTATCCGCGAAATGTATGTTTAGTTCTTTGTGGTGAACAGAGCAGCAATGTTCTAAGCAAAATCAGGATTGGAGTGTCAAATGAGGAGGAATTGATAAAGATGACTACTTCGCACAATCATTCCGAATTTATGTTGATGCTATAAAATTAACAACAGACCGCGCGGAAATTGTGTTCGGCCACCTTAAAAGCAATTGATGTACAATTTCTAGCGAGGACCAAAGTACAACCCAGTCGATTTGGAATCATGATCAGGTCTCTATAACGAAAAGACAGTTCAAAACGTCCCTGAGTTCCGGATCAAAAGATTGTCACCATATCAGTTATCGGTACGGACATTGTTTATCTTTCGGTGGAGTGAGTCAGTGGTTGATGAGAGATCCTTCCTTTCTTTTCTTCTTTTCTTTTCATTTTAATTTCTTTTTTTCCGCTGGGCCGCCTAGATTAGTAATTTCTAAACTTTGGTGGCCAGTCTATTGTAAGTTCATTTGTTACTGAAATAAGGTTTAAGTTGAAATTGATCATGCATGACGTAAACACCAATGCGTCACGATACGAAATGAAATAATCATTTTAGGACAGTAGAAACTGCAATTTTAAGAGCCATTGATTCGAAAGAGCCCGCTACACTAATTATTACCAATAATTCTCACGGCATGAGATGTTGTAGTCAGTTTACTAAACCATTTTGTAATTTGAGCCGTTTTTTCATTTGGAAATGAATATCTAACTATTGGCAATGTTTTTATGTAGACTGTATCCTTCTTGGGTCATTGTTTTGGGGATTATGGACACGCAAAGATAACTCGCTTAACTACTACCAAGCTTACATCACAAAGCTGACTGTCACTCACACTGACTTTGCTCTGAGAATTAACAATGGCCAGACACGCAGTTACAGGAGGACTGATCCAGTGCTGGTAATGGATACAATTCCTGAAATGAAGGACATCTCAGTCTATTCACGAGTCATAGCGGTTCACAATCCTGATATGACCGAGTGGTATCGTGCTGGTAACGTGACTGGTACGTCAAGTTCATCAGTGTATGTAAAGTTTGATGACGGCCAACGAAGATGGGTCAGACTAGAGGAACTCCGCTTGTTTAGAAGACCGCGCTTTTGTAACGAAGACATCTAAGGAACCATGTATATATAACGACTCTGCTTCACCCACTAAACCCCAAGAATAGAGCAAAACGTTAGATGCAGGACAGTGGCACCCCGAGTTTTAGTGAGCTTCCACTTGTCACTCCATGGACCTTCACGTCACGAATGTTTATGATCTCTCTTAAGAGATAAAACCGTTGGTCCTTACGCGATACAAGGACAATTTAAAAACATCGAGTTTTACTTAACTGGTGTTTTTGGATGAAAGTAGGGGTTCACTTTTTTGTCTATTAATTTGCGGAAATGTACGATAAATAGTCAATACAGAGTATTAGGAGAATGAATATATGAAAATCATACATTTGAACTGTACTGCAGATTAAAGAATAAATATGTGAATGATCATCGCAGCTATGAACACTACTTAGGCAGCTCCCAGATGGCTTGTTAGTTCAGTTGGTAGAGCACCGGTATCGCAGAGGTTGTGGGTTCCAATCCCGTACAAGACTGACTTTTTTCAGGCTTTATTTTCACCACTGCTTAAGTAGTGTTCATAACTGCGATGATCATTCACATATTTATTCTTTAATCCGAAGTTCAAATATATGATTTTCATATATTCATTCCCAG
This sequence comes from Pachyseris speciosa, assembly GCA_016490735.1. Classification (NCBI taxonomy): domain Eukaryota; kingdom Metazoa; phylum Cnidaria; class Anthozoa; order Scleractinia; family Pachyseridae; genus Pachyseris; species Pachyseris speciosa. Next base: position 121,496 of record JAEMWC010000813.1, on the reverse strand, counting down.
TTGGTTTGTTAGCTCAGTTGCTAGGGCACTGCTGCACCGGTATCGCAGAGGTCGTAGGTTCGAATCCCGTACTTAAAAACCTGAATTTTTTCAGGCTTTATTTTTACTACTGCAACTGCGTACCCTGCGAGCAGAGGCCCTTCGATCTTCCTAGATAAGTCGGGAAGAGGAAGGAACCTCTGCCAGCCGCCTCGACTTTCCCTGTTGAGCATGCGTCAAATTCAAATGTAACCGACGCTTTCATTAGCAATTAACTATTAATATTTTCTCGCGAGGTTCTTGCATGGCAAAATAGTCTTAACGATTCGTTGATTCTTTTAGGGAATCGTCTCGTATTTTAGTTCTTCTAAGACGCCAGGGAAAAAGGTGACGAAAAAACATGAACTGCAGGAAAAGATCCGGTGTTTTTGTTGTGCGGTATGTCGGCACGGAACAATGTACATTTGAAGTGAAACATGACACTGGCCTTCGAGATAAGTTACAGAGCATCTTAGAGGAAAATTTTGACTTAACTGTTCAGTAATGTGGTGTCTGTAGACCATGTGGCCGGCAAACGGAATCGTTGGATAAAAGGAATAGTGTGATCATTCAACAAATTACTGAAGCGAGCTCCGTTCAAAATACTCTTCAATGACTCCTTGTCCTGTCGCAAGACGATCAGTGTAAAGCGACTCACAAAACCAAGCCCATCGCCCAAAGCTTACAAATAAATCCGCTCGGGTCGTTCATCGCTGTTGTCGTCTGCCTGTAAAGACGACGAGTTGAGATTTTACGGATTTCGACAGAGAAACGAATATCATTTTGTCAGTAGACGAGTGTAAACAATGAACCGCGGGCACCTATTTAGTCAGTAATTTTTTAGCAAGGCGCATGCGTTTTGGGCCAAAACCGGTCTGACTGGTTTCTAACCGGACTGACTCATCCACTTCGGTGGATGAACGGCACATCAAAGAAAGTCGAGGCGGCTGGCAGAGGTTCCTTCCTCTTCCCGACTTATCTAGGAAGATCGAAGGGCCTCTGCTCGCAGGGTAGCAACTGCGATGATAATTAACATATTTACACAAAGTATTATGGCAATACTTTTATCATGGTTTTGCTCTTTTACTTTGGTCTTCTTAAAAAAATGTGGACGTAGTTTTGTCGTAGACTTTTCTTTTCATTGTGCGAGAACATTTTAACAAATGTGTCATTTTATGGAAGTTATTAAGACGAAATCGGCTAGAAAATCGAACAATTTCAGGTTTTAGTGAACAAAAATAATTTCAAGTATTTTATAGTCATTTTTACATTTTCTTAAAGCTAAATACATAGGTAAAGGCTTGAAATAACACCAAAAACAAGTTCCCATGGGAACGAGAGAAAATAAATTTCAAAGTTTAGAGAACTTGTGCAAACACAGGCAAAATTTCATCATCATTTTCATTTTGGGGGAGCAGAGTTGGCGCAGTGGTGAGAGCGCTCGCCTTCCACCAATGTGTCCCACGTTCGATTCCCGGACTCGGCGTCATAAGTGGGCTGAGTTTGTTGGTTCTCTACTCTGCTCCGAGAGGTTTTTCTCCGGGTACTCCGGTTTTCCCCTCTCCCCAAAAACCAACATTTGATTTCATTTGATTTATTTAGAGTTGATTTGATTTTGTCTCCCCAGTTAGTAGAGCATCTGTGCTCGGCTAAATACATTTGAGACTTAAACAAAGTGATTATTATTATTATTATTATTATTATTATTATTATTATTATTATTATTATTATTATTATTATTATTATTATTCACCAGTACTTTCAAGTGTTTCATACATTACTTCAACATTCGTTTTAGACGTTTGGTGTTGCTAGGAATGATTTAATTTTTTGAGAAGATATTTAAAACAGTCGTAGAGAAACAATGAAAACGTAAAGCTTGTGGGATGTGGCGGGGGTGACAAGGATACTTCACAAATTAATGTGATCAAGTAAGCTGAAGCCACTCAAAGGGCACTAAGGCCACAAGGTAGCGGGCATTACCCCTTAAATCTACCAAAACAAAGATTGAGCCGAAGCATTAGCAGCCATGTACAGCTGTTTCGGCCTCTGTTAGGCCTCATCAGCATGGCATAGCTAATGCTCAGGCTCAAGTACCCACATATTAATAAAACAAGCAATAAAAACGTAAAGCTTGTGGGATGTGGCTGGAGTGACAAGGATGCCTCACAAATTAATGTGATCAAGTAAGCTGAAGCCACTCAAAGGGCACTAAGGCCACAAGGTAGCGAGCATTACCCCTTAAATATATATATATACTTATATACTTACTTATCCTCTCCCCGTCGGGGCTTTTCAGGGATAGTTTACAATGCTTCACTAGGGTGAGATCGGACGTCAGCCTGTAAAGGCGCCACTGGCTGCCGCTATCAGTCCATATTTGATCTCACCCACCCACCCAACCCACACATGAATGTCAAAGACAGACGAAAGGTAGAGATAGACCACTACACCGGGAACTACGTCCCCTACTCTTATCGAACAGTGTGTGGGTTCTTTAACGTCCCACAGACTATAAGGTGCAAGTGTTGTGAGACGGGACCTACGGTTTATCGTCCTTATCCGAAAAGACTAGAAAGTCTAACCATTTGCAGATGCTATTACAAAGGCAGCACTTTTCTCCTCAATTATTTAAAGACCCTAAGTGTTGGTCCGGCCGGGGTTTGAACCCGCGACCTCCCGCACGCTAGTCCGGTGCTCTACCACTGAGCTAACCGGTCGGTGGTTAGATCTACCAAAACAAAGATTAAGCCTAAGCATTAGCAGCCATGTACAGCTGTTTCGGCGTTGTTAGGCCTCATCAGCATGGCATAGCTAATGCTCAGGCTCAAGTACCCACATATCAATAAAACAAGCAATGAAAACGTAAAGCTTGTGGGATGTGGCTGGAGTGACAAGGATCCTTCACAAATTAATACTTGAGTACAATTAGTACTTGAGCCTGAGCATTAGCTATGTCATGCTGATGAGGCCTAACAAGGCCGAAACAGCTGTACATGGCTGCTAATGCTTGGGCTCAACCTTTGTTTTGGTACTGAGATTTAAAGGGTAATGCCCGCTACCTTGTGGCCTTAGTGCCTTTGAGTGGCTTCAGCTTACTTGAGTCGTAGAGAAGGTTGCAATACGATGAAAATAATCTTGCTGCAAGGTTTTTGTCCACTTGTTAATCGAACTTCTGGTGGATTCCATCTTAAATTCCATGTAATTGTAGAAAAAAAGTAGTGTAAGCGAAAAACGTGATTTCCCATTTGTCCTATTTACAAGGGGCCGCTTTTTCGGTCTGACTGAATTGTTTACTTTAACATCCTACCTATCGCAATATGGCTGCCATTGTATCATACAGTTTTATGAACAATGGCGGGTTATCGAAAATGGTGAATTGTATGTTGTCGGTATTTGAAGTGGTTCAGATAAGAGGGCAGTCATCTCCGATAATGATAATATAAAACAAAGGAAAGTAAACATTCAACTAAGAAACTGACAACTGATTGATGTCATTTTTCTTTCCACATACATTATCTCTGTCATTTGCAACCCCGCATTTTTTTTCAAACGCTCAGCATGAAGTTACCTCGATCTCTTTTGCCAAAACACCCGCGCAAGCTATTGACACGGGCTACCTTTCATTATTACTTGCCTATTATTATTAAAAATATATTATAAAAATTATTATTATTATTATTATTATTATTATTCATTTTTATATTAACATGTTAAAAGCCGCCATGTTTTATCATGTCTGTATATCAAATAGCTACTCACAACACTCGAAATGAAGCGCGAACACTGAATCCCAGAGGTAGTTCTACTAAACGAACCCTATTGGGTCTGGCAATCTCTAGGGGTGTTGAATAGCGATAAAAGATGACTCTCACTAGCATTCTGCCCTTCAAATGTGATCAAGCGCCCGGAAGAGAAGATGGCGACGGCCCAGCCACCCAACCCTAATCTCTTGAAATTCGGGCTAGAACATCACTTTCAGAAGGTTTCCACCTTCTTCTTGGCGCTCGATCAACGCTCCCATACCTCTATTCAACAATGGGTACAAGTGAGAGCGCTGAAGAGTAAGAATACTATATCTAGCACTGAAAATGGGATGTTAATGTCAATAAAAGCTGGAGTGTAATTTTAAGGGTTTGAAAAAGGGATTAAAATGGGAAAAATGTTTTGAAACACGACCAGAAGAATGCTGAACAGCGAGCTTGAAAGCTTAGAAGCGAGCTCTTTAAATACCTTGCAACGTCTTAAACGTAACTCTGGGGTGGAGATTAGGTGTGACAGTTGACTGTGCAGCATGGGGTGGAGTGGTATGGAATGGAATAAATAAAATAGAATGCATAGGAGAGATACTACTTTAATGACAGCCGCCCCACAAGCTATTGGAACTTAGTCAAAGAAGTCAAATTAGTCAGTTAGAAAATCCGTGTTCAGTTTATTTCTTTTGAAAACACATGTAAGTGGCTGTTGTAGAGAGTGGTCGTGAGTGAGTGAGTGAGTGAGTGAGTGAGTGAGTGTATCCGCTGGGAGAAAAAAGTGGCCGACACCTAGACGTGACCGTTGTTCCACTGTATCAGGTCTATAATCTGATTAAGGCGGGGTACACCTGAACACCGTTTTTAGGCCGCTTAACATGGATTTAATGTTAACAACTCGTTCACGTTTCCAGCAATCAAAAATCTCTATGCTCAGTTATACACGAAGCTGTGATATGGGATATTTTGTGAATTGTTTGGTGATTTGGGGGTATATTTCGGAAAAAATAATTTTTTCTCAAAGGATTAGTTCAATTTAGGGAAATAGGAAATATTGATGATTTTAATTAATGGAGGTTTAAAATTGGGTTGAAGTTAGAAATTGGTAGACGGTCACCAAACAGTTCCCCAGCATCCTGCTGCGCCATTGTAGGGTGTCAACTGTCTGGAGGTGTTTCAAAACATTTTTACCCATTTCCATCCCTTCCTCAAAGTCCTTAAAGTTTCACTTAAAGTTCATGTATACCGCTACCTTAACACATGACCTTTTGTTGTAGTGCACGCTAGTATTTGAAGTTTTACTTACTCAATTATTTCAGGTACTTTGTTACACGATCAGAGATAGGGATAGGCTGTCTTAAAAATAAAGCTCAAGTTTAGCTTCTATCTCCGTCACTTACACATGCCAAGAGCACGTTCAAGCAAGGAAGAGATCATGAGACTAATTACCAGTTTCTCCCCATCTACAATTTATCCACGACACGCGACGCGCGCAAATTAGATTGCCACTACTACTACTACTACTACTACTACTACTACTACTACTACTACTACTACTACTACTACTAATATAATAATAATAATAATAATAATAATAATTTAGAACTTATATAGTGCATTTTCCATGTGTATATGATCAAATGCGCTTTACAAGCAGATGAAATTGGAATTTGGAAATGTTGGTTTTTGTGGAGAGGGGAAAACCGGAGAACCCGGAGAAAAAGCTCTCAGAGAAGTGAAGAGAACCAATAACAAACTCAAACCACATTGGTGGAAGGCGCGCGAGTGCTCTCACCATTGCGCCATCCCTGCTCTCCACTACTACACTACACTACTACTACTACTACTACTACTACTACTACTACTACTACTACTACTACTACTACTACTACTACTACTACTACTATTACTACTATTATTACCACTACTACTTCTATTACTACTACTACTACTACTACTACTACTACTACTACTACTACTACTACTACAACTACTACTGAAAAATACTTTTCTCTACAGGTTTTATTGTTATCTATTTTACATAACAATGAAAAAAATTATCCCTATAGTGTTGATTTCTTTTCGAAATCAATTTTTAGCGAATGACTACGCCAGGATGGGATGTAAATAAATAGAACAGTTTGTCATTTTTCCAAACTGAAATTTTTTTAGCTGTGTTTAAGTTATAAACGTACCATGCAGGCTTCCCCAACCATCCCGACTCAGAACAGGCCCTCCCAGGGAAAAAAAACTTTAAAACAAATTGTACAAAATGGAAAAGTGAAATTTTTCAGTTGAGTGATTGATGAGTGACACTTAGCTGTTACTAATTATTATGTCTGATTTTTTTTTATAAGCGAGTTGAAAATTGATTTAGAATAATGTTGAAGCAAATAAGCATAACTAAATGTTCTCTTCATAAGACAATACATCTCTATAGGAATGGAAAAATGGAAAAATGCAACAGTAAAATACTATCAATAAATTAATTGCTTGATATCGAGATTTTTCCGATATCTCCGTGAATTTGGTAGCACGAGAAAATGGCCAATGACTTGCTAAAAAATGAGATATTTTTCTACTTCACCATAGTTAGCATTACAATTGTTGTTGGACATGGTTAGCTCCAATTAAGGGTTTTGAGTTAAGTAAAATCACTAAAATCTTCCAAGTCTCTAGAAATTATCGAAAATACGTTTATTAGAAATTTATCTTAATGTAATAGCACAATCGATCTTAGACGGATATCTTGATTATTCTAATGCTTGGTGCACATCCTAAACTTTACAACTCAATTTGTAACAAAATGACTTTTTCACTTGTAGCCTAATTTTGGCGGAAAGCAACTGTTGATTTAAATAAATTTTCCTGCGACTGAATATTGTGCCTAAAAACAACAACAACAACAACAACAACTATATTTATGACCAATAACGAAATCACAATAGTAGAGCTAATCGAGTCGGGTGGAGCAATAGACAGGTACAACATAATACTAATACTGGTACAACATAATACTAATACAGGTACAACATAATACTAAAACAGGTACAACATAATACTAATACAGGTACGACATAATACCAATACAGGTACAGGTACAGGTACAGGTACAACATAATACTAGGGACTTTAAGCATCGACGACGGGAACGGCAACGGCGACGGAAAAACCAAGAAAATACTGAGGAGAGGACGCGGTTGTGGAGTGAAATTGGAAGCAGTTAAGCAGCCGCCGACGACGCCAACTTCTCTCGAAATATTCCTTCGCGTTCAGCCATTTTAATGATGATATGACCGATGTAGATTTTTTACTGTTGTACAAACTGAATACGTCAACAAATCAGTGCTGGAGAACGACAAGTGTTCATCGGAGATTAGATATCACATCTTTAGCCGAGGTAAAGTAATATAAAATAAAACAAAAATTAAAAAATCACCAATACATTACCTAGAAGTAGCGACTAGATTAACATGAACTCAATTGAAATGTTCTGCATCGAAGGCCGGGATTTGCGAGAAACGCTTTAGCAGTACGAGCATGCATATCAATTTCCATATCTTTACATCTAGGAATTTGAACTGAAAACTAGGATATGATAGAGAATTTTGGACGTTAGTTTTGAGCAACACTGATGACTAGTTATTTTACTCGGCCAGGTTTAGTGTAAATTAACAGCTCTAGTATGTCTTATTTCGAATGCGAAAAAGTAATGTTAGAGAGAACTGTCGATAAACAGTGTGAGACTCGCAAATCATTTCTAATTTCGGAGGCATCGGCGCTAGCTTTTTGTTTTGAAACAGCCGACTGATGAAAATTTTTAAGCTTATAGTTTGGGGAAGAAAATCAGGCAACAACTCAATGATTCAATTCCTTGGTATCTTAAGGCATCAATCCATATTAAAATTATCAATTTGTGGGCAAAAATAGAGCTAAAATATGTGAAATGCTACTCACGTTTTCACTCAATACGACATTTGGGTTTTCCCTCAGAGTCTCACGTCCCCGTTGCCGTTCCAGTTGTCGATGCTTAAAGTCCCTACTAATACAGGTACAACGTAATACCAATACAGGTACAACATAATACCAATACAGGTACAACATAATACTAATACAGGTACAACATATACATAAAATTATTATAACGTTAAAATTGACAGTACTGCTGGGAAAGAGTTAGATGCTGTTACTATTACTAGAATATATAAGCATGAGAAAGACTATACTGATCACAAAAACGGTAATATCAAAAAATCGTTACTCCGAGTAGAAACAGAACTTATGAAGTGAACGACAGTTGAACTTATTTTAATTTAATGACGTCACCTTGAATATTCTTGTGTTTTTATACGTTCTCCAATCTTGGACCTTTCTCAATATTAACCTGAAAACATGGAAAGAAAATTCAAGGATTAGTTTTTAACGCAATTAGGTTTACCACGTCATAAAAACAGAGCAAGGCCTCGGGCTAAATTGTGTTGGCTCAAAGACAGAGAATGGGCCGTTCACTAACAGAATGCAATGCATCAGGTGCAACTGCCAATTGTAAACCAAACCCTGCGTAAGGGATGAAATGTAAAGCTTGTGGGATGTGGCTGGAGTGACAAGGATACTTCACAAATTAATGTGATCAAGTAAGGCATTACCCCTTAAATCTACCAAAGCAAAGATTGAGCCCAAGCATTAGCAGCCATGGACAGCTGCTTCGGCCTTGTTAGGCCTCATCAGCATGGCATAGCTAATGCTCAGGCTCAAGTACCCACATATCAATAAAACAAGCAATGAAAATGTAAAGCCACATCCCATAAGCTTTACATTTTCATCTCTTACACAGGGTTTGGTTTACAATTGGCAGTTGCACCTGATGCATTCTGTTAGTGCACGGCCCATTCTCTGTCTTTGAGCCAACACAATTTAGCCCGAGGCCTTATACCAGGAATACCTTTTGGAATAAGGATTTATTCCTGGAATAGAGTCAGGATTACAGTTATTAGACCTTTCAGGAACCGGCCCTAGGCTACTAATGTGTGATAAGACTGTCTCACCATAAATTGGTAAATTGGTAAATTGATGTAAATTGATATAAATTGGTAACATATGGTTTGGCAGAGAACCTTTAGGTCAGGCATGGGTCATTTTAAATATTGTGTATAACTCTAGATATTTCAGTAATCTACGTCCTAAACATGTTTAAATATGAACCATTACCAGAGAGAGAGATGTTATTAAAGCTTGAAAAACTGTGCTTTTAGTGTGTTTTCTTTCAATTCACGAAGTAACTATATGCAGATAACAGAAGTCCGGATATAATGCGTAATAGAATGAGATGTTTTCATTGCGAAACAAAACCTAGACTGCGAGTAGTCTCTAATTTCGGCGATGGATTGTGGGGCGGGAGAAACACGCGCGCGAAATAGTCGCGTCTCCTCATCATTTCCCGCGCGCGCGTGTGTTTCCCCCGCCCCACAATCCATCGCCGAAATTAGAGACTATTCGCAGTCTAAACAAAACCTGATCCCTTCAGCTCAGACTGATTATTAAAGAAAACACAAGACAACGCATCATGACAACATGATATAACGGTAGAACAAGTCATAAAAGAAGAAGAAGAAGAAGAAGAAGAAGAAGAAGTCATAAAAGGGAAGGGAGAAAAAGCTAATTATGAAAGTGTTGTTTTGTCGAAGACCGTATGGCGATGATCTGCTCCATAAAACTGAAGACAAACTAAGACGAAGTGTGTTTTTCATATGAGACGACATCGACGTCAAGACTCCGAGAGCTTTAGTTGTGTAAGCTGAGGGGCCTTGAAATTGATAGCACTGTCCAACTGTTCATCGCCTTAGGTCAACCCTCAGCTGAACCCTTCCTGATAACTTGTCTGAGATCCCGGTCTGAGATCACGCGACATCATTCCCTTGTAAACTTTAGAAAGGAATGCTTGATTTCAGTTAAAACTAAGGGAAATATTAAGCAAAGCAAAAAGCGCATGATGTCACCGTTTGCGTTACAGGTAGGTCTTTTTATCTTGTTAGTCTTAAAGCAAACTTGTTGGAGGCCTGTCTCTTACGTCTTACGTGCGGTTTACAAAAATGCATCAGCATGATATTTAAGCCCTTGTGTTTGTATTAGCTAAGAAACTAATGTAATTTTATGAAACCACGTTGCTTGACGAGCATGAATAAACACGTTCAAGTTTACATTATCTGATCAGAAGCATCAGAAGGTTACCAAAATTACAACCAAGAACTCGGACGCGGTTCTCGTTTATTCGTCGACATTTGAAACTTAAGCTGGGGTCAAAACGGGATCACGCAGCTTCTATAAATCCTCACTGGTTATTATAAAGTGCGCTGAAAACCAAAAACACTAGTCCAGCCTGATTATTGACGGAGCCCTAAGTGCCTTCTTGTGTGTGCAAAACAACCAAGGACAAATGACAAATCAAAGAGAGCGCGGAAGCTAGACTACCTATACATGCTGGACTCTCTAAATCTGCTGAATGTGTTGCTCCCAGAAATCACGGCAGTACCCTGAAACATAATCAAAACTTCCATGAGACCCTGTTATTTTGCTTAACCCTTTGGTTAGCCTGCGAGCAAGCTCCCCCCACCCCCCGAGAGAGCTTGCTCGCAGGCTACCCTTTGGTACGATACAAAATAACCAGATTAACGTCCAATGCCAGTACTTTCTAACCACGTCTCCAGCCTCCCTAGGGGGATTTCAACTCTCGTGGCACATGCATAGAAGGTGCATTCAAAATCCCTAATTTGACAAAAATATAGTAGTCTGTATATAAAGTGTTAGAGCTAGGGCAATACACGCGTGGGAGGAGGTGCTCGGCGAGAAGAGAAACCAGTGAAGCTATTTTTCTCTTTCCACACGCGTCTTATCCCTCGCGCGTTGCTCTCACTCCGCGCGCGTCTCCTCCCTCCCTCCCTCTTCGTTTTTTTCAAGCTGAAGTGCAGAAATCCGAAAAATGTGCAGTTTGAACACCTTGTGCCAGGCCTAACACACAGTATGTGATAAATCAGGACAAATTTATGACTCCAGTAGCTTAAAGGTAGTCCGAAAATGAGTCATGGCTTCCCCATTGCCTATGTTAGATGTTACAAGCGGCGTTACATTTCAGTTCCATTGAATGTCAAGGATATCATGCACGCGCAGGATAAGAAATTATTTAGTAAGGCTAGGGCTCTAAGCCATCATCCGTTAAATGAAATTCTGCCGAAGCCTTAACCCCAACAATATAATTTACGTCGCAATTTGTAAATAGACTCGTTTTTGAACACAGCCTGTTATAATTACATAATTTAATTTTAGCCATAGTATATTATTACACAGTTCTCGTTTATGTAACATAGGATATGTATCTTTCATCTTATGGTTTATTAAAGACTTCAATCAGTCAATATTAACTAGAACAGGTATAAATGCAGTGCTGAACTGTACATGTCACATTTTTACTTGCGGTTAAGAGGCAATTTTGGAGAAGAATACAATAGTTGTTATTCAGTCTCTTGTTAACGTATTTCAGATTCTGCTGTGGTCATTTGCTACAATATGGATGTTCTCCTGTGAAAGAACAGAAGGTTCTAGTAAGTTTGAGCCGCTTACCTTTTTAATAAAATGAAGCACTCCATCCATCTGTCCGATAATCTAAACTTAGTATAAACACTGGAAACTGCTTAGAGCAACATCTTCGTATAAATTGTTCAATTAATAAATGCATTTAAACTTATTTTCAATACAGATTCTCGCTAAGCTCTATGGCAACCAACTTTGGCTGAAAATCATAAAAGCAAAACTCAACTTTCTTGAAAATGGAGGAAAATAAATTTCTACGACAGCCTGTTACCCAAATGCTAGCTCTGAAAAACGTTGATAATGAAATTAAAGATTGTCCAAAAAAAAAAAACATCTATGAATCCGCACGGTGGACACTGAAATATCAAAATCTGTAGCTTTTATTTGTAAATCGAACTTTTTATACTGAACAAACGATATTCCAGCATAGTATTAAGAGTTGTAGTGTGCTGCTGTTTGAGTTATTTTCTAACAGTACATGTCTTTAAAAGTAGTTCAATGAGTAGGATTAAGTCAGTTTAATAACTTTTTATAAGGTGCATATGAAGAATGTAGACGTCGCCGCACTGTGTTAGCATCAACTATCAACTATCATCAACAAAGCCGGCCAATTTCCCGATATTGTTACTTTGCAGAAGCATGACGTAAGAAGACTAAGTATCATAATCACACCCTTTGATTTGGGGCCCACAAAGTGTACGCGTTAACTTAAAGCTCCGCAAGCAAACACCACCATGCTTTGCGATTTTTGCTAATAGTTATCTGGCAACAATCTGGCACAACATCTCTTTATACATGAGAACTGGAACTTAGTTTCACAATCACGTCCTAGTAAGTTATTTTTCTGTAAGATGACCAGACGGTTTTCACTTCCAATCTCAACTTTGATTTTCCTTTATGAGTTTTGACTTTTTAGTAATCGAGAACATCAAGATAATGGATTCTAGATAATGGATAATGGATTCTAGCTGAGGGAACAACACTTATTGAGGAAGTATAAAACCAGGTTTCTACGTGATTGCAGACAACCACGAAAGTTGCCAAAAGCTAGAATTATTTTTAATGCTATTTTCTGCATGTAGGTTTATCTTGCGGTCCACCACCGTCCGTATCGAACGCAGAAATTCGGTACCATTCCACTCATTCCGGTTCCATTGCTACCTATAGCTGTAACCATGGCTACACTTTGCATGGTTCATCCCATAGAACTTGCCAAGCGAATGGCAAATGGGACGGAGTGGGGCCTACATGTTGTAAGTGTTAATAGACTTTCCCTAGTAACAATTATTAACAGGCGTTCTCTAGCTACAAAGTGTGGCGTGACTATCGAGCTTTCCGATTTATTTTATTCTTTGAAGGCTGTAGAGTAACAGCCGATAGCTCTATAATAGCTATAAATTTTTAGTCAGAGAATGTTTTTGATAATTGCCAAATATTTATGTTTTATCTTGGCTACGGCTCTTTAGTTTTTACTAGAATTACCCCAACAGACGATGCTGCTAATATAATATGACCACTCAGGAGTGTCAATCTTGTAAGCATTCAGTCCAGTTTGCTTTGTCCCTTCACCATTAACTTAAGATGAGAAAATGACCTTCAGGTTGATCCAACCGAGGAATAAAAAGCAACAACAATAACAACAACAACAAAACATAAAAGAAAAATAAATAAATAAATATTAATAAATATTCTATACAGATTGCAGTTGATCTTTCTTCATTTTTTTCTGTTTCAGTGAAAGTCTGTACGTTACCTGAAATTCCTTTTTCCACCTATATTGCACGTCCAGTAAACTATAACCGTACATATAGAACTGGAGAGATGATCACTTTAGCGTGCAAGCGAGGTTATAAGAAACAAACCGGCGGTAATCCAATTAGAATCTGTATCAGTGGACGATGGACGCAATTTCCTTTTCAATGCAAAGGTATATCTATATAGGATGAATAGCCGTCATTTCATTGCCATCAAAATTTAAAAGTACCACGCTATTTTAGTGGGGTCCATTAGTATACGAGGCTGGAAAACGTGACTTTTTGTTCGAACTGCCACGTAATGTAGAGTTTAGAAAATACTGCTTTTGGGACTCTTCTGATGATCAACGCTGTCACGTATACACAACACTAACTTGGTCACCAAAGACAAAGGGTTCAACACATACAGTAATACAAATCAATGATACATTTTTACAGAAAGGTAGAGGTTTGTGAGGGAAAACCCACAGGGTTAATAGTGTTCGCACACCTAATTTAGTATTTAATGCAAGATACTATTATTATTATTATTATTATTATTATTATTATTATTATTATTGTTGTTGTTGTTGTTGTTGAATGAATGAATGAAGCTTTATTTAATCTCGGGATTGATGAGGTTGGTTAGACCTCTAGCAAAAGTATGCTAATAAGCCGAGAAAAAAAAAAGAAACGGTAATCCAAAAACTAATTTACAATGTAAAGCCTAAAAATTACATGACATAGCTATATACAATAAAAAGCCCAATTACTCAATAGAACATAGATATTAAATAGATATTATATAGAAATTAGCTAAAACCTTAGCTGTCGAACCGCTTTTTTTAAAGACTGACAATGAGCTTAGGGATCTTAGGGTATCAGAGATCTCGTTCCAAGTGATAGCCGCCAAGTACTTTACTGAGTTCTTGCCATAACGAGTCGTATTAGGTTTCGGTACTTGCACTTTTTAACCCCTCTCAGATTTTTGATGTTGTCTCTTAACCTAAATAGGTCTCTAAGATATTCAGGTGGATAATTGTTGATTGTCTTAAAAACAATAATCAACAAATTCTGGATACGACGATCCACAAGGCTGTAACCAATACGATCATAAAGAGTGCTAGTTTGTGAAGACTCGTCACTATACAAGTAACGAAGTGCTCGTTCATGCAACCTATCCAGTTTTTTACTATCAGAATTTAAACAGTTATGCCATATGGAGGAACAGTAATGAAAATGAGACATAATAAACGAATTATAAAGGCATAGTTTAGACCGAAACGATAATATATTCTTCAGTCTACAAAGAACATCTAGTTGCTTTCCAACTTTCTTGCTAATTTTCGTAATGTGTTTTCCAAAATTCAAGGAATTGTCCAATGTAAGCCCAAATAGATCTACCGTAGCAAGTAGTGGCAATGCAACACCTTCAGCAAATAATGATAGCTTGACATTGGGTTTTTGCGATAAAACCAAGGCCTTGCATTTTTCAGGGTTCAAGATCATCTTGTTGTTGCGAAACCACTCACACACCACCACTAGTTCCTTATTGACAACATGTCCGACAACTGCTGGATCAGTATCAGCAAAATATAGCTGATTATCATCAGCATAGTTAGACCGCTTCGCCTCTTTAATGAAATAAAATAAGTCATTTATGAAGATATTAAACAATAAGGGCCCTAAAACGGAGCCTTGGGGAACACCACTGTTAACATATGAGATGTCACTTGTAACGTCCTCTACTCGAACCCGTTGCCTGCGATTTGTTAAATAGCTCCTCAGTAAATTTAAACTATGGGTAGAAATAACATAAGCAGAAAGCTTCGCAAGTAATAAGTCGTGTGGTATCAGATCAAAAGCTTTACTTAAGTCCATTATTACAGTCCCAACCACAGAATTCTTGTCAAGAGCTTCTTTCCAGTCCACGATAAGATGCAACAACACAGACTCACAACTGTAACCTTTTCTATATGCAGACAGGAACTTAGACAAGTGCGGGTTGAAGTAGTGAACAAGCTGCTTTTGCACACATCTCTCAAAAACCTTGTCCAACAATACTAGGATGGATACAGGCCTGTATTTGGACTTGTCAAACGCATCATCCGTCTTGAAGATAGGACAGATCTCTGCTAGTTTCCATTCAGCAGGAACACAGGCATTATCAATAACAGTGTTAATCAGTCGTGCAATAGGAGCAGCCAAAACTGAGGCTCCATCCCGTAAGATACGAGCATAATGGAGCTAAGTAGTTCTGGTGTCATAAATGGCACATGTTGACGTTTAGATATGTATCTCTTGACTGGAGCATGTACGTCCAGGGCGTCAGATAACAATTTTCCCCATGCCCAACACACATCCTCAGGGTCATCAAAAATATGTGCAACATGGAACGGAACTGTAGCAATGTCAGCTAAAAATAATCCTGGGTCATAATGCTTGAAGTGGCGCTTTACAACTGTTCTAGGACTGAATTTTGGACATTGTAACCGCATAACTGAGGCCAAGATCAAACACCCCTGAGGTGAGAACAGAACTTGGCTTGTTCGTAAGAATTACATCAATGAGCGAGCTAGACTCCGCCACTACCCTAGTTGGTACTTCAATCAAGTTGGTGAGACCATATACATCCATCAAATCCATAAGAGTTTTACCCTCTTTAGCACCCTTGTCAGGCCGGGAGAGGTCGCAGTTTAGGTCTCCAGTTAGCATAATATTCTCGTAACGTTGAGTTGACCGGAGAAGAATATTATTAATTTCACGTTCCCATGTAGCTTTTAACAAGCCTGGTGGTCTGTACATTCCAATAACAAGCACTTTTTTTGCTCTCCTGGACGTTTGCACACACAGGGATATCGATTCAACTTGATACCCCTCCAAGTCATACATTCTAGTCACAATCAGCCCTCTTCTAACATAAATGAACACACCACCCCCAAAACGGTCACGATCTTTGCGGTACAGGCGAAATCCTTTGATGTAAAAGTGCGAGTCAGGAAATGAATGGTCGACCTTGCATTCACTGATCACTACGATGTCGAAAAGAATTTTGAGAATAAGGGACTTCAACTCAAAGAACTTGAAACCAGCTACACTGTTAATGTTAATATGCCCGATCTTTAGGTTCTTAGAATACTTTAGCAGAATCGTAGATAATTCGTCGTTGCTAAACTGTATAGCTGATGAAAAAGTCAAGGCGTTAAAATCATCACTTGAACTTTCCTCCAAAAATGGTAATGATGCGAAGGCACATCGATTACAGGTCCACGAAATAGGCGAAGAAGCAGAGAAAACTCGAGAATCAGCCGTAGAACTTGAACATTTGACATGCGTCATATCACGACACATCCAACAGACAAATCGTCTTTGATTTTTAGCAACAGCGTTCTCACAAACGGGACATGTTGGAGCAGATGACCTTGCTTGATTTCGTTTACTCACAGGCCCTGGATTTACATTAACATCACCGCAGATGATTAACAGCTCTGGTTGAAAAATCGCGTTCGAATTGGAGTAATACATAACAGGCCTAGAAAAGCCCTTGCGACGAAACAGAAGACTGTTGTTAATTCCCCGTCGACCACACGAAAATAATCCAAGATGGCGGCCGGCCAAGTTACAAATGCTTGTGGAATAATTGACACCTGTCCAGTCAGTTAGCGTTCCCCTCGTGTCAGATGGTACAAAATCATTTCTTGGTATGATAAGAAGACCTCTCCAATTCAGAATTACAAACATTGCACAGAAAATATTGTAAAACTTTGGAAAACTCCGGGAGCTAGTTGAGAAACGTCTAGCCGCCATGTTGTTGTTACTATAATTATTATTATTATTATTATTATTATTATTATTATTATTATTATTATTATTATTATTATTATTAGTATTATTATTATTTAATTTTTAGGTCAGAATATTTTAACCGAATCTCTCGGCCCTTCTCAGTTAATTGAAAGTTGGAGAGTGCCTGTTGATATCATGTAGGCTGTAGTGGTCACATGATTTCAGGAGGGTGTTGTAAGCCGCTGGCAGATTATTCAGTTGTTTTATGGCCACGACCTCCATATAGAGAATAACACATGAGCGAGCGTAGATATGAAATTTCTCTTTGAGTGTTTAACTCGCTGCGCTCACTCGTAAGATATCGAGTTGAACACGAGAAGAGAAAGTCCATATCTACTAGCGACCATGTCTTACTTTGAACACCTAAACTGGTGAGTCGCAAATGGTGAAAATTGTCAGCGTAAAGTCACAAAGTGAGTGATAAGGCTAAAAATCAATATTACAGCTAAACGTTTCTTTTGAAAATTCACTGTCAAAAGAAACCTGAACGCTGCAAAGACTTACTGTCTGTCGAGTTTTGAAAAATGTAATCCTTTCGAGCTAAAATTCTTGGTTGCTTTCTTGACTGTCACTATCCAACCTGCGTTGTCTGCGAAACTTCTTCGGTTGTGGACTTTCAGTTACCATTGCATGACTGGACGCTGAAGTTGAAACACGAACATCATATGTTTCTCCAGTTATGCAATTTACTTGGAAAAGAGACCTGAACATTTGACTTTTTACTGGACTCGGTCGTATTGACGTGTTATTGTTGTATCCGCCGCTGGCACTATTTGTCGTTGCAGCTGCGAGGAATAACTGATTGGAGCTGTTGTCGGCAAGCCCAGTGAACTGTAAGTATTGATTGACTGGAGATTTTTGTGGCCGGTTATTTGGACAATTTTAGTCGGAGGAACATTGTTGTCTCGCAATATTTTTGACAAACACGAAATAAGAATGGAGCGTTGCCATTCATTCAGCACTTCTAAGTAATGGTGAGACAGAAAGCGAGTGACGTGTCAGCAGCTGTTTGGCGATCTCAAACACACGTAAAATTATCGTTATTTTACACACGTTGAGATACGGTTTTTGTCAGTGGTCGAAATTCCTACAAATACCTACAGTTTATATAATAAAATCTGGCATTTAATTGTCCTCTCTGCGGGAGTTATCTCCCTGTTTGATGGCAGAGCATTCCCGGTTCTGATGTTTCTTAACCCGGAAGCCGAGTGTTCTGGCGGTCTCCACAATGTAATCTGGGCACTGTTAACACTGAATGTGGGAAAGCACTGCTCGTTCCTTTAGATTGTCAGTAGGGCCTTTTAAATGGATGATCTCTTGTCGTAGTGAATTGCAGGGTTAAGTTTGCGAAACATTTTAACTCAGTGAGTTCCCGTAAGTCATTTAGCCATTTTTTTCCTTTTTTTTTTTGGGGGGGGGGGGGGGGTGGGTAGAGGGGGTAGGGGGAAGGGGGGTCTTGGACACAATATTAATTTTGGACATAATTCGTCATTATGAGAACAATTTTCCCGAATAAAGCTCTGCCGGTATATTTAGCATTTTGGGCTTGTCTTGGAGCGCAAAATAGATCCTTTATTGATTATAGTAATTGGAAATCTGCTTTTTTGCTACATGGGATCTGGGTATGACAGGAAGTGAGTGAGGCGCCCCAAAATCCCATGCGCCTTACTAGTGTGGTTTAACATCCAAAATGGCGTCTTGAAGTGATGGTAGTGATGGCCTGTGATGTACAACTGCACGAGGAGGTTACAGGAACAACGGAGAGCTAAATAATCCTAGAAAGATCTTATTACCATAAGAGTTGTCGTTTGCAAGTCAGTGGCTAAGAATATAGAATGAAGTGCATAGTTTGTGGTTCTAACTAATAAACGTGTTGTTTGACAGCAATTATTTTCCGTTTACTTGTTTCCAATATGGATTCCGATCGAAACGTTGCATAGTTATTGTGATATATGTATAAAATTAAAAAAATACCCATCAGATAAATGAAACTACAGATCATTTGTTACTCATTGCTGTAGTGAGGGGCTTATAGAGCTCTTTCATTCACCTGACTACCGGCC
>JAEMWC010000813.1:75000-87500 GCA_016490735.1 Pachyseris speciosa | reverse complement strand
CCTGAAACTGAGGGTGAAATTTCGTCTAGGGTATACTCATTGGAAATTTCATTTAGTACAAGGTAGGCTTCTCCTGAAGTGCTGGCAGCTGGCTAAAAAGTGGCTTCTTTAAATTTTGAGCCACCTGCTTTTTAATGAAAAGTTTCCAACGTTTTTTGAAGGCCTTTTAAATGCTCATAAAAAAAAGCCACCTTCTGTTAGATTCCAGTCAGCTATTTTAAAACCTAATAACAACTCTGAGGCCATAAGGCTTGTGAGAAATAACCACTACAATATCCAAACAGATTACATTGGAAACTTGAATTTGAAGTTATATCTCACTATCAAGAACTTCTTGAACAAACAAAAATAAATGAAATAACAATCCCTTCTAGTTTTATTTTATTGTTATTTTTTGTTTGTTTGTTTGTTTGTTTGTTTTTTGCTTCCACTTTATCTAAAAGGGGATATCTTACTGAGAAGCTACTAAATGTTCTCGTTTGAGTGACCATGTCAACATATTTTGTAATTGTATTCAGGTGATGGGTAAGGTTTGTGTGTAGAGTTCTTTAATTTGAAACCTACCTTAGAATAATTCAACTATACTTAGCCATACCACTGTATCAGCCTGTTTGACTCAGTGAACTGTATAGTTGAGAATGATTTGTCAGTAGGTGGTTATCGAGGGTCTTCCGGCACAAAACACATTTACACTATGTGAGGAACTGAAAACATGGTTCCTTAATTAACTGGAAGCATTCTCTCATGTTTAAAAAATTGTCAAGGAAAAGGGCGGTGACAGGAAGAACGCATTCCAAAATTGGTGTGGTCTCACGGGAGAAATCAAGTCCTTTCCTGACTTTCCTGGTGTACCACTGGCTTAGCAATTACAGCAACTACAACTGTATCATGCAAAAATGGAATTTAATAATTATTATATTATGGATACACTTGAGCGTTTATAAAGACAAGAGTGCATAGAAGACACTAAACATCCCGCATCAACTTGTAAACAACTTTATCCCAAACTTTGTAACCTAAAAGTTGCAGCACAGTCAACATAATGCAAAGCTTTCAAGCATGGTTTTGCAAAAGCCCACTCTAAAACATGTTTTTAAAACTTAAATTAACTTTTTAACTGAGCTCAGCACCGCTGTGGTAAAAGAGTTCATGGAAAGCTTGTGCAAATTACCATGCATCTTTGCATGTACAGTTAGCAATTATCACAACTGCAAGGCAATCTGCATATTTTTACGCACACCTTGGGAAACCAAAACACGGCAATAAATCACAGTGGAACTGTCTATTGCCATGTTTTGGTTTGGTTTGGACAGTGCACTTTCACTAAGGCCTTTTCGTTGCTCTCTATCGAAATTGAGCTGATACGGTCGATTGCAAGGTTCGATTTCGTGAGCAAAAAATTAAACCGCCGAGTTGCGTGCTTCTCGCTAGCCTGCGTAGTAGACGTTAACTAACCCCGGTTAGTAACGTCTGCAAAGCAGCGCCGAATTCTTCGTTCCGTACCAAAATTTGACTACGCGTTATGATTGGCTCGTCAACAAAAGCCTTTTGTTGACGAGCCAATCACAGCATGTAATCAAATTCTGGTACAGAACAAGGAATTTGGCACTGCTTCGCAGACGTTACTAACCGCGGTTAATTTACGTCTGCGACGCAGGCTGGCTTCTCGTCCGATCGGCAAACTTTTCTGGCCCGTGCAACAGAAATTTCATCGCCCCGAGGAGTTTCAGGAGCGGCCTACTGCCCGAAAGTAAAACAGAGAAAAAAGCCCAAACCAAACAACAATGATCCTAACCAGAGAAAGAGATCGAGTTACACTGTACATGCTGTTCTTCGCGTGAAGTTTACGATGTCTGCGGTCGGTCTTCATCTTGATTTTTCTAGTTCCTTACAAGTGAATGTTGCTTGAGTTCAATTTTCATTTGTGGATTTCTGGGTTTTGTGGGTCCCTTGCCACCAAAATGTTTCTCGTAGGATAAATCTGTCGATCGAACGAGACTAGTGGAACCACTAAAAATATGGTCGACAGCAGATGGATCGCTTACTTGTTGGTGTGGTCGTCGTGGCTATCCCTCGAGACGAGGATGATGGTCTTCAAATCAGTTACTCTGCTTGTGGACTTTAAGATGACTTATGAGACCAATTTTGGCCTTGAATGTTCTTTGGCACTGAGGACAGGTGGTTCCAGATGGCGACGGGAGATTATTTCTTGCTTCTTGATGTCTCTCCTTTCTCAAACGTCTCTTCTCCTCTAATGCTGCACACCTACTTGTTTCAAAGAACACTGACCCTTCATGTGTGGTTGCACGCCAAAAATCTCTATTCTTTGCATCAGTTTCCCAGGTTCTGATATCAATGTTGCACTTCTTCAAATTGGCTTTCAGAGTGTATTTGTACCTCTTTTTCTGACCACCCCTCTTCCTCGATCCTTCTTTAAGTTGTGAGTAGAAGACCTGTTTTGGAAGTCGCTCTCCTGACATTCGGACAACATGGCCACTCCACCTGAGTTGACTCTTGATGATAAGAGCTTCTATGCTGGATACATTTGCGTTCTTAAGTACGCTGACATTGGTTCGTCTGTCATCCCAGCTTATCTTTAAAATGCTCCGTAGGCAGCGCTGATGAAACTTTTTCTAGTGTTTTCAGATGTCTTCGGTATGTTGTCCATGTTTCCGAGGCATACAGGAGGGTTGGAAGTACTACTGCTTTGTATGAAGAATGTTTGTGTCAGGACGAATGTCATGGTCTAGAAACACTCTCCTCTTAAGAAGTCCAAACGCTGTCCCAGCACATTTCAGACGATGCTGGATCTCATCATCCAGGTCAACACTGGAGGAAAGGTGACTTCCAAGATATGGGAAGTGATTAACATTTTCCAGGACTGTTTCACCAAGTACAATTGATGGCTGTGAAAGGTTTGCCGCAGCTGGTGGAGGTTGGTAAATAACTTGTGTCTTCTTGGTGTTAACAGAAAGTCCAAGCTTCATATATGCAAGATTGAAGGCAGTCAGGATCTGTTGCAAGTGGTTCTCGGACAGAGCTGCAACACAGTTAGCATCTGCATACTGGAACTCAGTAAGGGAACCAGCAGATGTCCTCCTTGCTGATTTAAGAAAAGCCAAGTTGAAGATTCCACCATCTGTCCTGTACACAATTTCAATACCTTGAGACAGGTCATCGTTAGTGATGTGGGTAATTGCTGAAGTGAATATAGAGAACAACGTCGGAGCAATCACACATCTCTGCTTCACGCCAGATTTGACTTGAAATGGATCGCTTTGTTCATTGCCGATCTTGACTGTGGCGCGCATTTCATCATGAAGTAGTCTTAGGACGCGGATGTACTTTGCTGGGCATCCATATTTGGACAGAATATCCCAAAGGAGTTCTCTGGACACTGAATCAAATGCCTTGGTGAGGTCAATGAAGGCCATGTACAAAGGCTGGTGTTGTTCACGACATTTCTCCTGCAACTGACGAAGTGTAAATATCATGTCAGTTGTTCCACGGGATGGTCTAAAACCAGATTGAGTCTCTGGAAGAATCTTCTGAGCTAAAGGTCTAAGACGATTATTCATGATACGAGCAAGAACCTTTCCTGCTGTTGAAAGCAAAGAGATGCCACGATAGTTTTCACATTCTGACCTATCTCCCTTTCTCTTGTAGATGGTGACAATGGTCGAATCTCTAATCTCTTCAGTTTTCCAGATGTTCACAAGGAATTGATGTAGTTGGGCCTGAAGCTTATCACCACCATATTTGAAGATCTCTGCAGGTATACCATCAGGTCCAGCTGCCTTGTTGTTTTTCATGGTTTTGATGGCTTCTTCAAGCTCCTCAATTGTTGGTTCTTTGGAAAGAGAGTTGTCAACAGGCTGCTTCGGTATACAGTTGATAGCATCGGGGTCAAAAGTAACAGTCTGGTTCAGGAGATCATCAAAGTGCTCCCTCCATCTAGACTTGATGTCTTCATTACTTTTTAGAATAGCTGAGCCATCTTTACTCTTGAGAGGGGCTTGACCATGAGTGGATGGACCATAAATGGCATTAGCTGCAGAGAAGAAGCCGCGTGTATCGTTTCTATCAGCTAATTGTTGGATTTCTTGCGCCTTTTCCTTCCACCATTTGTTCTTCAAATCACGTGTGGTCTTCTGCACTACTGCTGCACTACTGCTTTGCATACATTGGTGTAAGGAGTCACGAAAGGAGTGCGATATATAAGCTGATCGCCGATTGGGCGGAAAAAAATTCCTTGCCAGAAAATGTCTGCCCAATCACGAAGTTGGATTTCAATAGCTTCTAGAACAAGTCCGATAAAGAAATGTTCCCAGGGGCTCTCCCGACTGTCTTGTAAACTTTCGCTCGTCCCGAATCTTTGTCCCGTCCCGACTATCTGCCCCTGGGTCTCCGAGGATGGCATGTAAGAAGTCGTTCGCGTTTCTTGTATTTCTCGTAGTCGGCTTGTTTACTTCCCCGAGAGAAAGCTCTGCCACGAGCTGCCTACATTTCCCGTTGCATGCGCTTTAAATACCGCCCAATTCTTGGAGGTAGATCACGTGACAAACAACTTAAAAACCGGTTTAAACGAGTTTGTCATCTTGCGCATGCGCATCTATTTCTTTTTTTAATTATTTGCTGTTTTAATAATCATAATCTCTATAGCAACTTAATTGCGATCTAGCACATACTCAACAGGAAATGTAAGCGGCTCGTGGCAAAGGTTTCTCTTGGCGAAGTAAACAAGCCGGCTACGCGAAATACAAGAGACGCGAACGACTTCGTACATGCTAAAAGACTTGCCAGAAAGAAACCTCTGCTAGTAGGGTAGCTTAGAACTGTATTTTCTTACAGCTAACTGACAGTCTATGCATATAGGTCTTGCGTTTATCTGTGGTGGTGCTCTCATTTCTCCTCACTGGATTTTGACCGCTGCTCACTGTTTCTATGGCGGGACTGGAGGATTTTACGGAAATGCGAGTTGGTAGGTACTTGAATTAAGATTAACCATAAACTATACTTAATCCTGTCATATCACAGACTGAACGTGAAGGAAGTTTCAAAATCGGATAAAAACTTTTAGAACGCACAAGCTTTCGATTCCATTACGGATTCTTCATCAAGTGATGGAGTTCGACGATATTAGTTATTAGGCAGATTTAGCAAAGAGAACGTGACGACAGTGACGACGGCGCGTCCAGATCTAAAAAGCAATAAGACCAACAGCAGAGCAGTAAATTGAGCGCCAGAAGTCGCGTCCAGTCCTTTCCGCGCGCTATCGCAGTCTCATTGACGTTGCGTTGTATTTGATAAATCTGCCTATTGCCAACACCTCACCTTTAGAATGACCGTTCATCGTTGTCAAGAAAACATTTGTGACGACAAAGGTCATTTAACAGTCCAGATTTCAACCTTTGCCTGCAGATGATTCTAAAACTAAAACTCGAAAACAATCATTTCAAGCGTAGAAACTAATATATGCTGAATATCGATTGAAAAAAAAGTTGATTTATTAATCTGAAAAGAATGTTTTCATATTTTGGTCATGTGACTGGCACGTAATCAAACTTATACATTAAAGAAAGCGAGGAAAACATGCACAGGTTTATAGTCAGGTAAATTTCATCTGGTTCCAAGCAATCTCGTTAATGATATTGACGATTAACCATATATCTGAACGCAACAGAGTACTCGTTTCGCGTGTTATTCGAAAATTACCAAGTGGTGATGAATGATAATACATTCCGTAATTGGATTTTAATTGCTTTTCTTGAATTAATTTCAAGTCTCTTGTCTCTTCTATTCCGAATCTCACCTTCTCCTTTCTTTCTCGCGCTACTAAATGAGTCTACTCCTCGACAGACAGACAGACAGCGTGAGACATTTCAATCTTTTACAATTTTAGACGCTGCGGTTTAAAATCTGTTTGCCGCAAGGTAGTACGTTTCAGTGCTTTACATCACCTGTGGCCAGTCTTAGAAACGCTTCTCTACTTATCCTCTGCACAAATGTTTTTGACTTCGTAAAGGTACATCATTAAAGCAGGGGCTCACAGCCTAACGAGGAAAGAAACGTCGGAACAGGATATCCTGGCAGAGAAAATTGTGATTTATCCTCAATACAATTATATTTCCTCCGTCGATTTCGACATAGCTCTTGTAAGACTTAACCGAGGAGTGAAGCTTAATCGGTTTGTAGGGACCGTTTGCCTACCGGAACACGACTGGGCAATTCCTAAGAAGGACGGCTTTGTGGCAGGATGGGGAGTGACGGAGGCGTTACGACATGGAGAGTTAGGGAAACGCGAGGATCTATCCAAAGTTCTTCGCCACGCTGTTTTCACCATTCAAAACAACTATATCTGTAAAAATAAAACAATCGTACCTTATAACTCAACGACGACGTTTTGTGCGGGAGATGGCAAAGGAGAAAGCAGCGTATGTCATGGAGACAGTGGAGGAGCTTTCGTCCGCGAAATAAGGAGAGGAAGTAACTTGCAGTGGGTCGTCGTTGGTGTCGTTGCCTGGGGTGAGGGGTGTGCCCAGCAGGACAAGTATGGATATTACACCAGGCTGTATCCATTTCTCGACTGGATTAAGAGAACTTTAAAAGACCGTGAGTAATTCATTTTCACTTGATATTTTTGTTATTTTACTTTTTTATTTTAATAATAATACCACTTTATTTAACGAGGGTAACATCAATTACTGATAACTCAATAGTTTACATAATGGCCCTTTCTAAGCTACTACTGAAAACAAGAATCTAAAACTAAGAATAATATTATGCGCGCGTAGTTTTGAGATACCTTTAAAACACAATTACACTTTGCAGACTACTCTCGGTCCTGTAATAAAAAAGGCTTCGCTCGTCATTCTTTTCTTGAGTCTGCAGATTTGACCTCGACAGAGACTAAAAGAGAAAGTAGGACACGTAGTTCCTGGTGTTCTTTTCTGCCCTCACATACACACACAATTTCACAGTGTTGTTTGTTGGTTTATTTCCTATTCTAACGCCGGTGCGCCGCCAGTCAGATTTCATAAACATGTCACTGATATGTCACCGTAACCAATGAAAGAGCTTATATGAACCACATACACATACATGCATACATCACTTTATTTACCCTCGGATTTTAGAGTAGCTTGTGCAGCTAATATCTCCGAGTATTTCACCATCAGATGAAAGATAGACCACCACACCGGGAACTACGTCCCCTACTCTTTTTCGAACAGTGTGTGGGTTCTTTTACGTCCCACAGAATCAATTATGAAGAGTTGTGAGACGGGGCCTACGGTTTATCGTCATTATCCGAGAAGACTAGAAAGTCTAACCATTTGCAGATGTTATTACAAAGGAAGCACTTTCTCCTCAATTATTTAAAGACCCTAAGTGTTGGTCCGGCCGGGGTTTGAACCCGCGACCTCCCGCACGCTAGTCCGATGCTCTACCACTGAGCTAACCGGTCGGTGGTAACCACCTCCATCAATCTGAATAGTTGAATGATGTTAGTCGACAGTTTTGTCTGTCGTTTAACAATCTGAAACTACAAACATAAAAGAACTGCATGCATCTTAAAAGTAAGCTTTGTCAGTGCTGTGTTGTTCAGTCAGGAAACGTTACTCAAAGCTTCGCGGAGAGAGATGCCTGACACTTGCAAAACATTTTACGCATGATTACCCTTTGAACAGTCAATTTTAAGTGTCACAACCTTCTCAAAACAAGTAAGACTAAGCTTTAATTATCTGTCTCCTTTATCCCGGACAATGTTATCAAAAGCAAGTTCCTCTTTTTCTTTATATCTTTCTTTCCGAGGGGGATGGGACACAAAAATATCGTTTCTCTTTTGTCTTTTGATTGTATATTTCTGTTTTAAAGATAACAATAATAACAACAAAAACAATACTAATTTTAATTACACACCTATTATGCTTTTAGAGCTACATCTTTAGAAGTATTTAAGAGCTATAAAAAAAGGAAAAGAAAAGTTAAATTATTACAGTTTATAGGTATACGGCTGAGGGACTAAAGAAACTAACGTTTTCTAGTTAGCTGAGCAGCCTAAAGTTTTATCGTTTGATGAGGCAAACGTTTTGCAAAATGTCGCCCGTCTGGAAAGCACTGGTCAGTGGAAATAAACTGTACGATGACTATTAATTTACTTTCTCAACGAATACCATTGCCAGTTTGCAAGACAATTCGTGAGATGAAATGAAGGAAATTCGTGATATGAAATGAACAAAATGTTATTTGAAAATTTGGTTTATCAACGGAGTTGATAATGTAAATTGTACAGTGTACAGGGTTTCGATTAGCTGACGTTTCGAGCGTTAACACGTGCGTTAGCCCTTCGTCGGAGCGAATCGACGAGTTGTGGGTTGTGTATGGTTTATATACAGAATATGGAGCTACGCTACTGATGGTAACATGGTCACGTGAAAAACAGGAACGTTACCATGTTACCACCAATAGCGGAGCTCCATATTAGTAGTACTATGGGCTACGATAGACCCAAAAACTGTCAAAATTTTTAACCAATCAGAACCCAGAACGACCTGTCAATCAAACTGCAATTGACCAATCAGAAGCCAGAATGAGCTGTCAATCAAACTCGTCAAACTGCATTGAAAGGGTTTCCTCTGAGGGTCACATGACCGGGGGATTAGAGTCAATGAACAGACACGTGATAGTTGTTTACACCCTGTTTAATGATATTTTATAATGGTTCTGTTAATAATGAAATCGGAAAGAAATTTGAAATTTCGTGAATGACGCATGGAGTAGATACTGAAGCCTCGTTTCTGTCCCACTATTACTAATGAGTTGCAACATTCGAAGTGTATGTTGCTCTTTACGGATCGACTACTAGGTTTACGCTCCGTACGCTCCGTACGGATCAATAAACCGTATAATATCGATCATGTCCATGAAATGCAATACTCTAGACTTATATTGCTCTTTGCAGATCGACTACTAGCTTGACGCTCCGTACGCTCCGTACGGATCAATAAACCGTATGATATCGATCATATTCATGAAATGCAATAACGGATCGACTACTAGGTCTACGCTCCGTACGCTCCGTATGGATCAACAAAATATATGGCCATGCACCCACACCAACAGTATCCATGAAAATATTCTTAGTGCCACTAATGAGATGCAATGCCCGAAGCGTATTCTTCTCTTTACGGATCGAATGCTAGGTTTACGATCCGTACGCTCCGTATGGATAAAAAAAAAACGTTCGACCATGCACTCCAACCAACCGTATCCATGACAATAATCTAAGTCCCACTAATTAGATAAAATGCTTGAACCGTATGTTGCTCTTTAGGGATCGACTGCTAAGCTTACATTCCGTACGTTCCATAGGGATCGATAAACCGTTTGGCCACCCACTCCATCAAACCCATTAAAATATTCTAAGTCCCAGTAATGAGGTGCAATTCTCGAAGCGTATGCTGGTTATTACGGATCGACTGCTAGAGTTACTCTCCGTACGCTCCGTACGGATCGCCACAGCGCTTATACGGATCAATACAGTGCGTGTGTATTGGACAACCCTCTTGGAAGAGCTCGATCCTATCTTGGAACGCTTTCGATCGTCCCATTAAGCAATCGCCGACGAGCCACACAAATCAAGACAGTGATGAAATTGCTTATTGTTTTCCTTTAAACAAGCAATATTAGTGGCTTGAAAAGGCACAAGACCAGCCTTTGATACCGAGCGTCAGTTCAAGCATATGGAAACCAAAATCTCGGATTTTATCTGCTTTTCAAGATTTATTTTATATCTGATGACTTAAAAATAAGAATTTGCAGTGTGGTTTTGCTAAAAGTATTTTAGGAGACTATAAAACCATTACTTGAATAAACCAACATCCCAGTATAAAAGTGATCAAGCCCGACGGATACTGCTGTTGATTTAATAATAACTTTTTACTTTTAATTCATTGCTTCTTCAGCCCAGGCTACAGATGACACCGATGCACCATCCACAGGTGGTCCAGAAACAGACCCACCAGCCCCAGATCCTCCAGAAACAGTTGCCCTAACAACAGGCACGCCATCTACTTCTGCACCAGCCACAGATTCACTATCCGGTGAGTTCCCCGACACTACGTTACCTCCTTCCAACAGTAAGTAAAACGGGGGACCTAGAACCCAAGGAAAGAAAGAGGAAGGAAGGACTGCCTAAATAACTGACTGACTGACTACATGACTGACTAGGTAACTGGCCGTCTAATTAAGCAACTGACTGACCGACCGACTAACCCACCCAATGACTGACGGACTGACTGAATACGTAACTGATACACTCATACATGCCTTCACAATAACGAGTCATGGCTTATCCTTATTCCCATCAGAGCTTTTTGTTTGGTTGTTTCTTTGTTTGTTTAATTGATGTCATGTGGTCTCATTTTAAACCTAAATCAGTTATATATCGTTATACTTGGCTTTAAACCTGGTAGCTTTTTCTTTATACTTGGCTTTAAAACGTGATAGCTTTTTCTTTTCAGTGTTGGAGATATCGGTTATCGTCGAGAAACTGGTCAACGGGTCTAAGACGCAGATTTAAACCAAATTCGTCGCTTTCTTTGAAACCGTCAATTAAATCGAAGTGCCAGTGTTTTGTCAAGCTTCACAGGCAGTTGGCCTTGGTTTCTTGAGTTGCGATTATTCATACAATCGCTTCACCACTTTTCCGTGTTAAATTGCAACATGGGTTTACAGCTTAAGCGTTGAAAAAACAAAAAAAGAAAAACAAGTGAAAAGGAATAGAACAACGACCATAGAGCACCATTACTGTACAAACAGAGCAGACTAACCCACTGGGCCAGCAAACCCCACCATACTAGGTCTTCGAATGATACGATTTCACTAAATTTTTTTCCTTATCACGGAGCGTACGCCACTCATTACGGATCAACTCCTAAGGTTTACGCTACGTACAATAAGTACGGATCAAAAATCCGTATGGCTACCCACACCAACATCATCCATGAAACTATCCTAATTTTAGCTAGGTGTACTGACCACGTTAAATGTATTGATTAATTGATTGATTGATTGATTAATTGATTCTAAGTCCTACTAATCAGATTAAATACTTGAAGCGTGTGTTGCGCTTTAGCGATCGACTGCTAAGCTTACATTCCGTACGTTCCATAGGGATCGATAAACCGTTTGGCCACCCACTCCATCAAACCCATGAAAATATTCTAAGTCCCAGTAATGAGGTGCAATTCTCGAAGCGTATGCTGGTTATTACGGGTCGACTGCAAGGGTTACTCTCCGTACGGATCGACACAGCGCTTATACGGATCAAAACAGTGCGTGTGTATTAGGCAACCCTCTTGGAAGAGCTCGATCCTATCTTGGAACGCTTTCGATCGTCCATTAAGCAATCGCCGACGAGCCACACAAATCAAGACAGTGATGAAATTGCTTATTGTTTTCCTTCAAACAAGCAACATTGGTGGCTTAAAAAGGCACAAGACCAGCCTTTGATACAGAGCGTCAGTTCAAGCATATGGAAACCAAAATCTCGGATTTTATCTGCTTTTGAAGATTTATTAAATTTCTGATGACTTAAAACTGAGACTTTGCAGTGTGGTTTTGCTAAAAGTATTTAAGGAGACTGTAAAACCATTACTTGAATAAACCAACATCCGAGTATAAAAGTGGTGAGACCGACGGATACTGCTGATTTAATAATAACTTTTTACTTTTAATTCATTGCTTCTTCAGCCAGGCTACAGATGACACCGATGCACTATCCACAGATGGTCAGGAACAGACCCACTAACCACAGATGCTCCAGAAACGATTGCACCAACAATAGGCACTTCTGCACCAGCCACCGATTCACTATCCAGTGAGTTCCCCGACACAACGTTACCGCCTTCCAACAGTAAGTAAAACGGGGGACCTAGAACCCAAGGAAAGAAAGAGGAAGGAAGGACTGCCTAAATAACTGACTGACTGACTACATGACTGACTAGGTAACTGGCCGTCTAATTAAGCAACTGACTGACCGACCGACTAACCCACCCAATGACTGACGGACTGATTGAATACGTAACTAATACACTCATACATGCCTTTACAATAACGAGTCATGGCTTATCCTTATTCCCACCAGAACTTCTTGTTTGTTTGTTTGTTTGTTTAGTTGGTGTCATGTGGTCTCATTTTTAACCAAAATCAGTTAAATATCTTTATACTTGGCTTTAAAACGTGATAGCTTTTTCTTTTCAGTGTTGGAGATATCGGTTATCGTCGAGAAACTCGTCAACGGGTCTAAGACGCAGATTTATACCAAATTCCTCGCTTTCTTTGAAACTTTCAACTGAATCGAAGTGCCAGTGTTTCGTTAAGCTTCACCGGCAGTTGGCCTTGATTTCTTGAGTGGCGAATATTTATACAATCGCTTCACCACTTTTCCGTGTTAAATTGCAAAATGGGTTTACAGCTTAAGCTTTCACAAAACAAAA
>JAEMWC010000813.1:40000-70000 GCA_016490735.1 Pachyseris speciosa | reverse complement strand
CTTAAGCGTTGAAAACACAAAAAAAGAAAAAGAAGTGGAACAGAATAAAACAACGACCATACAGTACCATTAATGTAAGAAGAAATCCCACTAACCCACTGGGACAGCAAAACCCACCCTACGAGGTCTTTGAATGATACGGTTTCACTGAAATTTTTTTTCTCTTCACGGAGCATACGCCACTTATTACGGGTCAAGTCCTAACGTTTACGCTCCGTACAATAAGTACGAATCAAAAATCCTTACGGCAACCCACACCAACATTATCCATGAAAATATTCTAATTTTAGCTAACTTTATTATATCTCTCACTTAGTACGCGCGCTGTGATTGGTCAATTTTGCCTGCCGTATTCTACAGTACGGCCCGCTTGACTTAAACTAGTTTTTTTCCTGCGCGGCGGATTAACCTCTGAGATATAATAAATATCTTACTAACCCCGTTTTCTCGGTCCGTACGTAAGTTACGGATCCTCGTTTTTTCCTTGTATTTCATGGCCCGCGCGCTTCGCGCTTGGGCCATAAATCAACGGGAAAAAACTCGGTCCGTAACTTACAGTACGGACCTCGAACTCGGTTAGTAAGAGGTATGTACTGACCACGTTAAATATATTGATTGATTGATTGATTGATTGATTGATTGATTCATTGATTGTTTCTAAGTCCCACTAATCAGATGAAATAATTGAAGCGTATGTTGCTCTTTAGGGATCGACTGCTAAGCTTCCATTTCGTACGTTCCATAGGGATCGATAAACCGTTTGGCCACCCACTCCATCAAACCCATGAAAACATTCTAAGTCCCAGTAATGAGGTGCAATTCTCGAAGCGTATGCTGGTTTTACGGAATGACTGCTAGGGTTACTCTTCGTACGCTCCGTACGGATCGACACAGCGCTTATACGGATCAATATAGTGCGTGTGTATTGAACAACCCTCTTCGAAGAGCTCGATCCTATGTTGGAACGCTTTCCATCGTCCCATTAAGCAATCGCCGACGAGCCACACAAATCAAGACAGTGATGAAATTGCTTACTGTTTTCTTTCAAACAAGCAACATTGGTGGCGTAAAAAGGCACAAGACACCCCTTTGATACAGAGCGTCAGTTCAAGCATATGGAAACCAAAATCTCGGATTTTATCTGAAGATTTATTATATTTCTGATGACTTAAAAATGAGTATTTGCAGTGTAGTTTTGCTAAAAGTATTTTAGGAGACTGTAAAACCATTACTTGAATAAACCAACATCCGAGTATGAAAGTGGGGAGGCCCGAAAGATACTGCTGTTGATTTAATAATAACTTTTTACTTTAAATTCATTGCTTCTTCAGCCCAGGCTACAGATGACACCGATGTACTATCCACAGATGGTCCAGGAACAGACCCACTAACCATAGATGCTCCAGAAACGGTTGCTCCAACAACAGGCACGCCATCTACTTCTGCACCAGCCACAGATTCACTATCCAGTGAGTCCCTTGACACTACGTTACTTCGTTTCCACAGTAAGTAAAACGGGGAAGGTAGAAGCCAAGGAAAGAAGGAAGGGAGGACTGCTTAAAGGACTTACCGACTGGCTGACTGACTGACTGACTCACTGACTACATGACTGACTAGGTGACTGGCCGTCTTTTTAAGCAACTGGCTTACCGACCGACTGACCCACCCAATCACTGACGGACTGACGGAATACGTAACTGATACACTCATACATGTCTTCAGAATAACGAGTATTGGCTTATCCTTAATCCCACTAGAGCTTCTTGTTTGTTTGTTTGTTTAATTAATGGTCTCATATTAAACCTAAATGAGTTATATATCGTTATACTTGGCTTTAAAATCTGATAGCTTTTTTTTAGTGTTAAAGATATCGGTTATCGTCGAGAAACTGGTCAACGGGTAAAAGACGCAGATTGATACCAAATTCTTCGCTTTCTTTGAAACTGTCAATTAAATCCAAGTGCCAGTGTTTTGTCAAGCGTCACCGGCAGGTGGCTTTGGTTTTTTTAGTTGCGAATATTCATAGAATCGCTTCACCACTTTTCTGTGTTAAATTTTAAAATGGGTTTACAGCTTAAGCCTTGACAAAATTAAAAAAGTAAAACAAGTGAAAAGGAATAAAACGACCAAACAGTACTATTACTGTAAGAAGAGAGCCCCCTACCCCACTCGGCCAGCAAAACCCACCATACGAGGTGTTCGAATAATACGCTTTTACTGAATGTTTTTCCTCTTCACGGAGCGTACGCCACTCATTGCCGATCAACTGCTAAGGTTTACGCTCCGTATAGTAAGTACGAATCAAAAATCCGTATGGCCACCCACACCAACAAGTCGCGAATCGTATGCTACACTTTACCGATCGACACCTAGGTTTACGCTACGTACGTTCCGTACGAATCAACAAAACGTATGGTCACCTACACCAACAGTCCCACTAATGAGATGCAATACTCCAAGCGTGTGCTGCACTTTACGGATCGACTGCTTGGTTTACGCTCCTTACGCTCCATACAGCGCATCGACCAACCTTATGGCCAACCATTCCATCATATCCATGAAAATATTTTAAGTTCTACTGGTACCAAGGAGCCGCAACACTCGAAGTGTATGTTGCTCTTTACGGATCGACTGCTAGCTTGACGCTCCGTACGCTCCGTACGGATCAATAAACCGTATGATATCTATCATATTCATGAAATGCAATAACGGATCGCCTACTAGGTCTACGCTCCGTACGCTCCGTATGGATCAACAAAATATATGGCCATCCACCCACTCCAACAGTATCCATGAAAATATTCTTATTCCCACTAATGAGATGCAATGCCCGAAGCGTATGCTTCTCTTTACGGATCGAATACTGGGTTTACGCTCCATACGCTCCGTATGGATCGACAAAATGTTCGACCATGCACTCCAACCAACGGTGTCCATGACAATAATCTAAGTCCCACTAATAAGATGAAATACTTGAAACGTATGTTGATGTTTAGGGATCGCTGCTAGCTTACATACCGTACGTTCCATTGGCATACATAAAACGTTTCCCCACCTACTCCATCAAACCCATGAAAATACTAATTAGGTGCAATTCTCGAAGCGTATGCTAGTCTTTACAGATCGACTGCTAGGGTTACTCTCCGTACGCTCCGTACGGATCGACACAGCGCTTATACGGATCAATACAGTGCGTCTGTATTGGACAACCCTCTTCAAAAAGCTCGATCCTATCTTGGAACGCTTTCGATCGTCCCATTAACCAATCGCCGACGAGCCACAAAAATCAAGACAGTGATGAAATTGCTTATTGTTTTCTTTCAAACTAGTAACATTGGTGGCTTAAAAAGGCAGAAGACCAGCGTTTGATACAGAGCGTCAGTTCAATCAGATGGAAATCAAAATCTCGGATTTTTTCTGCTTTTCAAGATTGATTATATGTCTGATGACTTAAAAATGAGAATTTGCAGTGTGGTTTTGCTAAAAGTATTTTAGAAGACTGTAAACCCATTACTTAAATAAACCAACATCCGAGTATGAAAGTCATCAAGCCCAACGGATACTGCTGTTGATTTAATAATAACTTTTTACTTTTAATTCATTGCTTCTTCAGCCCAGGGTACAGATTACACCGATGCACTATCCACAGATGGTTTAGGAACAGATCCACTAACCACAGATGCTCCAGAAACAGTTGCCCCAACAACAGGCACGCCATCTACTTCTGCACCAGCCACATATTCACTGTCCAGTGAGATCCCCGACACTACGTTACTTCCTTCCAACAGTAAGTGAAACGGGGAAGCTAGAAGCCAAGGAAAGAAGGAAGGAAGGAAGGAAGGACTGCCTTACTGACTGCCTGACTGACTGACTGAATACATGACTGACTAGGTGACTGGCCGTCTTATTAAGCAACTGACTTACTGACAGACCGACTGACCCACCGACTGACTGACGGACTGACTGAAAACGTAACTGATACACTCATACATGTCTTCAGAATAACGAGTCATGGCTTATCCTTATTCCCATCAGAGCTTTTTGTTTGGTTGTTTGTTTAGTTGATGTCATGTGGTCTCATATTAAACCTAAATCAGTTATATATCGTTATACTTGGCTTTCAAACTTAATAGCTTTTTCTTTCTGTGTTGGAGATATTGGTTATCGTCGACAAACTGGTCAACGGGTCTAAGACGCAGATTTATACCAAATTCTTTGCTTTCTTTGAAACTGTCAATTGAATCGAAGTGCCAGTGTTTTGTCAAGCTTCACAGGCAGTTGGCCTTGGTTTCTTGAGTTGCGAATATTCATAGAATCGGTTCACCACTTTTCCGTGTTAAACTGCAAAATGGGTTTACAACTTAAGCGTTGAAAACACAAAAAAAGAAAAAGAAGTGGAACAGAATAGAACAACGACCATACAGTACCATTACTGTAACAGGAGAGACCACTAACCCACTGGGATAGCAAAACCCACCCTACGAGGTCTTCGAATGATACGGTTTCACTGAATTTTTTTTTCTCTTCACGGAGCATACGCCACTTATTACGGATCAATTCCTAAGGTTTACGCTCGGTACAATAAGTACGGAACAAAAATCCTTACGGCCACCCACACTAACATTATCCATGAAAATATTCTAATTTTAGCTAACTGTACTGACCATGTTAAATATATTGATTGATTGTTTCTAAGTCTTTCTATTCAGATGAAATAATTGAAGCGTATGTTACTCTTTAGGGATCGACTGCTAAGCTTACATTCCGTACGTTCCATAGGGATCGACAAGCCATTTGGCCACCCACTCCATCAAACCCATAAAAATATTCTAAGTCCCACTAATAAGGTGGAATTCTCGAATCGTATCCTGGTCTTTACGGGTCGACTTCTAGGGTTACTCTCCGTACGCTCCGTACGGATCGACACAGCGCTTATACGGATCAATACAGTGCGTGTGTATTGGACAACCCTCTTCGAAGAGCTCGAGCTTTCGATCGTCCCATTAAGCAACCGCCGACGAGCCACACAAATCAAGACAGTGATGAAATTGCTTAACGTTTTCCTTCAAACAACCAACATTAGTGGATTAAAAAGGCACAAGACCAGCCTTTGATACAGAGCGTCAGTTCAAGCATACGGAAACCAAAATCTCGGATTTTATCTGCTTTTGAAGATTTATTAAATTTCTGATGACTTAAAACTGAGACTTTGCAGGGTGGTTTTGCTAAAAATATTTAAGGAGACTGTAAAACCATTACTTGAATAAATCAACATCCGAGTATAAAAGTGGTGAGACCCGACGGATACTGCTGTTGATTTAATAATAAATTTTTACTTTTAATTCATTGCTTCTTCAGCCCAGGCTACAGATGACACCGATGCACTATCCACAGATGGTCCAGGAACAGACCCACTAACCACAGATGCTCCAGAAACGGTTGCCCCAACAACACGCACGCCATCTACTTCTGCACCAGCCACCGATTCACTATCCAGTGAGTTCCCCGACACAACGTTACCGCCTTCCAACAGTAAGTAAAACGGGGGATCTAGAACCCAAGGAAAGAAAGAAGGAAGGAAGGACTGCCTAAAAAACTGACTGACTGACTGACTGACTGACTGGCTGACTGACTACATGACTGACTAGGTAACTGGCCGTCTAATTAAGCAACTGACTGACCGACCGACTGACCTACCCAATGACTGACGGACTGATTGAATACCTAACTAATACAATCATACATGCCTTCACAATAACTAGTCATGGCTTATCCTTATTCCCACCAGAGCTTCTTGTTTGTTTGTTTGTTTGTTTAGTTGATGTCATGTGGTCTCATTTTTAACCAAAATCAGTTAAATATCGTTATACTTGGCTTTAAAACGTGATAGCTTTTTCTTGTCAGTGTTGGATATATCGGTTATCGTCGAGAAACTCGTCAAACGGTCTAAGACGCAGATTTATACCAAATTCCTCGCTTTCTTTGAAACTGTCGATTGAATCGAAGTGCCAGTGTTTTGTTAAGCTTCACCGGCAGTTGGCCTTGATTTCTTGAGTGGCGAATATTTATAGAATCGGTTCACCACTTCTCCGTGTTAAATTGCAAAATGGGTTTACAGCTTAAGCGTTGACAAAACAATAAAAGAAAAACAAGTGAAAAGGAATAGAACAACAACCATACAGTACCATTACTGTAAGAAGAGAGTCCCCTAACCCACTGGGCCAGCAAAACCCACCATACGAGGTCTTCGAATAATACGGTTTTACTGAATTTTTTTTCTCTTCACGGAGCGTACGCCACTCATTGCGGATCAACTCCTAAGGTTTACGCTCCCTACAATAAGTACGAATCAAAAATCGAATCAAAAGTGAAACGCCTTTGATCGTCCCATTAAGCTATCGCCGACGAGCCACAAAAAATAAGAAAGTGATGAAATTGCTGAATGTTTTCTTTCAAACAAGCAACATTGGTGGCTTAAAGAAGCAAAAGACCAGCGTTTGGTACAGAGCGTCAGTTCAAGAAGATGGAAACCAAAATCTCGGATTTTATCTGCTTTTGAAGATTTATTATATGTCTGATGACTCAAAATTGAGAATTTGCAGTGTGGTTTTGCTAAAAGTATTTTAGGAGACTGTAAAACCATTTCTTGAATAAACGAACATCCGAGTATGAACGTGATGAAGCCCGACGTCTACTGCTATTAATTTAATAATAACTTTTTACTTTAAATTCATTGCTTCTTCAGCCCAGGGTACAGATTACACCGATGCACTATCCACAGATGGTCCAGGAACAGACCTACCAACCACAGATGCTCCAGAAACAGTTGCCCCAACAACAGGCACGCCATCTACTTCTGCACCAGCCACAGATTCACTATCCAGTGAGTTCCCCGACACTACGTTACTTCCTTCCAACAGTAAGTGAAACGGGGAAGCTAAAAGCCAAGGAAAGAAGGAAGGAAGGAAGGACTGCATAACTGACTGACTGACTGACTTACTGACTGACTGAATACATGACTGACTAGGTGACTGGCCGTCTTATTAAGCAACTGACTTACTGACAGACCGACTGACCCACCGACTGACTGACGGACTGACTGAAAACGTAACTGATACACTCATACATGTCTTCAGAATAACGAGTCATGGCTTATCCTTATTCCCATCAGAGCTTTTTGTTTGGTTGTTTGTTTAGTTGATGTCATGTGGTCTCATATTAAACCTAAATCAGTTATATATCGTTATACTTGGCTTTCAAACTTAATAGCTTTTTCTTTCTGTGTTGGAGATATTGGTTATCGTCGACAAACTGGTCAACGGGTCTAAGACGCAGATTTATACCAAATTCTTTGCTTTCTTTGAAACTGTCAATTGAATCGAAGTGCCAGTGTTTTGTCAAGCTTCACAGGCAGTTGGCCTTGGTTTCTTGAGTTGCGAATATTCATAGAATCGGTTCACCACTTTTCCGTGTTAAACTGCAAAATGGGTTTACAACTTAAGCGTTGAAAACACAAAAAAAGAAAAAGAAGTGGAACAGAATAGAACAACGACCATACAGTACCATTACTGTAACAGGAGAGACCACTAACCCACTGGGATAGCAAAACCCACCCTACGAGGTCTTCGAATGATACGGTTTCACTGAATTTTTTTTTCTCTTCACGGAGCATACGCCACTTATTACGGATCAATTCCTAAGGTTTACGCTCGGTACAATAAGTACGGAACAAAAATCCTTACGGCCACCCACACTAACATTATCCATGAAAATATTCTAATTTTAGCTAACTGTACTGACCATGTTAAAAATATTGATTGATTGTTTCTAAGTCTTTCTATTCAGATGAAATAATTGAAGCGTATGTTACTCTTTAGGGATCGACTGCTAAGCTTACATTCCGTACGTTCCATAGGGATCGACAAGCCATTTGGCCACCCACTCCATCAAACCCATAAAAATATTCTAAGTCCCACTAATAAGGTGGAATTCTCGAATCGTATCCTGGTCTTTACGGGTCGACTTCTAGGGTTACTCTCCGTACGCTCCGTACGGATCGACACAGCGCTTATACGGATCAATACAGTGCGTGTGTATTGGACAACCCTCTTCGAAGAGCTCGAGCTTTCGATCGTCCCATTAAGCAACCGCCGACGA
Organism: Pachyseris speciosa; assembly: GCA_016490735.1. Classification (NCBI taxonomy): domain Eukaryota; kingdom Metazoa; phylum Cnidaria; class Anthozoa; order Scleractinia; family Pachyseridae; genus Pachyseris; species Pachyseris speciosa. Next base: position 61,843 of record JAEMWC010000813.1, on the reverse strand, counting down.
GCCACACAAATCAAGACAGTGATGAAATTGCTTAACGTTTTCCTTCAAACAACCAACATTAGTGGATTAAAAAGGCACAAGACCAGCCTTTGATACAGAGCGTCAGTTCAAGCATACGGAAACCAAAATCTCGGATTTTATCTGCTTTTGAAGATTTATTAAATTTCTGATGACTTAAAACTGAGACTTTGCAGGGTGGTTTTGCTAAAAATATTTAAGGAGACTGTAAAACCATTACTTGAATAAATCAACATCCGAGTATAAAAGTGGTGAGACCCGACGGATACTGCTGTTGATTTAATAATAAATTTTTACTTTTAATTCATTGCTTCTTCAGCCCAGGCTACAGATGACACCGATGCACTATCCACAGATGGTCCAGGAACAGACCCACTAACCACAGATGCTCCAGAAACGGTTGCCCCAACAACACGCACGCCATCTACTTCTGCACCAGCCACCGATTCACTATCCAGTGAGTTCCCCGACACAACGTTACCGCCTTCCAACAGTAAGTAAAACGGGGGATCTAGAACCCAAGGAAAGAAAGAAGGAAGGAAGGACTGCCTAAAAAACTGACTGACTGACTGACTGACTGACTGGCTGACTGACTACATGACTGACTAGGTAACTGGCCGTCTAATTAAGCAACTGACTGACCGACCGACTGACCTACCCAATGACTGACGGACTGATTGAATACCTAACTAATACAATCATACATGCCTTCACAATAACTAGTCATGGCTTATCCTTATTCCCACCAGAGCTTCTTGTTTGTTTGTTTGTTTGTTTAGTTGATGTCATGTGGTCTCATTTTTAACCAAAATCAGTTAAATATCGTTATACTTGGCTTTAAAACGTGATAGCTTTTTCTTGTCAGTGTTGGATATATCGGTTATCGTCGAGAAACTCGTCAAACGGTCTAAGACGCAGATTTATACCAAATTCCTCGCTTTCTTTGAAACTGTCGATTGAATCGAAGTGCCAGTGTTTTGTTAAGCTTCACCGGCAGTTGGCCTTGATTTCTTGAGTGGCGAATATTTATAGAATCGGTTCACCACTTCTCCGTGTTAAATTGCAAAATGGGTTTACAGCTTAAGCGTTGACAAAACAATAAAAGAAAAACAAGTGAAAAGGAATAGAACAACAACCATACAGTACCATTACTGTAAGAAGAGAGTCCCCTAACCCACTGGGCCAGCAAAACCCACCATACGAGGTCTTCGAATAATACGGTTTTACTGAATTTTTTTTCTCTTCACGGAGCGTACGCCACTCATTGCGGATCAACTCCTAAGGTTTACGCTCCCTACAATAAGTACGAATCAAAAATCGAATCAAAAGTGAAACGCCTTTGATCGTCCCATTAAGCTATCGCCGACGAGCCACAAAAAATAAGAAAGTGATGAAATTGCTGAATGTTTTCTTTCAAACAAGCAACATTGGTGGCTTAAAGAAGCAAAAGACCAGCGTTTGGTACAGAGCGTCAGTTCAAGAAGATGGAAACCAAAATCTCGGATTTTATCTGCTTTTGAAGATTTATTATATGTCTGATGACTCAAAATTGAGAATTTGCAGTGTGGTTTTGCTAAAAGTATTTTAGGAGACTGTAAAACCATTTCTTGAATAAACGAACATCCGAGTATGAACGTGATGAAGCCCGACGTCTACTGCTATTAATTTAATAATAACTTTTTACTTTAAATTCATTGCTTCTTCAGCCCAGGGTACAGATTACACCGATGCACTATCCACAGATGGTCCAGGAACAGACCTACCAACCACAGATGCTCCAGAAACAGTTGCCCCAACAACAGGCACGCCATCTACTTCTGCACCAGCCACAGATTCACTATCCAGTGAGTTCCCCGACACTACGTTACTTCCTTCCAACAGTAAGTGAAACGGGGAAGCTAAAAGCCAAGGAAAGAAGGAAGGAAGGAAGGACTGCATAACTGACTGACTGACTGACTTACTGACTGACTGAATACATGACTGACTAGGTGACTGGCCGTCTTATTAAGCAACTGACTTACTGACAGACCGACTGACCCACCGACTGACTGACGGACTGACTGAAAACGTAACTGATACACTCATACATGTCTTCAGAATAACGAGTCATGGCTTATCCTTATTCCCATCAGAGCTTTTTGTTTGGTTGTTTGTTTAGTTGATGTCATGTGGTCTCATATTAAACCTAAATCAGTTATATATCGTTATACTTGGCTTTCAAACTTAATAGCTTTTTCTTTCTGTGTTGGAGATATTGGTTATCGTCGACAAACTGGTCAACGGGTCTAAGACGCAGATTTATACCAAATTCTTTGCTTTCTTTGAAACTGTCAATTGAATCGAAGTGCCAGTGTTTTGTCAAGCTTCACAGGCAGTTGGCCTTGGTTTCTTGAGTTGCGAATATTCATAGAATCGGTTCACCACTTTTCCGTGTTAAACTGCAAAATGGGTTTACAACTTAAGCGTTGAAAACACAAAAAAAGAAAAAGAAGTGGAACAGAATAGAACAACGACCATACAGTACCATTACTGTAACAGGAGAGACCACTAACCCACTGGGATAGCAAAACCCACCCTACGAGGTCTTCGAATGATACGGTTTCACTGAATTTTTTTTTCTCTTCACGGAGCATACGCCACTTATTACGGATCAATTCCTAAGGTTTACGCTCGGTACAATAAGTACGGAACAAAAATCCTTACGGCCACCCACACTAACATTATCCATGAAAATATTCTAATTTTAGCTAACTGTACTGACCATGTTAAAAATATTGATTGATTGTTTCTAAGTCTTTCTATTCAGATGAAATAATTGAAGCGTATGTTACTCTTTAGGGATCGACTGCTAAGCTTACATTCCGTACGTTCCATAGGGATCGACAAGCCATTTGGCCACCCACTCCATCAAACCCATAAAAATATTCTAAGTCCCACTAATAAGGTGGAATTCTCGAATCGTATCCTGGTCTTTACGGGTCGACTTCTAGGGTTACTCTCCGTACGCTCCGTACGGATCGACACAGCGCTTATACGGATCAATACAGTGCGTGTGTATTGGACAACCCTCTTCGAAGAGCTCGAGCTTTCGATCGTCCCATTAAGCAACCGCCGACGAGCCACACAAATCAAGACAGTGATGAAATTGCTTAACGTTTTCCTTCAAACAACCAACATTAGTGGATTAAAAAGGCACAAGACCAGCCTTTGATACAGAGCGTCAGTTCAAGCATACGGAAACCAAAATCTCGGATTTTATCTGCTTTTGAAGATTTATTAAATTTCTGATGACTTAAAACTGAGACTTTGCAGGGTGGTTTTGCTAAAAATATTTAAGGAGACTGTAAAACCATTACTTGAATAAATCAACATCCGAGTATAAAAGTGGTGAGACCCGACGGATACTGCTGTTGATTTAATAATAAATTTTTACTTTTAATTCATTGCTTCTTCAGCCCAGGCTACAGATGACACCGATGCACTATCCACAGATGGTCCAGGAACAGACCCACTAACCACAGATGCTCCAGAAACGGTTGCCCCAACAACACGCACGCCATCTACTTCTGCACCAGCCACCGATTCACTATCCAGTGAGTTCCCCGACACAACGTTACCGCCTTCCAACAGTAAGTAAAACGGGGGATCTAGAACCCAAGGAAAGAAAGAAGGAAGGAAGGACTGCCTAAAAAACTGACTGACTGACTGACTGACTGACTGGCTGACTGACTACATGACTGACTAGGTAACTGGCCGTCTAATTAAGCAACTGACTGACCGACCGACTGACCTACCCAATGACTGACGGACTGATTGAATACCTAACTAATACAATCATACATGCCTTCACAATAACTAGTCATGGCTTATCCTTATTCCCACCAGAGCTTCTTGTTTGTTTGTTTGTTTGTTTAGTTGATGTCATGTGGTCTCATTTTTAACCAAAATCAGTTAAATATCGTTATACTTGGCTTTAAAACGTGATAGCTTTTTCTTGTCAGTGTTGGATATATCGGTTATCGTCGAGAAACTCGTCAAACGGTCTAAGACGCAGATTTATACCAAATTCCTCGCTTTCTTTGAAACTGTCGATTGAATCGAAGTGCCAGTGTTTTGTTAAGCTTCACCGGCAGTTGGCCTTGATTTCTTGAGTGGCGAATATTTATAGAATCGGTTCACCACTTCTCCGTGTTAAATTGCAAAATGGGTTTACAGCTTAAGCGTTGACAAAACAATAAAAGAAAAACAAGTGAAAAGGAATAGAACAACAACCATACAGTACCATTACTGTAAGAAGAGAGTCCCCTAACCCACTGGGCCAGCAAAACCCACCATACGAGGTCTTCGAATAATACGGTTTTACTGAATTTTTTTTCTCTTCACGGAGCGTACGCCACTCATTGCGGATCAACTCCTAAGGTTTACGCTCCCTACAATAAGTACGAATCAAAAATCGAATCAAAAGTGAAACGCCTTTGATCGTCCCATTAAGCTATCGCCGACGAGCCACAAAAAATAAGAAAGTGATGAAATTGCTGAATGTTTTCTTTCAAACAAGCAACATTGGTGGCTTAAAGAAGCAAACGACCAGCGTTTGGTACAGAGCGTCAGTTCAAGAAGATGGAAACCAAAATCTCGGATTTTATCTGCTTTTGAAGATTTATTATATGTCTGATGACTCAAAATTGAGAATTTGCAGTGTGGTTTTGCTAGAAGTATTTTAGGAGACTGTAAAACCATTTCTTGAATAAACGAACATCCGAGTATGAACGTGATGAAGCCCGACGTCTACTACTATTAATTTAATAATAACTTTTTACTTTAAATTCATTGCTTCTTCAGCCCAGGGTACAGATTACACCGATGCACTATCCACAGATGGTCCAGGAACAGACCTACCAACCACAGATGCTCCAGAAACAGTTGCCCCAACAACAGGCACGCCATCTACTTCTGCACCAGCCACAGATTCACTATCCAGTGAGTTCCCCGACACTACGTTACTTCCTTCCAACAGTAAGTGAAACGGGGAAGCTAAAAGCCAAGGAAAGAAGGAAGGAAGGAAGGACTGCATAACTGACTGACTGACTGACTTACTGACTGACTGAATACATGACTGACTAGGTGACTGGCCGTCTTATTAAGCAACTGACTTACTGACAGACCGACTGACCCACCGACTGACTGACGGACTGACTGAAAACGTAACTGATACACTCATACATGTCTTCAGAATAACGAGTCATGGCTTATCCTTATTCCCATCAGAGCTTTTTGTTTGGTTGTTTGTTTAGTTGATGTCATGTGGTCTCATATTAAACCTAAATCAGTCATATATCGTTATACTTGGCTTTCAAACTTAATAGCTTTTTCTTTCTGTGTTGGAGATATTGGTTATCGTCGACAAACTGGTCAACGGGTCTAAGACGCAGATTTATACCAAATTCTTTGCTTTCTTTGAAACTGTCAATTGAATCGAAGTGCCAGTGTTTTGTCAAGCTTCACAGGCAGTTGGCCTTGGTTTCTTGAGTTGCGAATATTCATAGAATCGGTTCACCACTTTTCCGTGTTAAACTGCAAAATGGGTTTACAACTTAAGCGTTGAAAACACAAAAAAAGAAAAAGAAGTGGAACAGAATAGAACAACGACCATACAGTACCATTACTGTAACAGGAGAGACCACTAACCCACTGGGATAGCAAAACCCACCCTACGAGGTCTTCGAATGATACGGTTTCACTGAATTTTTTTTTCTCTTCACGGAGCATACGCCACTTATTACGGATCAATTCCTAAGGTTTACGCTCGGTACAATAAGTACGGAACAAAAATCCTTACGGCCACCCACACTAACATTATCCATGAAAATATTCTAATTTTAGCTAACTGTACTGACCATGTTAAATATATTGATTGATTGTTTCTAAGTCTTTCTATTCAGATGAAATAATTGAAGCGTATGTTACTCTTTAGGGATCGACTGCTAAGCTTACATTCCGTACGTTCCATAGGGATCGACAAGCCATTTGGCCACCCACTCCATCAAACCCATAAAAATATTCTAAGTCCCACTAATAAGGTGGAATTCTCGAATCGTATCCTGGTCTTTACGGGTCGACTTCTAGGGTTACTCTCCGTACGCTCCGTACGGATCGACACAGCGCTTATACGGATCAATACAGTGCGTGTGTATTGGACAACCCTCTTCGAAGAGCTCGAGCTTTCGATCGTCCCATTAAGCAACCGCCGACGAGCCACACAAATCAAGACAGTGATGAAATTGCTTAACGTTTTCCTTCAAACAACCAACATTAGTGGATTAAAAAGGCACAAGACCAGCCTTTGATACAGAGCGTCAGTTCAAGCATACGGAAACCAAAATCTCGGATTTTATCTGCTTTTGAAGATTTATTAAATTTCTGATGACTTAAAACTGAGACTTTGCAGGGTGGTTTTGCTAAAAATATTTAAGGAGACTGTAAAACCATTACTTGAATAAATCAACATCCGAGTATAAAAGTGGTGAGACCCGACGGATACTGCTGTTGATTTAATAATAAATTTTTACTTTTAATTCATTGCTTCTTCAGCCCAGGCTACAGATGACACCGATGCACTATCCACAGATGGTCCAGGAACAGACCCACTAACCACAGATGCTCCAGAAACGGTTGCCCCAACAACACGCACGCCATCTACTTCTGCACCAGCCACCGATTCACTATCCAGTGAGTTCCCCGACACAACGTTACCGCCTTCCAACAGTAAGTAAAACGGGGGATCTAGAACCCAAGGAAAGAAAGAAGGAAGGAAGGACTGCCTAAAAAACTGACTGACTGACTGACTGACTGACTGGCTGACTGACTACATGACTGACTAGGTAACTGGCCGTCTAATTAAGCAACTGACTGACCGACCGACTGACCTACCCAATGACTGACGGACTGATTGAATACCTAACTAATACAATCATACATGCCTTCACAATAACTAGTCATGGCTTATCCTTATTCCCACCAGAGCTTCTTGTTTGTTTGTTTGTTTGTTTGTTTAGTTGATGTCATGTGGTCTCATTTTTAACCAAAATCAGTTAAATATCGTTATACTTGGCTTTAAAACGTGATAGCTTTTTCTTGTCAGTGTTGGATATATCGGTTATCGTCGAGAAACTCGTCAAACGGTCTAAGACGCAGATTTATACCAAATTCCTCGCTTTCTTTGAAACTGTCGATTGAATCGAAGTGCCAGTGTTTTGTTAAGCTTCACCGGCAGTTGGCCTTGATTTCTTGAGTGGCGAATATTTATAGAATCGGTTCACCACTTCTCCGTGTTAAATTGCAAAATGGGTTTACAGCTTAAGCGTTGACAAAACAATAAAAGAAAAACAAGTGAAAAGGAATAGAACAACAACCATACAGTACCATTACTGTAAGAAGAGAGTCCCCTAACCCACTGGGCCAGCAAAACCCACCATACGAGGTCTTCGAATAATACGGTTTTACTGAATTTTTTTTCTCTTCACGGAGCGTACGCCACTCATTGCGGATCAACTCCTAAGGTTTACGCTCCCTACAATAAGTACGAATCAAAAATCGAATCAAAAGTGAAACGCCTTTGATCGTCCCATTAAGCTATCGCCGACGAGCCACAAAAAATAAGAAAGTGATGAAATTGCTGAATGTTTTCTTTCAAACAAGCAACATTGGTGGCTTAAAGAAGCAAAAGACCAGCGTTTGGTACAGAGCGTCAGTTCAAGAAGATGGAAACCAAAATCTCGGATTTTATCTGCTTTTGAAGATTTATTATATGTCTGATGACTCAAAATTGAGAATTTGCAGTGTGGTTTTGCTAAAAGTATTTTAGGAGACTGTAAAACCATTTCTTGAATAAACGAACATCCGAGTATGAACGTGATGAAGCCCGACGTCTACTGCTATTAATTTAATAATAACTTTTTACTTTAAATTCATTGCTTCTTCAGCCCAGGGTACAGATTACACCGATGCACTATCCACAGATGGTCCAGGAACAGACCTACCAACCACAGATGCTCCAGAAACAGTTGCCCCAACAACAGGCACGCCATCTACTTCTGCACCAGCCACAGATTCACTATCCAGTGAGTTCCCCGACACTACGTTACTTCCTTCCAACAGTAAGTGAAACGGGGAAGCTAAAAGCCAAGGAAAGAAGGAAGGAAGGAAGGACTGCATAACTGACTGACTGACTGACTTACTGACTGACTGAATACATGACTGACTAGGTGACTGGCCGTCTTATTAAGCAACTGACTTACTGACAGACCGACTGACCCACCGACTGACTGACGGACTGACTGAAAACGTAACTGATACACTCATACATGTCTTCAGAATAACGAGTCATGGCTTATCCTTATTCCCATCAGAGCTTTTTGTTTGGTTGTTTGTTTAGTTGATGTCATGTGGTCTCATATTAAACCTAAATCAGTTAAATATCGTTATACTTGGCTTTAAAACCCGATAGTTTTTTCTTTTTAGTGTTGGAGATATTGGTTATCGTCGACAACTTGGTCAACGGGTACAAGACGCAGATTTATACCAAATTCTTCGCTTTATTTGAAACTGTCAATTGAGTCGAAGTGCCAGTGTTTTGCCAAGCTGCACAGGCAGTTGGCCTTGGTTTCTTGAGTTGCGAATATTCATAGAATCGGTTCACCACTTTTCCGTGTTAAACTGCAAAATGGGTTTACAACTTATACGTTGAAAACACAAAAAAAGAAAAAGAAGTGGATTAGAATAAAACAACGACCATACAGTACTATTACTGTAAGAAGAGAGACCACTAACCCACTGCGACGGCAAAACCCACCCTACAAGGTCCCACTAATGAGAATTGGCAGTGTGGTTTTGCTAAAAGTATTTTAGGAGACTATAAAACCATTACTTGAATAAACCAACATCCGAGTATCAAAGTGGGGAAGCCCGACGGATACCGCTGTTGATTTACTAATAACTTTTTACTTTTAATTCATTGCTCTTTAGCCCAGGCTACAGATGACACCGATGCACTATCCACAGATGGTCCAGGAACAGACCCACTAACCACAGTTGCTCCAGAAACGGTTGCCCCAACGACAGGCACGCCATCTACTTCTGCACCAGCCACAGATTCACTATCCAGTGAGTTCCCCGACACTACGTTACTTCGTTCCAACAGTAAGTAAAACGGGGAAGCTAGAAGCCAAGGAAAGAAGGAAGGAAGGACTGCCTAAAGGACTTAGTGACTGACTGACTGACTGACTGACTGACTGACTGACTACATAACTGACTAGGTGACTGGCCGTCTTTTTAAGCAATTAGTTGACCGACCGACTGACCTACCCAATGACTGATGGACTGACGGAATACGTAACTGATACACTCATACATGCCTTCAGAATAACGAGTCATGGCTTATCCTTATTCCCCACCAGAGCTTGTTGTTTGTTTGTTTGTTTAGTTGATGTCATGTGGTCTCATATTAAACCTAAATCAGCTATATATCGTTATACTTGGCTTTCAAACTTAATAGCTTTTTCTTTTCTGTGTTGGAGATATTGGTTATCGTCGACAAACTGGTCAACGGGTCTAAGACGCAGATTTATACCAAATTCTTCGCTTTATTTGAAACTGTCAATTGAATCGAAGTGCCAGTGTTTTGTCAAGCTTCACAGGCAGTTGGCCTTGGTTTCTTGAGTTGCGAATATTCATAGAATCGGTTCACCACTTTTCCGTGTTAAACTGCAAAATGGGTTTACAACTTAAGCGTTGAAAACACACAAAAAGAAAAAGAAGTGGAACAGAATAGAACAACGACCATACAGTACCATTACTGGTAGGGTTTATAAATAGAACAACGACCATACAGTACCATTACTGTAAGAAGAGAGCCCACTAACCCACTGGGATAGCAAAACCCACCCTACGAAGTCTTCGAATGATACGGTTTCACTGAATTATTTTTCCTCTTTACGGAGCATACGCCACTTATTACGGATCAATTCCTAAGGTTTACGCTCCGTACAATAAGTACGGAACAAAAATCCTCACGGCAACCCACACTAACATTATCCATGAAAATATTCTAATTTTAGCTAACTGTACTGACCACGTTAAATATATTGATTGATCGATTGATTGATTGATTGTTTCTAAGTCTTTCTATTCAGATGAAATAATTGATTAAAAAAGGCACAAGGTTCAAGCATATGGAAACCAAAATCTCGGATTTTATCTGCTTTTCAAGATTTATTATATTTCTGATGACTTAAAAATGAGAATTTGCAGTGTGGTTTTGCTAAAAGTATTTTAGGAGACTGTAAAACCATTACTTGAATAAACCAACATCCGCGTATAAAAGTAGGAAGGCCCGACGGAAACTGCTGTTGATTTAATAATAACTTTTTACTTTTAATTCATTGCTTCTTCAGCCCAGGCTACAGATGACACCGATGCACTATCCACAGATGGTCCAGGAACAGACCCACTAACCACAGATGCTCCAGAAACGGTTGACCTAACAACAGGCACGCCATCTACTTCTGCACCGGCCACATATTCACTATCCAGTGAGTTCCCCGACACTACGTTACTTCGTTCCAACAGTAAGTGAAACGGGGAAGCTAGAAGCCAAGGAAAAAAGGAAGGAAGGACTGCCTAAAGGAATGACTGACTGACTGACTACATGACTGACTAGGTGACTGGCCGTCTAATTAAGCAACTGACTGACCGACCGACTGACCCACCCAATCACTGACGGACTGACGGAATACGTAACTGATACACTCATACATGTCTTCAGAATAACAAGTCATGGCTTATCCTTATTCCCACCAGAGCTTCTTGTTTTTTTTTTTGTTTGTTTGTTTAATTAATTTCATGTGGTCTCATATTAAACCTAAATCAGTTAAATATCGTTATACTTGGCTTTAAAACCTGATAGCTTTTTCTTTTTAGTGTTGGAGATATCGGTTATCGTCGAGAAACTGGTCAACGGGTCTAAGACGCAGATTTATACCAAATTCTTCACTTTCTTTGAAACTGTCAATTGAATCGAAGTGCCAGTGTTTTGTCAAGCGTCACCGGCAGTTGGCTTTGTTTTCTTGAGTTGCGAATATTTATTCCCACTAATGAGGTGCAATTCTCGAAGCTTATGCTGGTCTTCACGGATCGACTGCTAGGGTTACTCTCCGTATGCTCCGTACGAATAGACACAGTGCTTATACGGATCAATACAGTGCGTGTGTATTGGACAAACCTCTTCGGAGAGCTCGATTCTATCTTTGAACGCCTTAGATCGGCCCATTAAGCAACCGCCGACGAGCCACACAAATCAAGACAGTGATGAAATTGCTTATTGTTTTCCTTCAAACAAGCAACATTGGTGGCGTAAAAAGGCACAAGACCAGCCTTTGATACAGAGCGTCAGTTCAAGCATATGGAAACCAAAATCTCGGATTTTATCTGCTTTTCAAGATTTATTATATTTCTGATGACTTAAAAATGAGTATTTGCAGTCTGGTTTTGCTAAAAGTATTTTAGGAGACTGTAAAACCATTACTTGAATAAACCAACATCCGAGTATGAAAGTGATGAAGCCCGACGGATACTTCTGTTGATTTAATAATAACTTTTTACTTTTAATTCATTGTTTCTTCAGCCCAGGCTACAGATGACACCGATGGACTATCAAGAGATGGTCCAGGAACAGACCCACTAACCACAGATGCTCCAGAAACGGTTGCCCCAACGACAGGCACGCCATCTACTTTTGCACCAGCCACAGATTCACTTTCCAGTGAGTTCCCCGACACTACGTTACTTCGTTCCAACAGTAAGTAAAACGGGGAAGCTAGAAGCCAAGATAAGAAGGAAGGAAGAAAGTACTGCTTAAATGACTCACTGACTGACTGACTGACGGACTACATGACTGACTAGGTGACTGGTCGTCTGATTAAAGGAGCACTGTCACCTGGATTTTTGCTGTTTTTGGTTCAATTCTGCCAAAAATTACTGCTTTTTACCTGTTATCGAGCAAAAATTGCTCCTACAGAATCAGCAAGATGAATTTTAATGAAATTTTCGCAGGGAGAACTAACCATAATAATTTTTCTGGGTGATTTTTTAATGTATAGCTTGAACTTTTGAAAAAACTGGCAAGTTTTTTTCAAATTTCAATCCATTTCCATCCTCGTCATCTTTGATGGAATACAGGAGTATATTGTGTCAATGCAATACTACATTCTTTAGCAGCAAAACTAGACCATTATTTTAAAGTTTCTACTGACGCATTGGCAGTTTTAAGCTTTTTATAATGATAGTACAATAGCGTGACACTGCCCCTTTAAGAAACTGACTGATCGACCGAGTGACCCACCGACTAACTGACGGACTGACTGAAAACGTAACTGATACACTCATACATGTCTTCAGAATAACGAGTCATGGCTTATCCTTATTCCCACCAGAGCTTCTTGTTTGTTTGTTTGTTTGTTTGTTTAATTGATGTCATGTGGTCTTATTTTTAACCAAAATCAGATAAATATCGTTATACTTGGCTTTAAAACCTGATGGCTTTTTCTTTTCAGTGTTGGAGATATCGGTTATCGTCGACAAACTGGTCAACGGGTCTAAGACGCAGATTTATACCAAATTCTTCACTTTCTTTGAAACTGTCAATTGAATCGAAGTGCCAGTGTTTTCTCAAGCTTTACCGGCAGTTGGCTTTGTTTTCTTGAGTTGCGAATATTCATAGAATCGGTTCACCACTTTTTCGTGTTAAATTGCGAAAAGGGTTTACAGCTTAAGCGTCAACAAAACAAAAAGAGAAAAACAAGTGAAAAGGAATAGAACAACGACCATACAGTACCATTCCTGTAATAAGAGAGCTCCCTAACCCACTTGGCCAGCAAAATCCACCATACGAGGTCTTCGAACGATACGCGTTTAGTGAATTTTTTCCTCTTCACGGAGCGTACGCCACTCATTGCGGATCAATTGCTAAGGTTTACGTTCCGTACAATAAGTACGAATTAAAAATCCGTAGGCCACCCACACCAACATCATTCATGAAAATATTCTAAGTCCCACTAATGAGATGAAATTCGCGAAGCGTATACTACACTTTACGGATCGAGTGCTAGGTTTACGCTACGTACGTACCGTACGGATCGACAAAACGTATGGTCACCCACACCAACAGTCCCACTAATGAGATGCAATACTCGAAACGTGTGCTGCACTTTACGGATCAACTGCTTGGTTTACGCTCCTTACGCTCCATACAGCGCATCGACCAACCTTTTGGCCAACCATTCCATCATATCCATGAAAATATTTGAAGTCCTACTGGTACCAATGAGCTGCAACACTCAAAGTGTATGTTGCTCTTTACGGATCGACTGCTAGCTTGACGCTCCGTACGCTCCGTACGGATCAATAAACCGTATGATATCTATCATATTCATGAAATGCAATAACGGATCGACTACTAGGTCTACGCTCCGTACGCTCCGTATGGATCAACAAAATATATGGCCATCCACCCACTCCAACAGTATCCATGAAAATATTCTTAGTCCCACTAATGAGATGCAATGCCCGAAGCGTATGGTTCTCTTTACGGATCGAATGCTAGGTTTACGCTCCGTACGCTCCGTATAAATCGACAAAACGTACGGCCATGCACTCCCACTAGCGGTATCCATGACAATAATCTAAGTCCCACTAATGAGATGAAATACTTGAAGCGTATGTGGATGTTTAGGGATCTCTGCTAAGCTTACATACCGTACGTTCCATAGGCATCCATAAAACGTTTGGCCACCTCCTCCATCAAACCCCCACTAATGAGGTGCAATTCTCGAAGCGTATGCTAGTCTTTACAGATCGACTGCTAGGGTTACTCTCTTTACGCTCCGTACGGATAGACACAGCGCTTATACGGATCAATACAGTGCGTCTGTATTGGACAACCCTCTTCAAAAAGCTCGATCCTATCTTGGAACGCTTTCGATCGTCCCATTAAGCAATCGCCGACGAGCCACACAAATCAAGACAGTGATGAAATTGCTTATTGTTTTCTTTCAAACAAGCAACATTGGTGGCTTAAAAAGACAGAAGTCCAACCTTTGATACATAGCGTTAGTTCAAGCATATGGAAACCAAAATCTCGGATTTTTTCTGCTTTTCAAGATTGATTATATGTCTGATGACTTAAAAATGAGAATTTGCAGTGTGGTTTTGCTAAACGTATTTTAGGAGACTGTAAAACCATTACTTGAATAAACCAACATCCGAGTATGAAAGTGATGAAGCCCGGCGGATACTGCTGTTGATTTAATACTAACTTTTTACTTTTAATTCATTGCTTCTTCAGCCCAGGGTACAGATTACACTGATGCACTATCCACAGATGGTTTAGGAACAGATCCAGTAACCACAGATGCTTCAGAAACAGTTGCGCCAACAACAGGCACGCCATCTACTTCTGCACCAGCCAGATATTCAATATCCAGTGAGATCCCCGACACTACGTTACTTCCTTCCAACAGTAAGTGAAACGGGGAAGCTAGAAGCCAAGGAAAGAAGGAAGGAAGGAAGGACTGCCTTACGGACTGACTGACTGACTGACTGAATACATGACTGACTAGGTGACTGGTCTTCAGTAGTGTAGTAGTTGGGTGAGCAAGCACATTTTCAAAAAACGTTCATACTACTTTTCCATTTGATGGCTAACCAAATTTTAGCAATCTATATATTTTTTAAAATGCGTGTCTTTCTCGGAAAAATCACCAAGCGTGACACTCTCGGAAAAATAGTAAATAGGTTGACCAGCACATTTTACATTTAATTGTTAAATCGTGCGTTTTTCCCCGAGAAACGGTCATTTTCAATAGTTTTAGTAATAAAGGGTATTAATCAACAGTATTCACCGAGTAACGTTTAAAAACAATACTTATTACCCAATTAACATTTTCAATATCATTTTAAACGCGCTTTCAAATTTTATTTTCTATTTTAATAATATAGATGAAGACAATTAAAAATAAAATGTGTAGTAATATTATACAGATGAAATATGATATAGAAATTGTTGAAGAAAATAATTGTGACGAAGTACTGTATGAATATTTATTTGAAATAGAAAATTATATGACATGTCCATTTTGCGATCAGAAGATAGGAGAATATAGTGTTAAAAAAGAAGAAATATGTTGCGATAAACAAGAACTTATCAATTATGGAGCAATTGTTTGTAAGAACTGTGGTATAGTTCAAGGCTATCAAAATTTTGTTGAATATGTTGAATTCCATAAAAATAAGTTTAAAATTAAAAGAAAATCAGTTTATTTTCGTGAGTATTATATAATGGAAAAGATAACTAATCTTTTTTTTTAATATAGAAAACAAATATACTTTAATGATAAAAACAAGGTATTTCGAATTTTTAAGGAAATAGATAAAATAATGCCGTTATTAAATAAGGATCGAAAAAGAATGATAAATATTGATTTTATTCTAAAAAAAATATTAACTATAATGAAATTGGATGTTGGAGGTTATATTATAATCACAAAATCCAAGAAAACATTAATTGATTATGAACAATATTGGCAAAAAATATTATCACTGATTGGAGACAAAATAGAAACTATAATGCAGAAATAAAGTATTTGTCATATTTTTGTGAAAACTTGTCGATTATTGGACTATTGTCAGTTATGAAATCATCAGTGTTTGTCATTGTGGTTTGCATATGGTTTGAATCATATTCTCCACTTCTTAATGCATTCTTGATGGAATTTAAAATATGTTGATAAGATTGAAAAGCGTAAACACATTGTTGTATTTTTAAATCTAAATTTTTATGTTTTATCCATCCTTGAATCAAAAGTGCTGTTGTACTTATTGCAACTAAACTGATTCCGGATGTAGCAATAGCTGAAACAAGACCCCCGGACGCGAAAATAACAGAAAATGAATTTCCTGCTATTTTCCATTTTTTATAATGTTTTAATGCCTTTTTATAGGACCAACATTTTTTATGGTATGTTTTATAATAAGATTTTAATTCATTAAGTTGTTCTTTTGAAAGTTTGGCTGAAACATGGTTCCAACCGAATATGCTTTTTCGACGTTTTATCATATATATCATTTATATTAGTATTCTTTTAGAAATACAATAAGATAATCCAGAAATTTGGCCACATAATGCAGATTTTTTCATTAGTTTTGATGTTGCATTTTTTGGTATGGCATAACAATATCCTCTGTCTAACGAATAACGGTTATAAAATCTTCCATACGCATCATGAAGTATGCTATGTGAATGTAATATATTAATCCAACCAATCGTTCTCTCTAAAAATCGTGTAATACATCCATTTCCAGTACCAATTAGTCCTATATCATTATGAATGTATAAAATATTATTTATTGAAATTTTTATTTTGAAATGCTTGTAATACAAATATTGGTATACTAAAGCTGATTTTAAAATTATATCATTGACTTGGATGAATTGTTGTTTTGTTTCATCGAAAAAACATTCAACATATTTGATTGCGTCTTGTATCATATAATATTAATTTATATTTTTTTTTTGCAACGAAATCGACAGACAAAAGCGCCCTTGAGCCGCCTTTACTTGCATTTATTACGAATGTTTCTTTTTGATTATTTTTTAAAGGCTTCCAACGAGGTTTGACCCAAGCACTTGATTGTTTTCGAAAGCGTATACTATACAATACATTTAAAAACAGCAAAGACGTTTGTGGCGGTACCCTTGACAGAAACAAAAACTTGTTGTGATGAATCAATAGTTACTTTTGAGAAGTTGGCTTTATCAAAAATGTCATAATGATTATTTTGTGTGGGTGAGGAAGAATAAGTATAATCATGGCTAACGATATTGTTGTTTTTTTTAATTTGTAAACGAACAGTCTGTTCTCCTTGTGACGTTCCAATATAATAAACCTTTAAACTAATTAAAGCGGTAAAGAAATTGTTAAGTGGAAACCAAATATTCGGAACAAAAAGTTGTGTGAAAAAATTATTTTGGGGGTTTATTGTTGAACTTTTTATGTCATAAACCATCCCCTCAATTATTAAAGGGCGCGGAACCTTTATTTGATTTAAGGTATTTTGAAATAAAAGAGTATCACCATTATAAATGTCATGCCCGTTTACGTTTAAATTGCCACCCAATTTTAGATCTTTAGTGAGAAAGCTATTCATGTTAATGTTATTTAATATTGTTAATTCACCATTTGAACCATCAAATAATTGATTATTGCCGTCTTTTACAGATTGGCCATCTAAATGAAAATCCCCCCCTAACTTTGGTTTAAACAACTTATGTCCATCCAAATCCAAATCAGTTTGCATCTTCATTTTCCCATCTTTAACAAAGAAAATTTGGTCAAAGACTGTTGAAGAAACTTTTGACACTGTTCCATTTATCCCATATAAAATTAAGTGACCAGTTGGGTTTGGGAATGCAGTTTTTCCATGCAAATCAAGGTAAAGATATTCTCGTTGACCCGTTTGTCTCTTTTGAAAGTGTATTATTGTTTTAATATAGGTCGCAATGGTTGAAGTCGCTTGAAATGTTTTCGAAGTTATTGTACCAAAAGACAGCGAATCAGCTGTGACATGTACACTCACATTCCGCAATTCTTGAGGGAAATACTCTACACACAATGAATAAAATCCGATCGGACGTTTAAAAAGATTAAAACTTATTCTACTGCGGTATTGTTCAGTTCCATCTTTGTCATCAATGAGTGTAAAATTGTACGCGTTTTTGTTTATTTGGTGTGGAGACGTTGAAAAGTTTGAAATACTATGCACTGTAATGTTATTCTCAGATGAAGATTCGTTGACGTCTTCCATGATATATTTAAAAGGATATACCTCACAAATTAATGTGATTTGGTAAGCTGAAGCCACTCTAAAGGCACAAAGGCCACATGGTAGCGGGCATTACCCCTTAAATCTACCAAAGCAAAGATTGAGCCCAAGCATTAGCAGCCATGGACAGCTGTTTCGGCCTTGTTAGGCCTCATCAGCATGGCATAGCTAATGCTCAGGCTCAAGTACCCACATATCCATATACCCACATATCCCAGAATATCCACCCACATATCCATATCCGTTTTCACTGCTTGTTTTATGGATATGTGGGTACTTGAGCCTGAGCATTAGCTATGCCATGCTGATGAGGCCTAACAAGGCCGAAACAGCTGTCCATGGCTGCTAATGCTTGGGCTCAATCTTTGCTTTGGTAGATTTAAGGGGTAATGCCCGCTACCATGTGGCCTTTGTGCCTTTAGAGTGGCTTCAGCTTACCAAATCACATTAATTTGTGAGGTATATCCTTGTCACTCCAGCCACATCCCACAAGCTTTACGTTTTCACTGCTATATTTAAAAGGGTTTTCTTGCGGCCCAGAAGCTTCCACATGGGTTGCGTCGACATATCTTTTGGTTGCCCCACTGCTTGCCGCCACAGGGTCTTTTAAGTTTGCGAGCGTGTTGTTGTGCATGTCAATGTCGCCGGTCATTTGACCGCCAGCACGTTTGAGAAAAGGGTATTGTTCTAGATAAATCTTATTTACAACATCTTTGTCAGCGGTCGGAGCCCCAACATTTTCGATTTTATGGTTAACCATTGACAAATTGCCATACATCGCAGTTGAGCCGTCTCGTCGAAGAAAATAGTCGTCAGTGTACCTTTTTGAAACAGCGTCGTCTAAGTTAACTGGTGTAGCAAGATCTGTGATTGCATTGTTGTTCATGTTGAGATTTTTTTGAGCAATTGCATTGAGTCTGGTTTGCAACCTCTGGTCTACATATTTTTTGTTAACAGCGTTTTCAGCTGGCGTATTGTTATCAGCATCTTTCAAATCTTCAATAGCATACCCAGCCATATTCAAATCTCCTTCTGCGGGATCAGTTCCATCTCGTTTCAAACAACTTGCAATTTGCGAGTCAACATACGAACAGTTTGTGGCGTCGAGGATATCCACGGGATATTTCATGTTTTTAACAATATTACATGCCATATCCAAATCTCCCGTCATTGGAATACTTCCATCTTTCTTTACAAAGGCCGAATGCTGACCACCCGTTATATTATGAAATACGTATTCTTTTGTGGCAACGTCTTGATTTGTCGTTGGTGTAGCTACATTTGTTATTTCATTATTGCCTAAATTGAGAGAACCAGTCATTGCAATACTTCCATTGAGTTTCAAAAAATTATTGTTCACATAGTTTCTATTCACGGCTGAATAACCAAATCTTGGATTATTTGATATACCGAACAGTTCATTATTATTCATGCTGACGGGTGCAAAAATTACACAACCTGTATTTTTGTTAAGGAAATCAGCCGGTTTGTTGTCAACATACCGCTTTGACGCACCATCATTATTATTGCTCGGCATAGCCAAATTCAAAATTATATTCGTTGAAAGATCAATATTATTTGAAAATTGAATTGTTCCATTTGACAAAACCTTGTATGCTGGGTCATGTATCATATGTGATAAAACATTTTGAAATCCGTAAACTCCATAAACAATAATATGATGATTAGTGTTTAACAACACATTTGATGAAATTACTATTAGATTAATATTTGTTGTTCCTGAGTTTGTCATTTCAATGAAGAATATTTTTTTCATATAAGAATCGATTGATGGCGTTGAATAAACAATTTTGTGTATTGGATTTTCTCTTAAATGTATATTTTGGGTTTTCATTTCTAATTCTATAGTTGCATCATTAACGTCGTTAGTATAAAACTCAACGACAAATGTATATTTTGAAACCCTTAACGAAGACAAATTAAATTTTAAAACAGATGTGATTAGTCTATTTGGAATTGTAAATGCTAATGCCTTTTTATTTATGTGATAGGGGCTTCTATTAAAGTCATCTATCCTTAGATTAGTTACATTTTTTACAATGGTTGTTTTTTAGATATCCTTCAGAAGGAATTCAAATGGGTTTTCCATTTTATGGTTTGTTGTTGAAATTAGACTTTCATCAATGTATAATTTATTCGCACTGTCTTTTATATCTATTGGTGTTGCTACATTCGTTAAACGTTTATTATCCATATCATAGTCCCCTGAAGGAGTCAATTTGAACCCAACTCCATCAACCCCTATTCGACCTCTAGTTCCAGTTTTCACATAATCTTGATTTGGCAAGAAGTTGAATATTCCCATATACTATTAGATTAGATATTACCATTAAAGTTTCTCTTTACTGTTTTCATTGGCTTGTCAGCATAACAGAAAGAATATGGTTTTTGGTTGCCTCAATATACTTTTGTTTTTCAATTCCAAGTTCCTGGGAGATCAAGTTTCTTTCTCTTGATGATGGGAAGTCATATAGGGCAAAATGACTACAATTTAATCTAATTGGTTTTGGACATCCGTAAAATGATTGAGTCAGATATATTACCGAGCAGTTTTTAGGTCTTCCTTGAATGAAATAGTTTATAATTTGATCCTGTTTTTTATCCGTTACAAAATCACCAAATACGACCAGTCGTTGTAAATCCGTGTCTTGGATTTGTTCAACAGGTAAAATTTCATCTTGGCTACAAATTAAAACGGGACAACCAACTTGTTTGCTTATACCATCCATCACTTGCCGTAAATATTGATACTTGTCTTGATCTAAATTTTTGGCGTATAGATGTATTTGATCATAATAGACTAACGGTTCCATAATCAAGTGAAAAAACAATGTTGTCTTTCCAGATCCAGAATTTCCGGCCAATAACATTCTAAATGTATCTTTCGGCATATACGGATATAACTGTCTGAAAGACTTATTTGAATCCTGAAAAATGTCATAGTTTGGTATTTCCATATAGTAATAGTTTAGATTAGTCTAATATAATTGTATATGGATATTGAACGAATGAAAAAGCTGCTTCAAAGTGGAATTGAAGCTGGAAATAAGACGAGAGAAGTTCGTGAGGTTATTAAGACATATGAAAACGCAAAACAGGATGCATATGATACAACATCGGAATTATTAAAACCAACTATTGATGCTCAGAAGAGTGTTAAAAAAACATAGACGAAAAACAGGATAAAGTCATTGAACGGTTGAAACAAAATCAAAAAGCATTGACAAGTGGATTTGAAGATCTTATGCTTTTGAACACACTACCTGAATCAAAACCTACGGAAACAACAAAATTACCAATAGACTACAAACCGAAAATGATGTCTGAGAAAAAGTCACCTTATAAGTCAGATATTGATAAGGGTTTTACACCAGATGAATTGCAAACATTTATAAAATACAACTTAGTACCCCCATCAAAACTTTTAGATATGCAAATGGATGGAACAATTAATATTAATGAGTATGAAGCAAAAATTGGTAAGTTAACTAAAGATCTTGGACGTCAAAAAGGTCAACTATCAAGTAGCAAAAAATTGAGAGATAAAAATAAAGAAGAAGTATATGAATTAACACAAGACATCAAAACATTACAAAAGTATCGAAAAAGAATTGATCTTATTGAAGAAGGCTCAAAGACAATTGGTAAAGGTATTAGAAAGAGAAAAAGACAATTTGGAGCTGGTGTTGTTTATTATAATGATATTGGAGACTTGCTTTCACGACTCCAGTTACTTGGAGGGTCTATTTTTGCCGGTAATAATAGTACAAGTGTTAGAGATGAGTTTGTAAAGATATTGCACGTATTAAAAAGATTGGGTGTTGTTGGAAACGAAGAGCTTAATAAAATAATGATGAAATATCTACTCTA
>JAEMWC010000813.1:5000-35000 GCA_016490735.1 Pachyseris speciosa | reverse complement strand
ACAAACGCAGATTATAGCGTATATGCATTGGTCCTCTATGAACAGGATGTTGAAATGAGAAAGACTGATGGGAAGTTAATTCTGAGATCGATGTAAATTATCTACTCTAATATTATATGGCCACTATTCCTTATAAAATAAAACTCTTATCAAGTCAGAAAGAAAAGCTCGGACAAGCTTATAAATCAAAAACAAGTGAAACAATTTTTCTTTCTAAAGAGCAAATAAAAAATTGTGAAATATTTATGACAGAAGATGATGAGAGCCAAGAGAAAATGATTGAAGATGTAATCATATTAGAATGTAAACATATTTACATTCTGGAAAAAGCTGAAAAGTATAATGAAGATGCAGAAATCTTTTTACCAAAAAATCTGATCCGGTTAAACGTTGAAAGAGGTCCTATTCCTTTAGAAGATTTTGGTGTAACTGAATTCGTTTATGATTTTGGTGAAGATGATGGTTATCCAGATGATTGAATTTAAATATAATTTAATCTAATTATATATTATATGACTACTTATCATCCTCATGGAGTGAGACTTTCACAGGGTCAGAAAGAAAAACTAGCAAGAGCTATAAAATCAAATAATGCAGTCACATTACGACTGACAAAAAATGAGTTAACCGGTTCTGATCGACTCATGTTTACTAAAAGACAGATCAATAAATTAATGAAATCAAAAAGATCAGGAAAAGGCTCAGACATCAATATATCAAAAACTCAAATACGAAAAAGTGTACAAGAAGGTGGTTCTCTTTGGAGCAGTCTTTTTTCACTAGGAACAAGATTATTACCATATGCTACTTCAACAATTTCAAAAGCAGCTCCAGCATTGGCTACAGGTGCTCTTTCTTCATTAGCAAGTCTCGGTGTTGATAAATTATTTGGAAAGAAACAAAAAGGAGGATTTCTCATTCCTCAAGACAAAATTAATATGTTAATAGCTTACAAAGATATGTTGACAAAGAAGCAAAAAGAGGATATTATCAATGCGATGCAGTCTGGTGGACAACTCGTTATAAAAACAACAAAAACTCAAATTGGAAAAGGTATTGGAACAATACTCGCCAGTATTGGTATTGTCCTTGCCATTGAAGCAATTAAAAAATTAACTGGAAAAGGTTTACACGTTGAACATCATCGTGGAAGAAGATCATTACCCGAGCATGTTCCAGATTCAATTGCTTTGAATAAAAAAGGAGGAAAACATGCTTTAATACCATATCAATCACCACCCGTTGTAGGTACTTTGGATAACCCAATCGGTTTTGGAATAAAAAAAAAAAGATCATCAAAAGGAAAAGGTCTTCTGTTGGGCAAAAACAGCCCTTTCAATTCAATCCCTATACTAGGAACAATTCTTTAAAATTCGTGAACAAACCATTATCCAACTTTGATTTATTGGATTGGGTAAAACAATTAAATATTAAACATTTTAGAGGAGTCTTTAGTCGGGACAATTTACCGAAACTGATTAAAAACAGAGAATGTGGAATAGTCAATCTTGACAGCAAAATTGGCAGAGGAACGCATTGGGTGTGTTATAGAAATTTTGTTGGTGATAAATATTGTGAATACTTTGACTCTTTCGGATTAATGATGCCTATTGAAATTGCAAAGTATATGGCTACAAGCAAAAAACAACTCGTATACTCTGGTGATGAGATACAAGAACGTGATTCCGTATTATGTGGATACTGGTGTTTGTACTATCTTCTCGAGAGACAAAAAGGTAGATCAATTCTGAATACAATACATAATTCCAAATTCAGTTCAACCGATAGGAGTGTGAATCATAGATTTATCATAAACTATTTCAAAAAATTATGTAATTAGCCCGTCTGAAGGGGCGGTCCTTGGAACAACATTATTAACAACTGGTTTAGATATTGCTGGGCATCTTGCACCTGTTATTGTAAAACAAGATTTCAAAGCTGGAAAGTATTACGCATCTGAAGCCCTTAGAAATCCCAAATTGCAACAAAAAATTATAGATAAGGGAGTTAAAATTTTGAAACCTGCAGTAAGTTCTGTCGGAAAAAAAGCTCTTTTTGATCTATCAACAAAAATAAGGCCAAAACGTTCTGATGGCAGTCAAACTCACAAAACGGATATAAAAGGTGTGGATTATACTAGAGGTGGAAATATTATTGGATATATAATGTACGCCAAACCTGAAGATATTCAAAAATGGGCGAAAAAATTTCATTCAATGACTGGAGGCTCTTTAGCAGATTTATTTGATCCAAGATTTATATCTCAAGGAGTTCTCATTCCGAAGCCTTTCACAGATCCCAAATTTATGAATGCATTCGGAAAAGCAATTCAGGGGCATCATGGTATAATGGATATAGCGAAAAAAACAGCTAAAAATTATTACGGCGGTGCCATTGATATTCAGACCAGAAGACCAAAAGGCGGATGGACTCCTGGAAATTATAAATATATGGGGCCATATAATCCTTTAGATGAACAATTAGAGTATGATAAAAACACAGGTGAGGTCACAAAATGGAATGTTAAACCTTACAATAAGGTGGATGAAATAGCAGCTTACCATAATATTTGTTATGATATGGGAAAAAATAAAGGTGATTGTGATAGAACAATGGTTAAATCACACTGCGCAAAAAGGCACATATTCTCCACCGACTTTGCCCGAATACGGATAGCCACACGTGGAGTGTACAAGAATATCCTGAAGTATTCAAGTACGCATGACGCGACGTACACCTAGAATATTCTACTTAGAATCCGGACTGTTTTTCCGAATTCAAATAGAATACTTTGGAATACTAAGAATCATTCGAAACGGCATACCCCAACTCCTTTTCTAAAAAAAGATCAATATTGACCATTTTCGAAGAATGATGATCATTAATCATTGGAACATCTTGAGCATGACAACAAATTTTCGAGTCCGCATGCGACGTGAATACGACAGTGACGAACGGTTTACCGGACTTGAACACACCCGAATACTAACGCACATATCAAGTGTTCGCCGCGTTTGCCAACGCGCACCAACCCATTACTTTGTGGAACTTGGTATTCTGCAGTATTCATACTCGAACACTCTTCGTGTCCAAGAATATACGACCGCGAGTGGCAATGGTTGTATCTCGTTCCGGAATTTCAGTTTGCATATTCTTGAACACGAAAGTGTTTCATGTATTATTTGAATGTTTACGCTTTTGGGACGTTCATATGCTTTGGTCTTGTAGGATTGCCCTTTCTCATGGGGTCTGTACTCTACCTACGCGGATTACTGGAGTCTCCTTTTTGTCTAGCCTCCATAGCAGACGTTCTTAGGGCTTCGCCACGCGCTCCTTGGGGAAGGAACGCGTGACGAAGCCCTAAGAACGTCTTCGTGGACTACTTTTTTGTCTCGTGCAGTTCAATGAAGGAAGCCATTGTAAGACTCAGCCAACAAAACTTTATTTAATAAAATTGACAATTTAGTTAGTTATACAGTATGTACAATACTTGTAAGTTGAATATCTTGATGTTATTCAACGCTACCTTCGTATGCTGGAATTCATTAGCTAAACGAACTGTTTTGAGTCCAGGTACCTTAACTGCATTTCAATGATTTGTGAGGTGCCTCAGGCATAATTCGCTTTTTTGTAAAGGACAAAAACATTGAAATTATTATCATTACGAAAAACGCCCTTTTTAACTAATTGTAAAAAATGCCATTTGCCATTCGTTAAAAGTTTCCTCCTGGATAATTGCAAAAGAGATAACATTGTCTCTTTCTTTAAGCTTAAAAGGAACACAATGTCTTAAAACCATCCAAGAAAGCTCCAGTACTGAATAGCAAATCAGCTTTAGTATATCAATACATACACTAACCTAGGATTAGCCTTTGCATTCCAACATAAAAAATAAATGTTATTTCAATGTTTACATAGCAATGATATTGCTATTCGTCAGCAATACAGCTGCAGTAGAAATAATTTACTTAAAAATTCTATTTAAAAAAATTGGGATGAAATCCTAACCTTGAAAGAGAAAAGAGGAAGAAATTTATCAAGCAATACTATTCTCAGTATGTTGCAGAATAAACTGATTAAAAATATTGCCAGACTAAGAGTTAATCACTTTCAGAGTCATCATTTAAATAATGGTATCTTTTTCTTCTCCTCCTGGGTGGTGATGCCACAGGAGTTTCTGCCTGCACCTCCTCTGGCTCCGAGTTGAGTTCAGCATAACCTGTTGCTGCCTCTTCTCCTAAGGCCCAAGGTATATGAACCTTAGGCCTGGGCCTATCTGAGGGAGGTCCCTCAACTCTTGGCACACGTGGCCGCAATTCTTCTCCTCTCGTCTGATCTATTCTTCTTTGTAGACAGCTCATCAATTCATTGGCCCTTGGGGACCTCCATCTTGGTGACCTTATGATCCAATTTCCTTCTGGTCCATCTTCCTCATCACTTACAAAGTCATAGTTAAGTCCTTGCATCAACTCCTTCTCTTGCCCCCTCGCCACTTTAACTCATGCACTGAAAAGCTGAAAGAGACTTTTATTTTAGAAAAAAAGCTACATACATTGTATATGCCCTGTACTACGATTTGGTTTTATCCAAAAGTCTTAATTCCAGTAATTAACTACTATTAACTGTAATTTGTCAATGTACAGAACTATTATTGGTTGATGCTTTTTTCACATACAGTGGCTGACAAAATGAAAGACGTTCAAGTCAACATACCCTTTTCCTTCTTGAATGGGCTTTGTTGACCTGTTTTGTCTGTTTTGTTTTTTGTTGGTTTTCAGGAAGTGACTGCAGGTAAAGCTTTCTTTTTGTTTCGTAGTACCTAACAATGGCACCTGCAAAATAAAAGTGAAAAGAGTGTTATAATAGTTATAACATCAGACCAGCTTCATTCTTTATAATTTCAGGCAGCTGCCTATATGTATAGCTATTAACATTTTTTGAGTATAATCTGCAAAGAACTTAAGGTTAACGGATACCTTCGAGTTGTCTCATGAGCAAGTTATGTGTGTTTCAGTTAACCTGTAGAAACCTAAAACCCTATATCAAATTAAAGCTTTATAGTGAACTGTTATCTCACGTAACAGACCAAGAGCTTTTTATAAAAAAAAATAGCATTGTCAACTTATGATTTTTTAATGCAAGGACCCGAATCACCTTTCCAAAGCTAAAATTCAAAGCAATTTTTGATTTTCATTAATTGACTTGTTCTATTCTCTAGGAAGTCAAAGCACTTATAAACATTTCGATTTTTATGAAAAGTTACAGAAAAATTTGTTAATACTGTAGGGCTAAAAATTTGGATAATCATACAAAAATTCCTTTTAACAACAAAGTTTTAAGAAACATAGAATTCCCCAACACGTTTGTTGCTTACTCATTAAAGAAACATTCCTCAAAATGGGGTCTGAAATTAATGTCTTATCGTTCCCCTATGAAGATGGGAGCTTTTCATTAATTGAAGTATAAAGCATATCTTTAAGTTGGAAATATTTAGAACGAACAATAAAAAAATCTCTGAGGGTGTTATCCATGTAGGCCTTCAGTCTAGGCAAGTCCCTCCTTCATCTGCTTACATGTAATTCTCTAATTTATACAAAGCCATATCCAATAAATTGCAAATGGACCTTATTCACACAGCAGCCATATTGTCCTGAGAGACTGACCTCACAGTGAAAAATTTGGGAGAGAGGCTAGACAGGTAAGACAAAGCTACTTTAGTCTCTCGAGACAAAAATGGCTGCTCTGTGACAAGGGCCAATTATTGTAGCCTTAACCACAAGCCAGTCAACAATAGATACATGGCCTCTTGTGCCCACAATATGTATGTTATGGGAAACCCCTGAAAAAACATGGCGGTGAAGCTTCGCACATTATTTTTCATGATGAGACTTACGTTTGACTGTCTTAATGGCATATCCCCTATCTTCATTAGCTATCTGCTCTTCCAGATGGTGTCGTACAGACATGTTGTGTGGTGAGATAGCACTAGAAATTTCAAACCAATTAACAGTTATTGAATGAGGCTGAGAGTAAAACAATAATCAAGGATAAGAGTTACTATCTGTATAACTCCCTTTAATAAATTAACCCTTTCACTCCCAAGAGTGACTTTACAGATTTTACTCTAATGCCAGATGATTTTACTCGTCAAGGGGAGACCCCTTGGGAGTGAAAGGGTTAAGGGAGATAGAAAAACAGCATAAACTCAAGGATTTAGCAATGATTGGAAGTTTAGGAATGATTATGTCTGAAAACTGTACAGTGACAAGCCACCTTAAGCTACATGTACATTATATTCACAGTTCAACTATTTTTGAATAATCACAGCACAGGAAAACAAGTCATACCTTTCCTCAGGCTTGTATTGTCTGTCTAATGACAAGTTGTTGTGAAGGAGATGTACATCTGCCTAAAGTAAACAAAGTGGGATTTTTGTTTGTACAAAACTATAATCCACTAAAATTACAACTGCAACAGTAATAATAATATTATTGATGAGGTATCAAACTACATTACAGAGCTGCAGTCATGATTCTAAGGGCCATACCCAGTAACACCTGTCATTAAAAATAAAATTAACAACCCCAACAAACATAACAAGCAGCACACTCTGAGCAACCAAAAATTGGGTCTTCAGCTGATGAGAACTAGCACTGTTAGTCTGCCCTCTTAGCTGGAGACCTAGTAGCTTGCAACATTCCTATTCCATTTATCTTAGATATTTCGTTTCTAATCTGATAGAGGAGTCAACTTTCATGCAATCATGAATGTCATCATCCTATGGTGTGAAAAGGTAATAAGAACAGTATCCAAAAAAGCGTTCATGGCTGGAGCAATTAAAAACAGATGACACAAACAGGGTTCATACACTTTTTCAGGCCAAAAATTCAAGGACTTTCCAGCACCTTACTTTGAAATTTCGAGGACCTTTTTTGAGAATTAACCTCA
Source organism: Pachyseris speciosa (assembly GCA_016490735.1). Lineage (NCBI taxonomy): Eukaryota > Metazoa > Cnidaria > Anthozoa > Scleractinia > Pachyseridae > Pachyseris > Pachyseris speciosa. Next base: position 28,052 of record JAEMWC010000813.1, on the reverse strand, counting down.
AACCAAGCAAAATGTTTGTCTTCAAACCTAACTCTTGGGCATGCAGAAAGTGCAAGCCTTGAGCAACACAAATTATCAACCATAGATCAGATTTAACGCTTTGATATTTAAAAGAATTAGCAAGATTAAAAGCCTTGATATTTTTTGACCTTGTTCAGTAAAAAGTCAAGGACTTTCAAGGACCAACAACCAATTCCAAGTACTTAAAAGCATCTTATAGCTGATTTCTGACATTGAAAAAAATTGTTTGAATAAATAAATTTGTCATTATATCAGCCAATCAGACTAACCTACAGTATTTGTGGTATTATGACACCACCTGCCTTTGCAATAGGAAGTCATTCCTTCACATCCACAGCATTTTGCTTTCTTTAGTACTGACATTTCCAAGAAGAAGCTAACCAAAACAGGCATAAATAATGGCTGAGAGGTTTGTGCCTTTCAACATCTACAGATGAGTTTATGGAATTGGAAGCAAACCCAGACATCTCCAAAATGACAGAAATAATCGATTCAGGACTTCAAGAATGAAAGACAGCCACTTGAAAAATTATCTCCTCAAGAACTGGATGTAAAGCTAAGAAACTATACCACAGCCAATTTTTTCAGCTAGCTGTAGGAAAAAACAATAGAGATGAATATGAGTAAAACTCTTCAAGGATTTACAACTTGAGTGCTACCTGAAAAACTGTGAATACAGCAAATCTAAATTAGCCACATGTTGTGGTTAAATTTTATTTTTCTTTGTTTTAAAGTGCCCATAACCCCAAAATATTTTTTTCGCTTAAATAAACCTTTGCACCTGTTCAAAACGCATTGCACCTTTTTTTAACCAAATCTTGACTTTTTATTGGCTGTAAAAGTTACGAAATCTAGCCATCATATGCCCCACGACTGAGCTTGTAAGGGGCATGGGTATAGTCCTGGTTTTACGACGGTCACAAACTGATTTACATTGCATTAAGTCTTTGTAAACATGCATGCAAAGCAGTTTGTGATGTAAAACCAGGACTAGACCCATGTCCCTTACTAGCTCGGTCGTGGGACAGATGATGACCAGATTTCGTAGCTCTTACAGCCTGTTAAAGGTCAAGATTTGGTTCAAAAAGGGCGCAATGCGTTTTGAACAGGTTGAAAGGTTTATTTAAGTGAAAAAATATTTTGGGGTTAGGGGCTCTTTAAATATTTCATAATCATACATACACCGTACCAGGGCTCAAAATAATTTTTGGATGGTGGCCAGTCATGTTGACTGGCCAAAGAAATTTTATCTTAGTCACGTCTTGTTTCTGAGCGGTCAAAATTGAAAAAAGAAATTAACTAATGATGGCCTATTAACCCCAAAATACCATTTATTTGTTTGTTTAAAAGTGGATTAATGCACAGAATGGCTTAAACCATCCTTTTTAATTCTTTTTTAATGTTAACTGGACGAGAGATTTAACACTGGGCCGTACTGAAAGTGAACTATGGCAATGCTCAAACTGACTGTCTTTATAAACCCTTACGGGGCTGAAACCCTTTTAGCAGCTTGAAAGGTCACAATCATGATGTTGTTGGAATTTTTGATCCTTCTTCAACCACCTTGCGATCATGCATCACTTCAATTTTTTCAAGAAGAGATTTCTCATTAGCTTTAAGGTCTTGCACCTCATCTTCCAAATCTTCCATTGCAGTTGTCAGTTTTTTTAGCATTTTCTCTTGAGTACTCATTTTATTGGACAGTGAGTTTATTGCATCAAATATCTTTCCTACTTCAGATGATGATATGACAATATTTGCAGCTCTGTGAGGGGGAGTCTCGCTCCTAGATGTACATGAACTCGCTGAGCTTCTGTCCCTTCCAGAGCCAGATCTTCTATTGTTTCCAAAAAATGAACCTGGTTGGGCCATCTCTGGACTGTGGATGCCACAAATGGGCAAAACTGAAGAAGATTGAAACAGACTGAAATTAGGGTTTTTGAAAACTGTTCAGCTTAACAGTTTTAGAAAGTTGATCTCTGCTGTTTGCAACTTCAAAAATAATGCTCAGGAGAAATAATTATTTGTTTGTCTAATCTCTGATTTTGTCATTTACATGTAATTTCTTTGCTTACTTCAAGTTCCATAGTGATTGAGGGCGAGTAATTGGGAAAATTAAACAAAATGAACTGGAATGCCGTGACACAGCTCCTTTAACTGGAAAAAGCTCACAAAGCGCGGGAACAACTTTGCATATCAATGGCTGAAAGGTGTTACATTTCTTCAGTCAAAAGCGTTCACGATTTTTGACAGAAAAGTTTAGTTTTTTCCAATTTTCAAACCTTAGACTTACCCCACTTGAGGAGCAATTCTTAATTCTAAACAATATGGGAATTCAAAAACAAGCAGGAGATCGATATGATGATTATGATCAGGACATCTTTATTCAGCTCGATCAATTCAACTGTCGACGATGAATTTGGAAGAATTCATTGCAGATTTAATACAAAGAATAAAGGAGCTCACCTCTTTCGACGCCAGAAACACCCTATAAGGTAAAACAGTGGAGATACAAGGTAGACTTCGCACGATTCAGGAAATAAGCCAGAAATACGCCGTAGATCCAAGCACGTAACGTGAAGCAACGTGTGAAATGAACACGATTCAAAGAGGACGCCAAGTGGCTAATACTGCTTCGCTATTGGTCAAAGCGAGAATACCTATTGTCTTTCTAGCCAATTACAACAAGCGATCTTTTTTGCCTGGTCACAAAGGGGTCTATCCGGGATGTCAAATTGTAAACACGCAAACATGGCGACAAGGAAAACGTGCTGTAGCTGTGGCCGAAACTTCGGAAAGACCGCGTATTATGATCATCTGCCTTGCGAAAACTTGAAGACTGATGTTGGTAAGTGTATCTGAAGTTATATGAAAAGAAAAATTAAGAAAAGCTGTAGAATTAACCGTCAACTCCGCACCGCCTGAGTCGTTTGATTATGACACGTTTGTCTTTGAAGTCTTTGAATGATGTAGGCTGATGTGTACTGTAGTTTTACCGAAAATTGCCCTCGTGGAAAGGGGCCTATTATACCCCAAAATCGCTGAGAGGCCAGCCTCTGGAGACCTCAAACCCTGTATCAAATTAAAGCTTAGGCAACTGCTATCTTACTATCTTACTTTGGTATATACCAAATATTTTTATTCGTCTAAAATATTTTGCTGTTTCTGATTGGCTTCAATCCCCCAGCTTATCAATAAATTATTGTTCACAACCAGCTACATTATGTAGGATCAATATATGTATATGTTGCAGTTAAAAATTAAATTCAGATAAAAATTTTTTTAACCTACCAGTAGGTTGAAAATTAATTTCCTTTCTCTCAAAACCCTAATTTTGAATAGTTACATGTAAAAAGGGATTTGAGAATCAACCTAGGTTAAAAGTTTTTACCTGAATTTAATTTTTACCTGCAACATATACAACCATTGCCATCAGTCACTTTGACAATGATTGTACAGGTGGTTTGCAGTTTCTCTAGAGACACAGATAACAATAGCGAAATGAAGAAATGCTGGTGGATAAACAAAACGAGCTAATGAGAGATCTATTGTTTACCGTCCACCAGCATGGCGGCAATGACGTAACGTGAAAACCACCTATAATTGCGAATACACAGACTATCTAATCGTATATTGCCAATTATGCATAGTGATAATGCATGCTGCATTAATTTTTGTTTAGGTGAACCTGAAGACTATGTTTTTTGTGATCACTGTAATAAGCGTGTTGCCAAGAAGACATTTTATGAGCATCAGAATCTGGGATTAAATGATGCTATAAAGTGTGATTCCTTGGACCTTGCTGTTGAAACTGAATATACCTCAGGATCAATTTCACCTGAAGAACTGGATAAAGAACCACTGCACAATGAAGTGGACCATGTCGATAGCTACAGTGATCAGGAGGAATCATCTATTCTGTTTGATGATGAAGATCAGATTTTCTTCAGTGACTGTGATGAGCCAGAAACTGAAACATTTTGTACTAGTGATGTGATAATACTGAGGTAACTATGAACCATAAAAATTTATGCAATACTATACAATACTTACTGGCAATTTTGGCTTCAAATTGAAGTGTTTTCCTTTGCAAAGAGTACATGTATAGTATGTGCTCACATTTGTATGTATTTAAGGTCTCTGTATCTAAGTTCCACTGATAATTAAGAAACATCATCGAGGTTGCTCTTAGGATTAGTCTTATTTTAACCCATTGACTACCGGCTGTTTTTACATTTTCGGAGTGGTTTTCCACCTACCGGTATAAACGATGAATAGCAATTCGTGACTAGTTATTTGAACTACCAGGGAAAAGTGGTGCTGTCCTAAGCCACTGGAGGCTCAAGGTTTCTGAAAACGTCATTTTGACGTAGCTATTTTTTATCCATGAAGCGACGACAATGGCCCAAGTTCGGTTTGCTTGTGATTTCTGCTAAATTTACAGCCATTTTTCATCTTTAGCGGCTGCCTGATGAGCATCATTAAGCGTGACGGTAGCTAAGAGTCCACTTTCTCAAAGAATCGAGCAAGGTGATGTACTTTGTTGTGGAATTTGGCTTGTTACTCGACGAACTGGGAATTTGGCCGGTCAAACACTTAGTACCTTTGGGACTCGACTATTGATCAATTTCTCGACCTACCGCCACATATTTTGGAATTTCTGAGTACTGAAGATGACCACAAGCAGGAATTTTTGGCAGTAGGTCGGAGTGGCTGTAGGCTTAGTTTATATGTGAAAGAATTGGGAGAAGGAATGGGTGCTGTCAAAAATTCTCGTCATTTCCCAGCATGCAATGTGGTCTAGATGTTGAAAATGGTGGAAAGGCCCGAATGCACTGGAACAAAAGGCTGTATCTACGCTCGGGAGAAGAATATGAACAAAAAAAGTCATTTCTAAGCAAGAAAAAGGACTGAATTTCGTTATCATGGTTGAAGTTTGGTTTTTCGGCGATGATTTCCTTAAAAAACGTGAAGGCAAAAAGAGGCATTTTTGTCGTTTCTCTTTGAAGTTAAAAACGGTCAGTTTCATTCTTGTCCAAACTCAAAAGGCCATATTTGGTAAAAATCGCTATGTTTCTTGCATTTATTGGATATCCAAATTTAAAGGGCATTCCATTTCATGCTCACAACTAACAGTTAAGGCAATATTCGTGCGATTGAGAAAGTTGCAATGTTTTGAAGCATGGGAGTTTTTTACGGCCGGTTTTGGCCGGCATAGGTGCCAATGGGTTAATTTTATGCTTTTACTGCTTTTAAAAAGCTTATACTGGTACATACATTATTTTTATACAGGACTCCAATCAAGAAGATGGTGATGATGATGGACCTGAGAGTTTCGAGTACTGTGAAGATGACCAATTTTATGACTCATTTCCACAGAGTGACAGCAGAATTTCATCAGAATCAAAAGTTCTTGTTTTATTTCTTTTCCTTTGGCAAACTCTCTATAAAGTTTCAGACAATGGGATCCTAGTACTTCTGAAATTCCTGCGTCTTTTCCTGGCATTGATTGGAAAGGTAACCAGGGTTGACATCCTTGTTCAATTTGCCCAGAGTTTACCACAGACACTTTACTTGGCCAAGTCTTTAAGTGACTGTTACTATTCCATTAATTGGGCAATTTAGCACCTAACCATTTTTATTTTGTTATTAAGAAAATTCATGTGATTTCTTTTCTTGTAAGCTGTACATGCATTGTATCTCATGAAGTTTCAAATAGCCACAAATATTCCATACGTTGTACTTTCTTTTATTTAAGTGATCCTTTTAAGCAAGCCTTAAAGTTGTATAACTTATGTTTGTTCTTACTCATTAAAAATGAGCTTTTCCTAATATATTTCTCTTATGGGCTGTCACATCAGTTACAATGTGTTACCATATTCTATTTAAGGTAAACAAAATAAAACAACGGAAGTAGCAAAAATGACTCAACCAGTTTAAGTTGATGGCAAAATAATAATGAAAACAACGTGAAATGAAGTATCTGGGAGGAATGAAACAACTAATTGCCAGTGCCCCAAATCGTTTTAATGTCACAATAATGCTTTGTGTCATAGAGCTAACTATAGAGTCCAAACCAGCTTTAGTGACGTGTCTGCTTCATGTGACCCAGTGGGCTCTTAACTAGCTCCGCTGCCCCTGATGGAATCACACATTTGCTCCAAATAAGCTGGCTACATCTAATGACCCAGTGACCTGACTGGTAAAAGGTCGCACAAACTAACTGGCCTAAATGTCATCATTGGTTCCAATGTCCTGTGCACCTCTATTCCGAATCGCTCAAATGACGTTATAGCTCCAGCAGACAACTGGATGAATGAAAACGACTCAATTGACTCAAATGACAACTGCCCCGCAAAATGACCCATACATAACCATATTTGATTCCACACACCTCCAAGACCCTCCAATAAACCCAACTCACTAGACAAAGTCCCTTAAATCAATTCAAGAAATTTAGATCATGTTTCAGCAACTGGGGTGAAATCTTACTTACAGTAAAAGGGCATTTACATTTCATCATGATTAAAGTTTCCTTTAAGTTATCTTAAACCTATTTTTATAATATTTAAGCCTTTTTTAAGCAGTCTAAAAATATACAGGTATATCAAATAACTTTAAAGATTTAACCATGGTTTAAGTGATCCTGTCTGTTAAATCAACTGAGAGATTCGGGCTTATTTTGCGATGCTTTAACCACAGCTTAAACTCGCTCAGGAATTTAAACAAAGTTTAAGTTGATTTTTTTTTAAGATTTGTCAATAAATTACGGTGCGCAAGCTCTTTACGTTACTAGTGTAGTAAAAGTAGGTAATTATCGTAAAGGCAGTTTGCGTTTCCGTTAAAATGAGAAAAGTCTCCCATAGGCACTCTACGCTTCCGTTGATTTGCGTAAAGTTTCTTAAAGGCATTACTGACTCGTTAAACGAGTGAAAATGAAGTCACAGCCTAACTTTGCGCTATAATACTTCACACAGACACTGACTGAGTATACTTCGCCCAGCGCTTCGCTATACAACCACCCCACTTGATAAACGGAAGTTTTCAATCTTTTTCATAATTACGGAAGAACTGTTACCAGCAATAACTGGCTGACGACATTTGTTGAAGTGTGCGTTCTAGGAAATCTACGAATGACGCTCAACAAAGGATGTTCGGGTGTATTCGAGCTGAATATTTCAGTATACTTCACGTGAGGTGTGCGCCTTGAATACCTCAGGATTCTACGGAGTCATGATCACGTATTCTGGGCTCGGACATTTCCGAATATTTTCATTTTCACGCAGTGTCACTAGATCAAATACCATATGGTGAGATGCCAAAATGAGGCCAGACAGCTAGATTCTTAATTAACACAAAACAGAAATTTGGTCTTGGTGTTCCAAAAAACGTAAAAAGCCGTCGAGTGAAGAAAACTGGCAAGAAAAATTAGCAGATGAATTACATGCACCCATAAAACGCAACTTTACTCGACGGCGTGTGATTGTAAATAAAATTGATGAAATATGGGCTGCTGATCTTGTTGAAATGCAAAAATTCAGCAAATGGAATAAAGGTTATAAATATCTTTTGATGGTTATCGATGTTTTCAGTAAATATGGTTGGATTGTTCCTCTGAAGGATAAAAAGGGTGAAACTGTTACTAAAGCATTTCAAACAATATTCAGAGATAGAAAACCACAATATCTATGGGTTGATAAAGGGAAAGAGTTCTATAACAAACACCTGAAGGACTTGCTAGAGAAAAATGAGATACATATTTACTCCACTGAAAATGAAGAAAAGTCCTCTGTGGTTGAAAGATGGAATAGAACAATAAAGTCCAAAATGTGGAAGCAGTTCACTGTTCAAGGCATGCAATACAATGTATCTCGATATGCTACCAAAATTAGTGAAAGAATACAACAATACAAAACATTCAAGCATAAAGATGACACCCGCAGAGGCTTCAAAGAAAAAGAATGAAGGAATAGTGTATTTTAATTTATATGGCGACATGAAGCAAGTAACACCTAAACCGAAATTTAAGGTTGGTGACAAGGTTCGAATATCCAAGTATAAACGGAATGTGTTCGACAAGGGTTATACTCCAAACTGGACCGAAGAATTATTCATAATAGATAAGATCCAATACACTAATCCAATAACATACAAAATAAAGGATCTAAGAGGTGAAGATATTGAAGGGAGTTTTTATGAACCTGAATTATTAAAAGCCAAACAAGAGGTATTTAGAATTGATAAAGTCATTCGGAGGGATTACAAGAAGAAACAAACTTTAGTAAAGTGAAAGGGATATTGTAACGCTTGCGGCGACTTAAAAACCAAACGAGTCAAACTTCGAGGTGTGTCGCTTAAGGCGTGTCTGCTAAGTGTCGGGACTATCTTACGGGTCGTCTGCGAGGTAGCAAGAATCACGGAAAACCAAGTCGACGGTTAACGGCGATTTATTGCTTCAAATAGTAACGATCGTAAACTGAAATAACAATATAACGAATTTCTAATCAATTTACTTGAAATGCCGCGTAACAAAGATCAAGGGGCGTGTAACAATGTACGTGTCTACGTCGATAACGCGACAAAATAACAACGATCAATATTAAAATGATATAAACAAATCATAACAGACTACGTTAAAACTACTCGAGATTGTATAATAAATCAAAGATGAACATTTGGGCCGATCAACAACCCAGAATAGCCTAGTCTAAGATGTGGGCGTTGCTAAATAAGGCTCTAATGCACTCTTTTGAATTGAAGACAACTAAAATTGCGTTATGTACGATTCTGTACATAAAACTGCCTTCGCCCAAAATAGAACAAACTAAATCTAAAAACAAACTAAACAAAACTATGAAAATCACTTACATATCGGTCCCGCTTGTGCCAAGGTTAAGAAACAAAGAACAGCAAAGGTACAACTAATCAAGGCGAAGTATTACGAAACTATGGTAAAAGGACGCTAGCTAAGCTTTATATACGCGTGATGACGCTAAAAGGTCCGATTACAAAACCAATAGGAAAACTAGAAAAACATACGTAAGCATTGTAACTAAGTTCGTTACTAAGACCTATGCACGCAATCAAGCTAATCGATGATTGATCTAATAAAACTGAGACTTTGTCTAGTCTCCTCAACAGATATAGTGACGACTTTAACAGTTGGATACCATTTAGAGATTTAAAAGATATGTGAAAACGTATAAACAATAATTATCCAATATATATCATATGTGTATGCAAAAATATTCCTATAATAATAAAGAATTAGATGTATCAATAGATTGTTATCTTGATGATAAAAATGATATATGGTTCAGAGGTAGAGACATTGCTAATATTCTAAAATATAAAAATCCGCAAAAAGCAATCAGAGATCATGTTGTATCTGATGATAAAATCTTGAGAGACCACAAAATAATCATAAATTCACGATGTAACAAAAAATTACCTCGTGCTGAGGCCACTGAAAAAACTTTCTAATGTTTTTTTATAAACGAATCAGGATTTTATTCACTTTTATTTTCATCCAAAAAACAAGAAGCTGAAAAATTTAAACATTGGGTTACATCAAAAGTATTACCATCAATCAGAAAACAAGGATATTACAAACAGTTCAACGATAGAAACAATAATATGCTATTGATTGAAAATGAAAATGATTTGCACTACAAGGTTGTATCATTTATCAGAAAAAAAATATGAAGATACTTTAATGATTGCTGGTCTTGGTGAAAATCAAATAAGCTCAAATATGAGAATTAAAAGTTATAACAAAGGATATATGGCTGGAAAATGTGATTTGATGTTAATGAATCCAACTAGAAAATACAATGCTTTGTGTCTTGAATTGAAAAGTCCAACAGGTGTGTACCAAGTGTCGGATAAACAAACAAATATGAAGCAGATGTATGAAAAAAACAAATGCAAATACATCATGAGCAATTGTTTTGAAGATTTAATTTATGAAATAACCAGACACATGGAGGAAAGCAAATTATATTTATCACGTAGAGGAAAATGATTATCTAACCTATATATAATAAAGAGGTTAGTGTTTTCATACACTATATTGCTATTTGGTAGCCAAAAATATAATTGTTTCTGGATACTTAAAATAATTTTATAGAAACTATTTAAAAAATATATAGTATAATAATATATTGAGATGAAAACTGAAAATATTGAAGGTCAAAAGCCAAAAAGAGGTCGAGGTAGACCAAAGAATTTTACTGCTGAAGAATTAAGAGATAAAAAACAACTTTAATGTTGAACAAAGAATGGTACTGTGATATTTGTAAAACAAATAGGAACTACACATTAGCTGGTAAATGGTGTCATATTAAAACCAAGAAACATAGAACCAACAAGGTAATTCTTGAAAATCCTGACGTAAATTTAACTCATTTAAAATAAAAAATAATATATTAATTTTAAAACTATTCAAAGGATTCATCCAATGGATCACTTGAATAATTCATATTTAAACGCGCATCTTGAAAACTACTTAAAAGAAAAAATCTATAGAATATATATAATGAATCAAATAAAAAAATCTAATAATATTATAAGTATGAATAAATCAGATTTGAAAAAATTGTCGAAATCTCAGCCAGTTAAATTGCTATTGAAGAAAGATAAGAAGAAGCCTGAAATTATGGTAGTAGATGATACCAAGCCAAATGAGAGACCAATTCCTAAACCTCGCAAGAGTGTAAATCAAATGGTTCAAGATTATGAAGACAATATTATTCTTCCACCATTAGAATTTAGGGATAGACCAGTTCCTAAACCAAGAATCAAAAAGGTAGTTCAAAAACCAGTTCCATTACCAAGGACTAAGATAGAGCAAATAGATAAAGCTCTGAAAGGCTATACCAAATCATATGAAATTAGCATTAGGAATAACAAAGATCCACTTATACAACTACAAACCACTAGAATAGCCGTTGCACGCCATATCACAAGTTTATTAACATCAATGAAAGGACTGAAATTTGTTGAAACACTAAAGGTAACATTCACAAAAATGTTATATGAGGTACAAATTTATAAAACCACCTATTTCAACAGTGTGTCTCAAACAATCATAAATAATCTAGAGATTACTGAATCACTACAAGTGTCAAAACAAAATATATTAAATAAGATTGCAGTTTGGATTTCAGAGGGATCTGGTTGGACTATTCAATCTGTTGACAATCATTATCTTAATGTGGTAAAATATCAACCAATGAGAGGCTCTTCATATATTAAACTACCTCAAGAACTTAGAAATAAAATGAAGGGATTGATTAACATGAAGAATGATGACAATGAATGCTTCAGATGGTGTCATATCAGATACTTGAATCCACAACAGAAGGACCCTCAGAGAATCAAAAAATCTGATAAGCAATATATTAATAGGTTAGATTATTCTGGAATTGAGTTTCCAGTTGCAGTTAAACAATACAATAAAATTGAGAAACAGAGTAATATTCGTATCAATGTCTTCGGGTATGAAAACAAACAACCATATCCAATTTATGTTTCAAAAGAAAAGTATGAAGACTGTTTGAATCGTCTATTGATTACAGAAAATGAAAACAAATACTACGTTTTAATCAAAGATTTCAACAGATTCATACGCAATATAACGAGGCACAATGAAAGAAAACACTTTTGTATGTATTGTTTGCAGTGTTTTAGCTCTGAAAGGGTCTTAACAGATCATAAAGAAAACTGTATCCAAATAAATGGCGCACAGGCTATAAAAATGCCAGCAAAAGGTGATAACATATTGAAATTCAATAATTTTCATAAACAACTACCAGTGCCATTTGTAATATATGCAGATTTTGAAGCCATCACAGAAAAAGTGTATGGATGCCTGCCTGATAATGATAAATCATACACAGAAGCCTACCAGAAGCACACAGACTGCGGCTACGGCTATAAAGTTGTTTGTTGTTATGATGACAAATACACCAAATCACTGAAAACATACAGAGGTGAAAAAGCTGTGTACAAATTTATGGAAACTATGTTGGAGGAAGTTAAATATTGTAAGAAGGTTATGAAAAAAGAATTCAACAAACCATTAAGAATGACGGAAGAAAATGAAGAACAATTCCAAAAAGCTAACAGATGTCATACATGTGAAAAAGAATACAAAAAAACTGATATCAGAGTCAGAGATCACTGTCATGTGACTGGAAAATACAGAGGATCAGCTCACCAAGATTATAATCTAAACTTTCAAATAACTGATAAAATTCCAGTAATATTTCATAATCTTAGAGGTTATGACTCGCATTTCATAACGCAGGAGATAGGCGAAATAGTCAAAAAGCACACATATACAAATAAAAAAGGTCAAAAGTGTCAAATGAATATCAATGCAATCCCTAATAACATGGAGAAATACATGGCTTTCATGCTTGGTAATCATCTAACCTTCATTGATAGTTTCCAATTTATGAGCTCTAGTTTGGAAAAACTAGCGAGCAATCTACCAAAGGGATCATTAAAATATACCTCTCAAAAATTCAAAGGTAAGAAGCTTGATTTAATGTCTCAAAAAGGAGTTTATCCATACGACTTCATGGATAGCTTTGATAAATTCAATGAAAAGTTACCACCGAAAGAAAAATTTTACAGCATATTAAATGACGAACATATATCAGACGAAGATTATAAACATGCTCAAAATGTGTGGGATACATTCTCTCTTAAAAATATGGGTGAGTACCATGACTTATATCTTAAATCTGACATCCTTCTGTTAGCTGATGTATTCGAAAACTTTCGAAAGACCTGTCTGCAATACTATAAACTTGATCCATGTCATCATTTCACGTCTCCAGGGCTTTCGTGGGATGCTATGTTAAAGATGACTGACATTAAACTAGAGCTTATGGTTGATATTGATATGTTTCAATTCATCGAAAAGGGTATGCGTGGAGGAATCAGCTACATAGCCAATCGATACGGAAAGTCAAATAATAAATACATGAAAACATACGATAAGAAGGCGCCCTCAAAGTATATCATGTATCTAGACGCGAACAATCTGTATGGTTGGGCAATGAGTCAATATTTACCAACCGGTGGTTTCAAATGGATGACAGAAAAGCAGATCAGCAAGTTAGACCTAGCAAAGTACCAAGAAGGTAGCAACAAAGGTTTGATACTTGAAGTTGATATAGAATATCCTGAAGAATTGCATGATCTTCATAATGACTACCCGCTGGGACCGGAAAAGGTTAAAGTAGCTGAAAATATGTTGTCTGGGTATTGTAAAAACATCGCGAAGAAATATAAAATATCGACTGGTCTGGTACATAAACTAATACCAACATTAAGCAACAAAGAAAAATACGTGCTCCATTATAGGAACCTTCAACTCTATATAGATCTCGGTTTAAAAATAACTAAAGTCCATCGAGTACTAGAGTTCAATCAGTCCGCATGGTTGAAGCAATATATTAATTTCAACACTCAGAAAAGAACTAATGCTAAACATGCCTTTGAGAAAGACTTCTTCAAACTCATGAATAATTCAGTCTTCGGAAAAACGATGGAAAATATCAGAAAGCGAGTAGACGTCAGATTAGTCACCGATGAAAAGAAACTATTAAAAATGGCTGCTAAACCGAAATATGTTAGCTGTAAGATCTTCACTGAAAATCTAGTAGCTGTGCATAAGATTAAAGAAACACTTACCCTTAACAGGCCGGCATATGTGGGTATGTGCATCTTGGATCTAAGCAAGACGTTAATGTATGATTTTCATTACAACTACATCAAAAATAAATATAACAAAGCCAAATTACTATTCACAGACACAGACAGCTTGACCTATGAAATCGAAGCTGAAGATGTCTACTCAGACTTCTGGAAGGATAAAAATAGATTCGATAACAGTGATTACTCCGAAAACTCTCCATATTTCGACAAGACAAATAAAAAAGTAATTGGTAAATTCAAAGATGAAGCAGCTGGTATTCCAATTTCTGAATTCGTTGGCTTACGGTCTAAGATGTATTCATACATAAAAGAGAATAATCAATGCGGAAAGACTGCTAAGGGAATTAAGAAGAATATTATTAAGAATAACATCAAGACTATAAAGAAACTTTATTTGGAAATAAACAAATTTATCACACTATGAAAATCATAAGAAGTCAAAAGCATAAATTAGGAAGTTATGAAATCAATAAAGTATCACTCAGCTGTTTCGATGATAAGCGGTATATTCATGATAATGGTGTGACAAGCTACGCATACGGACATTATAAAATCTAAAAAGTTCAGTTAGCTGTTGACGTCACACCATAGCTGTGGTGTTTTATCGCCTCAAACCCACTGATTTACCTCTTCTTCGTGGTCCTTAAAATAGTTTTGTTGTATATTTAATTTAAAATACTGCCCTCTTTCTGACCCTTTACCGAAGAATTAGCATATGAGACAGGAACCTTTGTTGGGGGGTTTCCCTTTCGAATGAGTCATCAAACTACGTCGCTATGTTTTGGGGATTCTAGATTTTTCGCTTTTTACACATGCGTATTAATTTTTATCTTTGAAAATTTCATTTATGTACCACAAGCGTAAAAATGAAAATACAAACGCATATAAAAGGGTTTTTACACAGATAAATTGTGGCTTGTATACAAAGTACCTAACGATTGGAAAAAGCGGGGGCCTTTCGTTAGCGAAATGTATACACAGCCACCCCATGGAATAATGAAAAACCCCCGCCGTTATTTCATGGGTTAAAAAATAAAAAAATCACCCTGAGATGGTGTCGGGCTGTTGGATAGAGCTATAGTCGAGCTTAGGCTTGTCAGAAGTGCCGGTTCAACCTCAAGCCGGAGGGTGAAAAAAACAAACAATATAACTCAAGGAAAGGATGAAGGGCCTGGCGAAAATAGCTGAGCTCCCCTTTCCTAAACATCACAATATAAAAAGGATTAAGGGCCTGGCGGAACAGCTGAGCTCCCCTTTCCTAAACATCACAATATAAACTGAAAGGATAAAGGGCCTGGCGGACAGCTGAGCTCCCCTTTCCTAAACATCATAATATAAACTGAAAGGATGAAGGGCCTGGCAGAACAGCTGAGCTCCCCATTCCTACATTTAAGAAACAAAACCTCTCATGAGGGACGGGTGGTAATTCAAATTCCAAATTAAGTCCCTCATGAGAGGTTCTGGTGGCCACCAGTTTTGCTATTTTTTTCTGCATCCTTAATTGCTTCAACAAATTCAAAGGTAATTTTTCCGAGAATGTCACGCTTGGTGATTTTTCCGAGAAAGTCACGCATTTTAAAAAATATATATGAAATATTTGGCACAAATAGGACTTTTATGTTGCGTGCCGATTCACGTGCAATACCTTACGTTTTAAGTCACGTTGCTTCTTATCTCATATCTTGATAAACATTAGGTAACATGTAGATACATATAGTTTATTTTAGCTCTTATATAACAAGCTTTAATTAATAATTCCGTATAAAAGGTTTATCTTGGAAGTTATCTTGGAAACGCCCAATCGGGTGCCTGGTACGGGCCACCCCTTTGAACCCATTTGGCTATCGTTCATCTGTCATTCTATCTTGCTCTTTGAAGAGTACAGTTCACATTGCAGTCCCCACCTCCTCCCCTCGCCTTTCCGCGAACTTTTTTAGCGTAGTCTCTGTAAAGGCGTTTTGTTTGCCCTCACCTTTACTGGTCGTGCTAGCTGCTATGAAATTAATTGTTAATTATTATCATTGTTATTGTTCTATTAAAAGCGGCTTTGGGGATTCCCCCATAGCCATTAACTCCATCACTTGTGTGTCGTGACTGAATTTGATCTGACCAGTAAACGAGCTCGATCAATGCAGCACTGAACAAATACTTAGTACAAAGTTTCCGAATTTACAATAAGGCATGACAACATAAAGATTGCTAAGATTTGGTTAGCCAACAAATGGAAAAGTAGTATGAACGTTTTTTGAAAATGCGCTAGCTCACCCAACTACTATACTACTGTCGTCTTATTAAGCAACTGACTTACTGACAGACCGACTGACCCACCGACTGACTGACGGACTGACTGAATACGTAACTGATACACTCATACATGACTTCAGAATAACGAGTCATGGCCTATCCTTATTCCCACCAGAGCTTCTTGTTTTTTGTTTGTTTGATTGTTTGTTTGTTTGTTTAATTAATGTCATGTGGTCTCATATTAAACCTAAATCAGTTAAATATCGTTATACTTGGCTTTAAAACCTGATAGCTTTTTCTTTTTAGTGTTGGAGATATCGGTTATCGTCGAGAAACTGGTCAACGGGTCTAAGACGCAGATTTATACCAAATTCTTAGCTTTCTTTGAAACTGTCAATTGAATCGAAGTGCCAGTGTTTTGTCAAGCTTCACAGGCAGTTGGCCTTGGATTCTTGAGTTGCGAATATTCATAGAATCGGTTTACCACTTTTCCGCGTTAAACTGCAAAATGGGTTTACAACTTAAGCGTTGAAAACACAAAAAAAGAAAAAGAAGTGGAACAGAATAGAACAACGACCATACAGTACCATTACTGTAAGAAGAGAGACCACTAACCCACTGGGATAGCAAAACCCACCCTACGAGGTCTTCGAATAATACGGTTTCACCGAATTTTTTTTTCTCTTCACGGAGCATACGCCACTTATTACGGATCAATTTCTAAGGTTTACGCTCCGTACAATAAGTACGGAACAAAAATCCTTACGGCAACCCACACTAACATTATCCATGAAAATATTCTAATTTTAGCTAACTGTACTGACGACGTTAAATATATTGATTGATTGTTTCTAAGTCTTTCTATTCAGATGAAATAATTGAAGCGTATGTTGCTCTTCAGGGATCGACTGCTAAGCTTACATTCCGTACGTTCCATAGGGATCGACAAGCCATTTGGCCACCCACTCCATCAAACCCATGACTTCTTGTTCGCTCTGTAAATCAATTAAGCTATGTGACCGTCACATTAAATTTCACTGCGCCGTTAAATTGTTCAGTTTAATAAGCTGGTGTGTCTTCAGCTCTTTCTCATAAATGTATACATCCTTTAGACCTCCTACATACAGTCACAGTCACACCAGACTTGTGGGATGTTTGGATGACATCTGGCACTAATGTTTAGATGGGATTTCTGATGTTTGATGACGTGTTGTGCAATTTCAAATGTACATGGAGAAAAGTGAGACTACTCCTTGGGTATACCTTGCAAAATAAAAAAAATCAAGTTTAACTTAAGATGGCTAACACTGGTTTCCAGCACTTTTGCTTTGATGAATTATTACCTTAAATCCTCATACTACATTGTTAATTACCTTTATAGTGGTATCAACAAATGACCAATATTTTATTATCAAGTTGTTTGGTCTTGCACTTGGCCGGCCAGAAGAGCAGCTGGATTTCTATTTTAAAACACTGTAGCTGCATTGATTGATGAGCTTAATGCTAGCGAGCAGTTTTTTCTGTGATCTTAAGGTCAAGACGAAAGTGATCAAAAGGAATATCTTGACCTTAATTAATTAATATCATCTAAATATTTTGTATTGATTTCCACGTAACTTTCTTTCATAATTTTTTTTAGGCATACAAGTATCTTGAGGATACACAATTTCTGATTTTTGATTGTCTCATAGGAGGCTGTGGATAATTGAAATTGCATTCATTCTGAAGTGATGATCTGAATCACTGTATACTTGATTTGATACTGATTCAAAGAAGAAATCACCAAGCTTCTCCCCCCTGTAAGGAAATGTCTTATTTCCTTGCTTTCGGTCACAGTAAAATTTATTTCCAAACACTCGGTGACCATGGCATGCCTAGTTTTGTAAACATTTGCTTTTGGCGTTGTTTTCTTTCTGTTCTCTTGTCTTGAACCGTGCCCTCAGTGCTGGTGGCATCGAGATAACTTGTTTTCATTATTAAGACATTCATTCCTCCCTGCTGCATTCTTCCTTCGGGTGACAAGAAAAATCGTCGATAGGAAAAGCAGCAATTTTCGTCGATTTCCATCTTCAAATCTCGCAGCTTGTGTACTTAATCGTATTAGCTTTCCACTTTCCAATTCCACAAAGGTATATTCAAGGGGATCGGACGAAATATCATCCGCCTTACAATCTTCAAATGCTCTGATCGACCCCATTCATCATGTTCATATTCACTTCATGATACATAAACATTCGAGCAAGAATCTACGCATTTCTACTACCCCCTGAAACTTGCAAACCTTGAGCAAAGAGGACAGCGGGGACAAATACAATACTTACTAGGGGAGGCACAGAAGAAATGTTTTATCCAACTTTAACGAATAAATTAATCAGAATCGAGTGAGTGAGTGAGTGAGTGAGTGACAGCGAGTGCCTCCTATACCTCATGGCATGACTACGTCATCCATGAGCTAAAAACGAAGCCACAAAATATATCATTATTTGGATGCGAATTTAAATGGCTAAATAAACAACAAATGAACATGATAAATCTCGCAAAATTCACTGATGACAGTGAAAAAGGTTTGATTCTGGAGGTTGATTTAGAATATCCAAAAAAAATTACACGATCTTCACAATGATTTTTCTCTACAGGCCATGTTACACGAGACAATTTTTCTTGCAACTTGCAACGCAACGATGACGAATAAAAAACCTTTCAAGTTGCAGAGGGGGTGTCACACGCAAGCAACTTGTCTCGCAACGTTGCGAAAAGTAGAGGGTCGTTCTACTTTTCTTGCAACCCGCAACGCAACAATTGCAGTTGCAAAATGGGGTGTTACACATGAATTTTTTCTTGCAACTTGCAACGCAACGTTTGTTGCGTTGCAAGTTGCAAGAAAAATTGCTTCGTGTAACATGGCCTTATGTCCTGAAAAAAAATAAAGTTAAAAAAATATGCTATCAAATTGTTGGGAAAATATTAGAAACAAATATAATATCACAATTGGGCAAGTTAAGGAACTAATCCCAAGATTAAACGATAAAGAAAAATATGTTCTCCATTACGATTTAGGAATGAAAATTACTAAAGTTCATCGAGTACTTGAATTGAATCAAAAACCGTGGTTAAAACAATATATAGACTTCAATACACAAAAAAGAAAAAGCTCTAAAAATTCATTTGAGGATGGGAAAACTATGGAGTTAACGTGCAATTAGTCACAGATGATAAAAAAATTGTTAAATCTAGCTTCAAAACCCACTTACGTAAGCAGTAAAATTTTTACCTGTTGAAAATTTAGTAGCTGTACATAAAATTAAAGAAATCCTTACTCTTAATAAGCGAGCATATTTAGGAATGTGTATTCTTGATCTTAGTAAGAAACTAATGTACGATTTTCATTATAATTATGTTAAACAAAAATATGGTAATAAAGCTCAATTATTATTCACTGACACAGACAGTTTGACTTATGAAATTGAAACTGATGATGTTTATAATGACTTCTGGCTTGATAAAGATAATAGTGACAATCCAAAGGATTCACTTTAGTATGACTCAACTAATAAGAAAGTAATTATGAATTTCAAAGAAGAGGCTTCTCAAATTCCTATAATCGAATTTATTGGATTGAATCTAAAATGTATTCCTATAAAAAAAAGACAATAACAAAGAAAGCAGAACTGCGAAAGGCATTAAGAAGAACACAATCAAAAGAGATATCAAAAATGGAAACTATTATGATCTTCTTTTCGATAACAAACAAATGTATCATAAAATGAAAACTATCAGAAGTCAAAATCATCAGTTAGGTAGTTATGATCTCAATAAAATTTCAATGTCTTGCTTCGATGATAAAAGATACATTCATGATAATGGTACAACAAGCTACGCTTACAGTCATTACAAAATAAATAATTAAACGTAAAAAAACTTTACTGACAAACTTTAATTCACTGACCTGATATCACGCGACTTGTAAAGAATGACAATCTAATGACTCATAGGGGAAAGTACCTGTTTTCCGAGAATCATAGCCTTACTGAGAATGCCACGCTAATAAAACCGGATTTTTTTTTTTTCCGAGTTCCCATTTGATGCACAATATCTTTAACTTCTCTTATATTTACTCGCTTGGTAATAATGTATTCATGTTTTTTTCTGAGAGTGTCACGCTATGGTGATTTCGCATGTGAATATTTAAACGCACTTCAATTTAAAAAAAATTGTTTCAATAAAATTTTAAATATTAACCGAGACTGTATAATATAAAATATTCTCGAAAACCATATGATACAAAATATTCTCATTAAGGTATCGTAAAATGGTAACAATCTCACAATAACCAGCCAAAGCCAGGCCTTCGCTTTGCTTCGCTTCGCTCGCAACGAAAAATGATGCTTCGCAACGTTCGCTCCGCTCACTTCATTTTTCTTCACTCTGCCGCCTAGCCTGGCTCAAATCACCTGCTTGTATCTCAATCTCGTTGCTTCGCTCGTTCGGGTTCGATACTTTTTCCATGAGATGGAACAAATAAATAGCAAATATATCAGTGACGTCACCTATTGTTATTAACATGCCAACCAGAGAGCTATTGGCTGGTGAAACAAATAATTCTTTTGTTTAACGTTTTGAACATTTAAATAACAAAAACAATGTTTGTAAACAAATATCTTCCCTATAGAACAATTTTATGGAGAATATTTATGAAACCATTATATGGAAATAGTAGTAAAGTACTTAGCGGATTTGAGCACAGTTCTCTAAGTACTACACTACTGCACAATACAAACTCCATTGCATCACGTTTTCCAGAATAACTCGTATTTTTTAAAATACTGATTGAAAGAATCTTTTTAGGACAGTATAAACTGTAATTTTAAGAGCACACTATTTAATCGAAAGAGCCTGGCACTTGTTATGACCACGATCATTCTGCCTGAGATGCTATAGTTACTTTAGTAGACATTTTTTGTGTAAGGCAGAAACCATTTTGTTATTTACCTATTCTGTTATTTGTGAATTGCCCTTCCATGGAAATGAATGACTAAATAACGCATTCGCAATGTTTTTATGTAGACTGTATCCATGTTGGATCACCGTTTTGGGGATTATGGAGCTACTCGAAGTACTGGCATAACTACTTCAAGGCATACATCACCAAACTGAATGCCATTTACATTTATTTTGCCCTGGAATTTAACAGTGGCTTCACACGCAGCGACAGGAGGGGTGATCCAGTGCTGGTGATTGATAAAATTCCTGAAATGAAAGACATCTCAGTCAATTCACGAGTCATAGCTGTTCACAATCCTCATAGGCTCTATTGGTACCGGGCTGGTAACGTGACTGGTAGTTCACATTCATCAGTGTCTGTTCAGTTTGATAACGGCCAGCAATGATGGGTCAAACTAGAGGAACTCCGCTTGTTTAAAACACCGCGCTTTTGTAACGAAGGCATCTAAGGAACCATGTATATATAACGACTCTGCTTCAATCACAAAACGCGTACGTTAGATGCAGGACAGTGGCATCCCGAGTTTTAGCGAGCTTCCACTTGTCGCTCCATGGACCTTCACGTCACGAATGTTTATGATCGTTAGCCCTTACGCGATACAAGCGCAATTAAAAACATCAAGTTTGACTTAATTGGTGCTTTTGGATGAAAATAGGGGTTCATTTTTTGTCTATTAATTTGCTGAAATGTACGATAAATAGTCAATACAGAGTCTTATGAGAATGAATATATGAAAATCATATATTTGAACTGCACTGCGGATTAAGGAATGAATATGTGAATGATCATCGCAGTTATGAACACTATTTAGGCAGCTCCCAGATGGCTTGTTAGTTCAGTTGGTAAAGCACCGGTATCGCAGAGGTTGTAGGTTCGAATCCCGTAAAAGACTGATTGTTATAGGCTTTATTTTCACCACTGCTTAAGTAGTATTCATAACTGCGATGATCATTCACATATTTATTCTTTAATTTGAAGTTCAAATATATGATTTTCATATGGCTTGTTAGATCATTTGGTAGGGCACTGCACCGGTATCGCAGAGATCGTAGGTTCGAATCCCGTACAAAAGCCTGAATTTTTCAGGCTTTATTTTCACTACTGCAACTGCGATGATCATTCACATATTCATACACAGTATTACGCCAACACTTTTACTTTTAGTTTGTTAGTTCTTTTTTTTTTCTTTCAGTTTGGTCTTTTTTATTAAAAAAGATGGACGTAGTTATGTCTTAGACTTTTCTTTTCATTTTGCGAGAGAACATTTTAACAAATGTGTCATTTTTTGGAATTTATTAACTTCCACGTAGGTGTAGAAATAAAGTAGAGGTAGGCGAATAACGTGAATTTCCCATTTGTCCTCTTTGGAGCCGTTTTCTCGGTTTGACTGAATTGTTTACTTTAACTTCCTACCTGTCAAAATATGGTTGCCATTGTATCATACAGTTTTATGAACAATGGTGAGTAATCGAAAATGGTCGATTGTCTGTTGTCGGTATTTGTAGTCGTTCAGATAAGCGGGCAGTCATCTCCAAAAGTAGCGCCTGAAGGTATATGGCTGGGTCTGATAATGATAGAATGAAATAAAGGACAATAAACATTGAACTAAGAAAAAAATTGAACATGTACAAATGAGCCAACACATAACCCTCAAACAAATGACTGATGTCATTTTTTTTTCCACTTACATCATTATCTATGTCTTTTGCAACCCCGCTTTTTTTAACGCTACCATGGGGTTACTTCGATCTCCAGGGCTGAACTTGGCCGATTTCCCTTGATTATTGAAATAAATAAAAGAATACTTAATTACGTAACTTATCTTCAAAATAAGGCCCAAGACTCTATTGTTAAACAGTCCCTTCTAACTTCAATTGATCTTCATTCTCATGGCAAAAGTAGCTTTTACTCCAATCTCATAAAACATTTATCAGTACTATGGTCTCCCTGACTTTGACCATAGCGAATTAGATAACACTATGATTAAGCGCCATTTGGACGTCATGAAAAAGAAATTTATCGATCATTGGAAACACTCCCTTCAGCATTCAAAA
>JAEMWC010000812.1:367500-403495 GCA_016490735.1 Pachyseris speciosa | reverse complement strand
TCGACATACACTCCATCTACTATTCACAAAGCACAGGTAGTTTCAAAAGGTTGCTTTCTGTCTCAACAATGTAAATATTAGCAGTTATATGAGATATAGTTTCAACTACTGTTTTCATTATTAAAAGATGAAATAACATCTAAAACAACATAGCTCAACCTCACAAACAAAACCTACTCCAAGTAACCACATGTGCCCTGAATGCAATTTGTTATTCACTAAAATTAATTAACTCCAAGTGGCACTTGACCAGTTTTTCTGTGAGCAAAAAGCCATGTTTCGACAAAATAGCAGTTGTACTGTCCTTGCATTGAAAGAAGTTATATTCTCCTACAAATAGGAGAACAAATGAAATACACTGTACATGTATCTGTGTCCAGAATAATACTTATGGGAAAGAAAAACTTGGAGTGAAATCTTTGAACAGGCATAAAAAACTAATGGTCCACATGCTCAAAGTCTTTTGCATGCCAAACAGACAAGGGATTTCCAAAGCCAAAGTCCTGTTCTAGAGTGGTGATTTAAATCAGTTTACAACTGCAAATAAAAAAGCATGAATACTCTGCTTTCCATTGATCTCCAAACTGCGAACACGAAAATAGTAAATAATTTCAGGTCTCATCATTCTGGGGTTTAAATAACTCCATTGTCACCACGACAAAGACGCAATATTGTAAGCATAATTATCAGTGGGCAAAGTCTATTGCCTGCTGTGGAACCATACATGTACCTCTTGTAGTGTACACTGTATTAGACCGGAAGTATACCGGAAACCGTTTCCTGGTTTCCCAAGATGCGTACTGGGGTGGCTGTAATGTGTGTGTGTATGTTCAGGGAAGCCATATTGTGTTAGCGTTAGGCGTTGTGTTCATCCTGTAACATCGAGGCAGCTAGCCATTAAAGGACGAGATTTCACATCTGGCGACGAGGATGGGATGGTAGAGGACACCTTCGTTGTAATTTCAAGTGGGCTTTGTATTTTGTGGAGGCACGGGTTGTTGTGATGCCCGGGGGTTCGAGCGAAGCAGGGAGTTCGGCGAGTGCCGCCAGTAGCAGTGAAGTTTCGACGCCTGTGGCTGTTGAAGTTGGGGGATTACAGCCTTTTCAAGTTAAGGGAGATCCGCATTCCATTTCACAGCGTTGGAAAAAATGGAAAAGGGCTTTTCAGTTGTACGTGCTAGGAAAAGGAGTCACGAATGATCCGCAGAAACGAGGTCTTCTACTTTACACGGCCGGCCTGGAGGTACAAGAAGTTTCTTTACCCTTGTGTCTGACGGTGAGGACAAGGACTACGCCGCCACTTTAAAGGTATTAGAAGATTACTTTATCCCTAAAGCCAACGTGCCTTTCGAAAGACACGTATTCAGGCAAATTGGCCGAAATAGCGAGGAGACTGTTGATCAATTTGTCTGTCGATTGAGACAACGTGCAGCCTCGTGTGACTTCGGGGAGCGGAGGATGAGTACATCAGAGATCAGCCAATTGATAAACGTTATTCAGCAAAGTTGCGTAGGAAATTCCTTGAAAAACAAGGCAGTGTTACGTTGAATGACCTTTTAATAATCGCCAGGGCACAGGAAGCAGTTGATTTGCAAATGGAAGCAATGGGAGGGAACGCTTGTTCAGAGCAAGTGAACAGTGTCACTGATGTAAATGAACAGTGAGAAGAGAGAGTGTTTTAACTGTGGTCGGGAGGACCATCTTGCTAGAGATTGGAGATGCCCTGCTAGAGGTCGTAAATGCGATCAATGTGGAACAGTTGGTCATTTTAAGGTTAAGTGTCATAAAAGGCCGCAGCGAGGTTCCCATTAGTGGCAGAAACAAGGTGCCAGCAGTTGGTAGGAAAATTGATCCAAAAGGAACTGAAAGGGGCAGAAAGACCAACACCAATTATGTTGACAGTCACGCTGATGGAGAGGTGGAAAAAGGGGAAAGGCCTAATTCTACATATGAGTATGTGTTTTCTGTGGGAGATGAGGTGAATCACAGTGATGGAATAGTAACCCTGCAGATTGGAGGAGTCATTTTGCCAAATGTTCTAATTGACTCAAGAGCGACATGCAACCTTCTTGGGAAGGAAACCTGGGAGTGGCTCAAGAATCAGAACATCCAGTGTCAGACCCGCAAAGAAGCTAAGGCCTTATTTGCATATGGAAACACCAGACCACTGCCAACACTAGGAACATTCACAGCGGATGTCACGTCAGCGGACACAAATGTCACCTGTGAAGCTGATTTCGTGGTCTTGGATGGAAATGGCAGAACTCTCCTTTGTCGAGACACAGCTGAGAAATTACATCTGCTGCGTATTGGACCTATGCATGCTGTGAACAGTGTTGGAGCAGAGGCTATGGGGCAAGATATCAAGGACAAATACAAGGAACTGTTTAATGGTGTAGGTCTCCTTAAGGGCTATGAGTTGAAGCTGAACATCGACGAGTCTGTGAAGCCGGTGGCACAACCTGTACGAAGGATCCCATTTGCTGTAAGGGAGAAAGTGGAGAGAAAGCTAGATGAATTACTGGTAAATGGAATAATTAGAAGAGGTACCTGAGGGGCCAACTGGGTGGGTTTCACCACTGGTCGTCGTACCCAAACCTGATGGGGACATTAGAGTTTGTGTCGATATGGGACGTGCAAATCAGGCGATTATCAGAGAGCGTCAGCCCATCCCGACAGTTGAAGAAGTTCTCCAAGACCTAAAGGGCAGTACAGTGTTCAGTCGAGTGGATCTGAAGTGGGGATTTCACCAGAATACGTCTTGCAGAAGATAGCAGACATGTGACAACATTTGTTACCCACCGCGGCCTTTACAGATACACCCGACTCATGTTTGGAGTGACCTCAGCACCTGAAAAATATCAACAAATCATCCGGGATGTACTACGTGGCTGTGATGGTGTGGTCAACATTGCAGATGACCTGGTGATCCATGGAAAGGACGCTGAGTAGTACGATGAGAGGCTTTTTGCTGTCCTTGACCGGTTGAAGACGGCTGGTTTGACGTTGAACGAAAGCAAGTGTGAGTTCAGGCTACCAAGGTTGACATTCTTTGGGCATGAGGTAACACAGAATGGTGTGAAACCCAGTGAAGAGAAAATTGCAGCAATCCTACATGCAGACCCACCACAGAATGCCAGCGAAGCAAGATCTTTTCTAGGTCTGGTTCAGTTTGTGTCTAAGTTTGTTCCAGACTTGTCATCTGTCGCGGAACCGATCCAGAGACTAACTCACAAGAATGTAGAATTCAAGTGGCACCCAGAACAGCAGGCTGCATTTGAGAAGTTAAAGGAACTGATCACGAGTGCAAATGCTCTGGCTTACCTCAATGTAGGTGGCAGAACAAGAATTGTTCCAGATGCATCCCCTGTGGGTCTTGGAGCGGTGTTAACTCAGTTGCAGGGCAGTGAGAGGAGAGTGATTGCTTATGCCTCAAGACGGCTGACAGATGTAGAAGGCGGTACAGCCAAACTGAGAAATAGGCCCTCGCTCTTGTGTGGGATTGTGAACGCTTTAACATGTATGTTTTTGGAAGAGAATTTGTGCTAGAAACGGATCACAAGCCGCTGGAGTACATTTACTCACCAAAGTCAAAACCTTTAGCCCGGGTGGAACGATGTGTCCTTCGCTTGCAGGCTTACGACTTCAAGGTTGTCTACAGGCCAGGCAGAACCAACATTGCAGATGCTTTGTCCAGACTGAATTGCAAGTTCCGTGGTGATGATGGAGAACATTACGACTATGTCCATGCTGTAGCTGAGAGCAGTGTCCCTTGTTCCCTGATGTCCACTGAAATAGAGGAGGCTTCAGCTGGTGATCTGGAACTAAACCTTATTAAGGAATGTGTAAGAACGGGAGACTGGAGTAGGTGTAATGTCCCTGCCTACTTGCAAGTGAAGAATGAATTGTGTACCTTTGGTCAGCTGCTGCTGCGTGTTTCCAGGCTGGTAATTCCCAAGGTGCTGAGAGAGCGTGTTTTGCAGTTGGCCCACGAGGGGCATCAGGGCATTGTAGTAAGGTTTGGTGGCCCAAGATGGATGCCGATGCGGAGAAATTGTGCAAGAGCTGTCATGGTTGCCAAGCTGTCAGTGAATATGCTGCCCCGGAACCTATGGCACGAGCCTTCCCACCAAGCGGACCGTGGCAGGATTGCGCTGCAGATATATTGGGCCCTCTACCTTCTGGAGAGAATCTGCTTGTTGTGGTCGATTATTATAGCCGATATTTTGAAGTAGTTATCCTGAAGTCAACTACAAATGCCAAGATCATTGATAGCCTTAAACCGATATTTTCTCGATTTGGAGTGCCCTATACACTCAAAACTGACAACGGTCCTCAATTTGTTTCAGACGAATTTGAAGCCTTTCTCGCAGAGAATGGGATAGAACACCGCACAACACCACCGTTGTGGCCACAAGCCAATGGGAGGTGGAACGCCAAAATCGCACATTGCTGAAAGTGATCCAGATTGCTCAAATTGAATGGAAAGATTGGCGCCAGGAACTGCAGACATTTCTAATTGCATACAGATCAACCCCTCAGATGACAACCGGGGCAACGCCATTTTACTTGATGTTCGGGAGGGAGATGCGGACCAAGTTACCAGACCTGAGGCGTGAGGCACCTATCACCAGCGAGGAGATTCGTGACCGAGACTGGGAAAAGAAGCTGTCCCAAAAAGAATATGTTGATGCTAGGAAGCATGCGGTGGAGAACCAAGTAGAAACTGGGGATAAAGTCCTCCTGAGAAACACAAAAACAAACAAGCTGTCCCCAAACTATGATCCAAGTCCTTGTGAAGTACTGGACAGAAAAGGAGGAGAGGTGACAGTTAGGAACAAAGATGGTGTTGAGATAAAGCGGAATGTGTCATTTGTGAAAAGTTACAATGAGAGACTCGCAGAAAGTGTAAACACTGGACATCTAGAGCAGCAAGACGTGGTCGAAACAGGGGAAACTAAGGGGGAACGCGAACCCTCAGAGCCGACTTGTTCGACAAGACCTGTACAGCCCATCGTTAGCCCGAGTCTGGCTCAGCAGATGACTAGCCTGAGGCCAACTCGAACTATTAGACTACCCAAACGATTTGATGATTATGAACTGTCAAAAAGGTGACTGAACACTGTTATTGGGGACCTGCGAGCAGCTGAACTTGCATCTTACCGAACTGAACTTTGTTTCATGTTATAGCATTTAAGCTTGTGCTTCTGTTTTTATATATATATATATATATATATATATATATATATATATATATATATATATATATATATATATATATATAATTATAATCCAAGAGTTAGGTTATTTAAACATTTAAAACCTAACATTTAAACCAACTCTTGGATTATAATTATTTGTAGCTCTAGCTCTGCTATTGAGGAATTTTGTGTAGATGAGGATTTCAATCCACTTTTTGGTTATATATATATCTATTTTTGTTGGAGTTTTATTCCTTACAACAGCATGCTGTATTGTTTTCCTTAAAAAAAAACATGGAGGGATGTAGTGTACACTGTATTAGACCGGAAGTTTACCGGAAACCGTTTCCGGGTTTCCCAAGATGCGTAGTGGGGTTGGTTGTAATGTGTGTGTGTGTGTTCAGGGAAGCCATATTGTGTTAGCGTTACGCGTTGTGTTCATCCTGTAACATCGAGGCAGCTAGCCATAAAAGGACGAGATTTCACACCTCTGACCACAAATTGACAAAGACTTGTACTTCTTGTAAAGAGAAGCCAGATTCAGAGACAGTTCTGTCAGTTCTGGATACATGGTCACGTACTATAATCACAGCGCAGTGTGGTCAGTTCATCAAGTGGTCAAGACTTCACAGTTTGTACGAGCTCTCAAAACAAATTGACGTTAAGTCTGCAAATAAGGATTGCTTTCCATGGAAGGGACTGCAAGAGGGAATCATAAGCTGTGGCGGTAAGACGGTCTCTCCAGAAATCCCTTTGGTTTCAATCTGTGCTTTGAGTTTAAATAACAAGAATTTACATGTAATCTTCTGGACGTTTATACTCCATATTTGCTGCAATATCTGACGTCAGAAGCCTGTGTGGGATTTGCATTTCTATTGTCTTATTGCTTGTAAGGTACAGTGTAGGAGCCCAGAATACCATCCGTATACTGCTCAAAGCTAAAATTCCAGAAATGCTGCCATTACAGTAAGTTCTCCACGTACACTGTAGTCTTTCAGGTGTAGGTGAAGATGCATACTGGGTGTTATTACAAATTCACCATTTATAATGGTCTCATATTCCCTAAGGAAATGCAAAAGTTTGCAATCTGCAACCATCATGTCTGTTTTTGTAAGACAGAGCTTACAAAGGAGTGACAGGCTACTCACTAGAACAAAAGATCGCCCATCCTTTCTTGAGACTTCTCCAAACCTGCCTTTGAGATTATGTCCTTTTCAATCCATTTATAGAAGACTTTTTTGCATGGTTGTTCCAAGGAACAAGACATAGTTATGCGTTGGGGCAATCGCACGCATCTCAACACTGGTGTAATATCGAAAACCTCCAAAACAAAACTTCTTCTGACAGCTGACTTGCGAGTTCCTTAGCTGCATTCTCAGACGTACGCATTCTGAGACGTGCAGTTCTTCGCTCGGTAGGCATCTCTTCAATGCTGCTCTGGAGATATGTTTTGCCATTCATCTCAATTATCAAAACCACTATACAGACTAGTTCCTTTTCTCTAACAAACCACCTGGAAACTTCTTGTAAAAATGAGAGCAGCCTCTCCTCACACTGTGACCAAGGAATCCACATAATTAACGTACTGCTGGAATATCTGAAGTAAAGCACAACACAACTGCCTGAATTACTACTTCTGTAAGAGTAGATGGACATTTATAGATGTTCACCTCGACCCCCTCCCATAGAGCATTCAGTTCATCAACAGCAGGCTCAAGAAGGTGATTCAGAGATTTTGGCTCATGTTTGAAGGCAGCGATAATGCCAACTAGTATTGTCTTGGTAAATTCATCAACACAAAAAATGTAAATTACTCCAACAGAAAATCAATTTAGATTATCATCATAAGGGCACATTAATGGTCAAGAAAGGTCAAATAAAGGTTAATTGCTGCCTTTGCAAATGCCAAACTGTTTCCAAATTTCTCCATCATAAGCACCAGCATACATTTGACTATCTTCATTTCTGCTCGTCCAGTTTTTACATTACTGTTCTGCATGTTAGCATTTAGGCAATGTTTCTGGAAACCAATGATACTCTTACATAATACTGTCTTGTCTTGATAGCATACAATTTGGTGTTTCCATTCCTCAGCACAACTTTCTGTGCAAAGTGGTAACTGCAAACGTTTTGGTGGTTTTGCTCAAGGAAAGGACACATCGTTGACAACAATTTCATCCATCTGGTACAGTTAAGTGCAGTTTACAGTTTACTAAGTGCAGTTTACTAAAGAAAATGATCCCAATCAATTTTCACAAAGTTTCTTGCAGCGTAGATTGGTCTCCAAAACTAACTACAAATCTGAGTACTCCTTAATCAGTTGACTAAATATGCAAAATAATAATTGCTGAAAAAAAATTCAGCAGCAGTTCAATAGCATTGTCACTTCCATGTACATACACGTGGTTCTTGTGCTGCCAGACTGAATTAAAATGTGAAATGACTCTATAACGAAACGCTGCTGATTTGTATCGGGTGAAGAAACCTCAGGGGCAATTCCACTTCTTCTGATGGGATAAATCCCTCAATTCACTAGGTTTAGGGTCCAAGTAGTCTGTACCTTCATCTTTAGAAAAGATACAGTACTTTCATCATCAGAACTGTTGGGAGGAGGCTCACCAGAGTCTAATTGTACCTTAAGCTGAGGAAAAAATCACATACATGTAGAAAGCTATAAAGAAGATATGAAATGTCTTGAAATAATTTAACTACCTACAGGCATTTTTTTTTAGTTTCATATACATGTATATTCAGTCCTTGTCATAATTATCCATTTAGCTGAGGTGTAAAGACTACTGTTCTTTGGTAAGAATACTACAGTGTACGCTGTAATCCCTAATTTCAGTCTATATATGCTACATGTGTCCAGTACTTCAATCACATGAAGAACTCAAACTGGCAAAAATAGAACTGGAATTTGCTGCAAGATTTTAGTTTCTGGGAAATGATATAAACTTTAAATATCAAACAAAAGATCCAATCTAATGTAAGCATAAATAGAGGGAAAAAATACCTATTGTAAGTATACTAGGCTGGTACAATAGTTTTGCTTGGTTTGCACTCTTACAATCATTTTAAACTCTACAGACTGCAGACTTGAAAGCACTAGCCTAAAATGGGTTACACCCAGGTCAGAAAATGAACTGTCACTGAAGTGTGCTAGTTTGAGGATAAAACAGCATAATTTCACTGCTGCTTTATGTGACAAATGGCTTTATATTCATGTTGATCTCTGCTTTTCAAAGTCCATTATTGTCATGAGCAACATGTGCTGCTCAAAATTCACCAATTACACATTGAATACTGAGAAAATGAAAACAAAAATCTACCATTTATTATTTCATAATAATTATTGTTGTAAAAATTGTGAAGATTCTGTTTCCATGTCAGAGATTGCCTTGAAGTCTTGGAAGGCTTACCTAAGAATCTGAATCATGAATAGTACATGGAAATTAATGCAAAGCGAAGAGAGAAAGTGGCAGTGGACGAGATCAGTGAAGATTGACTGTAGTAGGGCTTTACGCTTGGTAAAAGCCAAGAGATTCACAAAACTGTCATGCTTTTATTTTACGTGCATTTGCAAACTGAAAGACAATGGATAAATTTGGGATTCCACAGATTTAAGCCAGGGAGATATGTACCTGTCTTAAATCAAGTACTGGAACAGGACAGCATGGATGATGTAAAAGTACCATAAAGATCAATCAGGCAGGCTCACACGGATGAAAGGAGACCTAAAGAAGGTTGAACAGCAACCTGCAGTTAACCTCCTTTACTAAGTGAAAGATGAAATATTATTTAAAAAGACTTCATGTTTCTTACCGCTTCTATAATAAATAAAAGTATAATATGGAGCAGTAATGTCACAGTTACACAACACTGCTCATCTTTAACACTGCTCCAATTTAAAGTGTTCTTAAAACTTTCGGTTTTTGAAGCAGTGACTTTTTTTCTCCACAAAACAGCCTCTTTTATTTGGTATCATACCTGAAAAACGAAATTTATCATGCCCAAAAGTCCCACCATGGAAAGCACGGGACTCATACAGGCTTTCATACACCAACTGGCTTCACATGAAACATTTCAAGTTTCCTTGGATACGTTTTGGAGGTAAATCCATCCTCGGAGATCCAGGGGCAAACAGTCGGGTTGGGACGAAAATTCAGGACGAGCGAAAGTTACAAGACGGACAGGAGAGCCCCTGGGAACATTTCTTTATCGGACTCGTTCCAGAAGACATTGAAATACAGTTTCCTGATTGGGCGGAAAATTTCTGGCAAGGAATTTTTTTCTGCCAATCGGCGATCAGCTTATATATCGCACTCCTTTCGTGACTTCTTATACCGAGGGTCAAACGTCCAATTTGCTGTCAGCCATATTTCGATCGCTGTATCGACACTTCGAGGAAAGTTATGGTGGAAAGGAGCCCACAAAACACAGATATCGACAAATTCAACTTCTACTCAAGCAAAAATCACTTGTAAGGAACTAGAAAAATCAATATGAAGACCGATCGCAGGTATCGTAAACTTCACGCGAAGAATTGTTGACAACTCGTCCACAATTGAAGGGCTGAGAGCATAAACTGCCTATATGTGTAATTTTAGGTCATTTTTCGATTTTCCTCAGAAAAGAAACAAATTTTTGCATGTGACTTGCAAGCAATTCTATTGAAAAACATTGTCCGGTATTTTTATTCACTGATTTTTGTTTCACTTCCAAGCGAAATCGAAAAACGACCTAAAATTACACATTGGCAGTTTATGCTCTCAGCCCTTCAATTGTTGTTGTTTGGTATGAGCTTTTGTTTTTCTCTGGTGTACTCACAGGTAGTAGCCCGGCCCTGGAACTTTTCGGGGGGATGGAATTTATGTTGCACAGGCCAGGCAAGTTTACCGATCGGGCGAGTGAAAAGCAGCCGTTGAATTTTGTTTTGCTCACGAAATCGAACCAGCCACTGCTTACAATCGACTCGAAGTCGCGTCTCAGCTCAGTCCAGCTCAATTTCGAGAGAGACCTTGAAATGGCCTGAGAAAATACAGTTTAAAATAATTTACGCGTAGTCATGGTTGTCTCTCCATCCACTTATATTATGACAATCATGAAAGACCAGGTTAAGTGGAAAAGAGTAGGGGACGTAGTTCCCGGTGTGGTGGTCTATTTCTCATCTGATGGTTAAATGCTAGGAGATATTAGCTGCACAAGCTACTAAAAAATCCGAGGGTAAATAAAGTAATGTATGTATATATGTAAGGTCATTGGGCTTGAAGGCTGCTTTTGTGTGGAAAAGTATGGAGGCCAAAATCACAAACCAATTTATCAAATTAAAATCACTTTCCCAATACTCTGACATTCTCTTGCATACAGATGCCATTTTGACATTGATGTGAGTTCAGATTATGCTTTTGAAACAGGTGATTACCTTGGCTATAGAGTAAGACTTGAATAGGAACTGCTCCAGTGTTTTGGAGGGAAAGGAATGGAAGATGGCATGCATTATGTTAAGATGAAAACAGATTTTTACAAAAATCATCACTCTTATGAGCATATAGACACTAAATGTTTCCTTACTATTGGTAGAGTTAGCATAATTTTTGAGACCTTAGCAGATTTGTGGCAGATGTTTTGCATGGTAAATGGGGTACAGTATTGACCTGATACTTTTTGTAGCATTACAGGGCTTTCATAGCTCCTAAGAATTAGGCAGTGTGATATGGTATTTCTGAACATCTTGTACAGTGCACTTACTATGATTAGCCTATTACGAGTGTTTCAGTGAATGATGATGGTAAATTGACTTATGTTTTGGGAAATTGTTTGTGTTTTTAGAAACTGTTTCATGTTTTGGGAAACTGATTTTTGTTTTGGTAAATTGATTTTTGATTGACCCTTTTGGGCCGCTATAGAAAAGCAAAATGAAAGACCAACAGATAACAGATGGACAATTAAATTTTAAGAATAATTTTAACTGTTTTTGTACCCCCTCTGAAACTGAGGGTGTAATTTCATCTTGGGTATACTCATTGGAAATTTCATTAAGTACAAGGTAAGCTTCTCCTGAAGTGCTGGCAGCTGGCTAAAAAGTGGCTTCTTTAAATTTGAGCCACCTGCTTTTCAATGAAAAGTTTCCAACGTTTTTTGAAGGCTGTTTAAGTTCTCATAAAAAAGCAACCTGTTATATTCCAGTCAGCTACTCTAAAACCTTATTACAACTTGAGACCATAAGGCTTGTGACAAATAATCACTACAATATCCAAACAGATGACATTGGAAACTTGAATTTTAAAGTTAGGGGTACATCTCACTATCAAGAAAACGTCTGAACAAACAAAAAATAAATGAAATAACAATCCCTTCTAGTTTATTTTATTGCTACTTGTTTTGTTTCCACTTTATCTAAAAGGGGATATCTTACTGAGAAGCTACTAAATTTTCTTGTTTGAGTGACCATGTTAACATATTTTGTAATTGTATTCAGGTGATGGGTATGGTTTGTGTGTTGTGTTTGAAACCTAGCTTAAAATAATTTCACTATACTTAGCCAATTACCATTGTATCAGCCTAACTGTCTGACTCAGTGAACTGTATAGTTGAGAATGATTTGTCAATAGGTGGTTATCAAGGGTCTTTTGGCACAAAGATATTTACATCCACTATGTGAGGAACTGAAAACATAGTTCCTTAATTAACTGAAAGCATTCTCTCATGTTTTAAAAATTGTCAAGAAAAAGGGTGGTAACAGGTAGAACCCATTCCAAAATTGGTGTGGTCTCACGGGAGAAATCAAGTCCTTTCCTGGTGTACCATAGGCTTAGCAGTCACAGCAACTACAACTGTATCATGCAAAAATGGAATTTAATAATTGTTATATTATGGATACACTTGAGCGTTTATAAAGACAAGAGTGTATACAAGACACTAAACATCCTCCATCAACTTGTAAACAACTTTATCTGAAACTTTGCAACCTAAAAGTTGCAGCACAGTCAGCATGATGTAGATGTTTCCAGCAAAGTTTTGCAAAAGCCCACTCTAAAACATGTTTTTACAACTTAAATTAACTTTTAACTGATCTCAGCACCAGTGTGGTAAAAGAGTTCATGGAAAGCTTCTGCAAAATTATCATGTACAGCATCTTGCATGTACAGTACAACACAATTAGCAATTATCACAACTGCAAGGCAATCTGCATATTTTTATGCACACCTTGGGAAGAAAAGTATATTGGCCAACAGATACAAGTCAAAAATATGAAAACCAAAACATTGCAATAGATCATAGTGGAACTGTACACTTTATCTAAGGCCTTTTCGTGGTCTCTCGAAATTGCAAGGTTCGATTTCGTGAGCAAAATATTAAACCGCCGAGCTACGTGCTTCTCGCGCGATCGGCAAACTTGTCTGGCCCGTGCAACAGAAATTTCATCGCCCATAAACCAGAGAAAAAAGCTCAAACCAAACAACAATGATCCTAATCAGCGAAAGAGACCGAGTTACATGCTGTTCTTCGCGTGAAGTTTACGATGCCTGCGGTCGGTCTTCATCTTGATTTTTCTAGTTCCTTACAAGTGATTGTTGTTTGAGTTCAATTTTAATTTGTGGATTTCTGGGTTTTGTGGGTCCCCTGCCACCAAAATGTTCCTCGTAGGACAAATCTGTCAAACGAACGAGACAAGTGGAACCACTAAAAATATGGTCGACAGCAGATTGACCGCTTACTTGTTGGTGTAAGGAGTCACGAAAGGAGTGCGATATATAAGCTGATCGCCGATTGGGCAGAAAAAAATTCCTTGCCAGAAAATTTCCGCCCAATCACAAAGCTGGATTTCAATAGCTTCTGGAACGAGTCCGATAAAGAAATGTTCCCAGGGGCTCTCCCGACTGTCTTGTAAACTTAAGCTCGTCCCGAATCTTTGTCCCGTCCCGAATATCTGCCCCTGGGTCGCCGAGGATGAGGTAAATCTTGCTACAACAAATATCTTATGTTCAATGTTTTAAAATCATAACATGTTGCCACTTTTTACAGTCTTTTGCTGTCAAACTAAAAATAAAAACAAATAAAACATTGAACACAAAATTGCAGTATTACAGCCATGTGCAGATCGATAAATTGTTTACCAAAGGAATCAATTTCAGCATGAAAGCTGTGGTAGAAATTCTCCAAAATCAGAAGAAATTTTTTCTTTCCTAAAAATATGACCACTCTTAAAAGGTTAAGAGGGAAATGGAAATTCCAAAAGGGAGGGGTTTACCAATTTTGGAATTTTTGGAGCAAACTTACTCTATGTTTCGGTTACTGTCTGGAATTTGAATTTGATCACTGTTTATCAGCTCCAGTTTTGATTTTTAAAGTCAGATTAAAATTGTTATGTTTGAGAACTTTCTTAAAGTAAAGTATTTCCTGGAGAACCATTAATTTTATTCAGACCAAGCAGCAAAAATCTTTTGAAATGCCTAAACAGTTCTTGGCCATTACTCCTCATAATCCTTTCATAGGCTTTCTGCATATTTAAGCTACTGCTTGAAGATGAAGCAATTCTACAAGTTGAGACTGAGTGGTTCACTACTAGTCCATCAATCACATACATGTACATGTATGTTCAAACTTTCGTGACCATTATTTTCTCTGTTATTTAGTTAATTAAATGAAACCATCAACATGAGGGAGCAGTGCTGGCACAGTGGTGAGAGCAGTGGTGAGAGCGCTCGCCTTCCACCAGTGTGGCCCGGGTTCGATTCCCGGACTTGGTGTCATATGTGGACTGAGTTTGTTGGTTCTGTACTCTGCTCCGAGAGGTTTTTCTTCGGGTACTCTGGTTTTCGACTCTCCCCAAAAACCAACATTTGATTTGAGTTGAGTTGATTTAATTTGACTTTATTTGTTTCTGTATTTGCTCGGCCTCACTAGCCTTTGTGCTATATGCTATAAATACTACCGAGGGTAAATAAAGGTTATTATTATGTTGCAGTAAAACTATCTGTATGCACAGTGTTATAAAGCGACACAGGGCGCAAAGCGTAACCTGTGCGCACAAGCGAAACTTAAAAGGAATAACCATATGAGTAAAAAAAATAAAAAAATAAAAAATATATATATAAAAAATAAAAAATATATATATATAAAAAATAAAATATATATCTATATATACATATCTACATGGCTAAAAACTATTATCTAGGCATATAAATGTTTGTAGTGTCTCTCGTTCTTCGTGGCTGATAGTCAGGCTTTGATCTTAGGTCTTCATATCATAACCTTGAAAGTTCTCGCTATATTTAGGGATGACGACAAGACTGCCTTTTGCATGGCCTCTAAAACTTGATTCGCCTTACGTCCTACCAGTGACTGAATTGAGGTTTCGGTTTCTCTCGACCAGCCTCCCAACACGTCCATGATAATGTTATGTTGAATCACCTCGTAACCTCTATACTGCTGCTTCAATTCCCACCTTAACGGGCCATACTTCATCGTCTTCTCCTCGCTCTTTTTCTCTCGGTTACTAATCCAAGGGCAGCTCATCTCTAAGGTCAGCACTTTCTTGTTTGCATGATCCACAATCCTCGCGTCTACACGGTTGGCTCGAACCTCCTGGTGGTCCGCATACACGGGTACATCCCACCATGCTTCCACTTGTTCTGACCTGTACTCCGGCTTGGGCATTACTGGCGAGTACCACGGTGGTACTTCCTCGAGAAGACCCTGGTCATGTAAGATCTCATAAAACAGGACCTTTAGAGCCATGTTGTGTCTGAATAAATACTTGGTCTGAGCCAACGCAGTGCACCCGGACAGGATATGAGAGACACTCTCTTGGGCGTGGCCACATATTCTACACTTCACATCCCCAGAGCAACTCGTGTGAGTCTTTTTGCTAGTGTAGAGCTTTGTTGGCAAAAGTTGCTCGTACAGTTCAAACGCACCGGCAATAGTATACGTGGGACATGATCTCCATGTTCTCAGCCAGCTGAAACATCCGTTCGTGCACAGCTGTTCATCGTCCTTTCTCTCTCTCAGTAGCTTCCCCTGCCATTCTAGGCCACGTACGTCCCTCTCATACTTCTCCTCCACACATTCTTTCAGCACTCCCTTCACACGTTGCGGTGGGATGGCCTCTCCACTGGTCATAACACATACAGGTTCCGGGTGTTTAAGATGAAGTTCAACACCCAACTCCGCCGCAAACTTTGCCGCATCTTTCACTATTGATTTATGGCCGGATGACTCGGCTCTTTCGTCAAACTCTCTCACCATTTTCATCGCCGGGTCTTGGTTCTCATACATTCGTATCGCTGCTTTGACCTTGGTCACTTTATACTCCATCTCCACCGCACGTAGACCTCTTCCGCCTTGTTCCCTCGGGAGGTACAAGAGAGCCGTAGAACCACCTGGGTGTTTCCCGCCATTTTCCACTATGATCTTGCGCACTTCCCTGTCCAAGATCTTCAACTCTGTTATCGGCCAGTGTTGAGTCCACATTAAGTAACCCAACACCGGCAAGGCAAACTGGTTAGAAGCCGCCACCCGGTTAAAGTCTGAGAGGGGACTGGACCAGATGATCGACAGTCGACGCAGGTACTCCCTTGCTGCACATTCAAGTACCATTTTCTCTTCCTGGACTAAGCTCTCAAGAACACCAAGAAACTTATACTGTTTTCCTTCTTCAAGTGATGGTAATCTTCCTCCAGCTATATCTCCTCCTAAATTCTCCTGGGAGTGGATCCCTCTGCTTATATGGACCACAGCACATTTCCTTGGATTCCACTGTAGTCCGATGTCTTCCATAGCCACTTGCGTTGATTCTAGCACTCGGTTCAACTTGGTCTCGTTAGCTGCGAATACTTTAAGATCGTCAATATACAGCAAATCAGTCACTGTGGCACTGATTGGTTTAGATAACTTGTATCCCTCGGAAGCACTTATCTTCCAGGCCACAGGATTCAAGCAGATCGTGAAAAGCCTCGGGCAGAGCGCATCTCCCTGTGGTAATCCTTTCTTAAACATAATAGGATCAGACACTTCCCACCCATGCCGCGTGTTGGCGATGATTCTCGTCTTCCAGCTCTTACACAACTTATTTATCACCTTACACATCCACTTTGCAAACCTATGCAGCACCATCATCTCACCTAACCACCCATGATCTACCGAATCATATGCCTTCTTCACATCTACCCATGCCATACTCAGGTTACGCCTTCTTCTCTGACAATCCAACGTCACCACCCTATCAATGAACAAATTATCTACCGTTCCACTACACCCCTTTTTTGCACCTCTCTGCGATCCTTCCATCAGCCCATGCTCTTCCAGATGTTGATCCATGGGACCGAGAACACACGAAGTAAACCACTTATACGCCGTATTTAAACAAGTGATTGGTCTCTGATTGTCGCTGGTGAATTCCCCCGGTTTTGGTATCAAAGATGTTTTTCCTTCAGCAAACCAGGATGGGTAGTCATCATCACTTCTCGAGATCGCTTCAAACGACCGGGCCATGCCTTCGTGTAGCACTTGAGCACGCTTCCACCAGTAGTTGACTAACTTGTCCGGCCCCGGAGCACTCCAGTTCTTCTTCCTTTTCAATATCCCTACTGCTTCAGCGGTTTCTAGTGTCCAGGCCTCTTCTGTCGGTGGAGGGACCTTGCTGAAGATCGCATCTCTCACTTCGTTCAGCCATTCAGCCTGGCTATTCCCAGTCCCCTCTCCTTCCCACAGTTCTCTCCAGAACGAACTCGCTTCTTCAATACTCCCGAACTTCTCTCTCTCCTCTGCAGCGATGTTTCCATTAGCTCCCTCATACTTGGGGCGGTCACAGTCTTCGCATTTGGCTAGCATCTCCCTCATATTAGCATACACGCGCCCTGCATCTTCTTTAAACTGTTGATTTAGAACCTTCGCTTCTTTATTCTTCTTATTCCTGCCAAAAGCTCTTTTCAGTTTCCTCAACGCACATTTCTGCCTTTCCATGTAACTCACAAGTGAAGCTATGGATAACTCTTTGCATTCTTGTTGTAGGATCGCTCTGTTCCTTTTTCCTCTTTTCGTCATTTTCCTGTTTTCTTTCAGACGCTCGATTTCAGATTTAGCCATTGAGATCTTTTTCCGAAGACACTCCGCCTTTTCCTCGTACGCTTTTTGGCACTTTGATCTTTTACTCTTCTGGTTTGATGATTTTCCTGATCCTTGTTTTTTCCATCCTTTATACAAAAGGAATGCCGTGACAACAGAATAAAGCACACAATTAGCAATCCAAAGATAGCTAAATGGATTGTCCGTCGGGGATACTCTGCACTGCTTCATTAACTCCGTTATCACCTTATTAATATTCTCATGGTCGCCCTTTGTTGGCGTTCCTTTTGTTCGTGTATCAATAGTACGATTACTAAGATCGCCTTCGCACGGGTGGATATGGATGTAAACATTGGTCGCTGATTTCAAAAGCTCACGTGCTTCTGAGCTTAAGGAAGGCCGTTCATCCGGAACCGCCTCACTTTCTTCCATATGCAAATCTTGGTCTCCTGTATTTGCATTTTGAAAACCTTCGACTGGTTCTTCGTTCCTTTCGCACTCTCTTGTTCTGATGTTTTCGCTTATTCTCTGTCTAACGTTCCCAAGTGTTTTCTCCAGTTTCGCCGCTTGGTCTCTTAGATTCTGCTCCGTGAGCTCCAGATAACCATAGCCCTTCTCTTCCCAAAGCTGTTTCATTATCCCCATGTAGCCTTTCTTCCTTCCATTGTCAAAACGCGGTGGGTTTTCTGAGTTAACCAGTCGCTGGGCTTGCTTTTTGCACTCCAAAATATCATGATTCCCCACCTCAGTCCATTTTATCCTTCCATTTATCCGCACAAGTCGTTCCTGCGATCCATTACTTGCCATGTTATGACCACAATGTCGGTAAACTCAAATTTCAAATTAAACTAAACAACAAACCAAATTCGCTCGTTCAGAGACACCGAATTGCCCTGCAGTTCGCCAGACAACTTCACAAGTATTCAGAATACTTTTCTGTATGTCTTTTAGTGCTCTGAACTTGGCTTACTTTCAGTTGAAACGAATTTTATCAGGAGCGATAAGACACGTCTGACCTACTTGTCGCCATCATTCATCAATTATTATTCATTCATCAATTATTATTATTCATTCATCAATTATTATTATTATTATTATTATTATTATTATTATTCCATGTTCCTTTTACAGTCTTGCTCATGTTAACCTGTGACAATGTCTTTCTCATTAAGGGCATCAGTTACATGCCACGTGATGGGGGAAGGTCGGGGGAAGGGGGAAGTGATTTTAAGAAACGTTGAGAAAAATCGAAACATGAAGATTTTAAGGTGATTGAAAATTAAATTTGGAGGTTAAAACTCAACGGATGGACAACAAACACTCCGCCCCAACCTGGCATGGACCTGCCTTGTAGTAGACTGTGTCGGTGTATGTATTTCTTCTTTACCCTTTTTAATTTCTTCATAAAATCACTTCTTCTTTAATTAAAAAATTTCAGGTACTGTTAATATCTTCCCCTTAATACATTCATATCAGTTTCCAAATATGTACCCAAATCACTCCCAGGAAGATCCTGTGCAGCTGGCTTAATGGATGAATGCACATGTTCATCTGCATTTAAAACCACAGTCATTATTTATTTATAACAAATAAATCATGACTGTGGTTTTAAATAGGATAGGAATTGGTACTATAAATCAAAATAACAACAAAGCCACATTCAAACAAACCTTGAACTACTACCCATTTTTGACTGAAAACAGTTAAAATTTGTAAGTGCTTAAATTATGTGATGTACATGTACCCTCACGGAGCAAGTCAATCGCGTTTATTACAGTTCCATTACAGGTTACAAATTCTAGCGTGTAAGTATGCGAGTGTGAATTTGTGTTGTTTGTTACATGCAGCATTAGTTTTTCAATGTAATACCGTGTAGCAATCATGCAATCCTAGAAATGGTGTCCAAAGTATTGAAAATGACAATTAAACATTTTATTTTGTCAATTCAAAAACGTTGTGACTCATTCTGGCAAGCATACATGTACTGTAAGTCAAATACTTGTCCAATTAAATAGGCATTTTAAACAAATCTGGACCATTATTTTTTTGGCTTCCATTCACGCAAATATGTTTTGGCTAAATTTTCAATGTGGTAATAAAAACGATAACAGTATGCATGTGTTGTAAACGGGAAGGGTATCGTGGCCAACAGATAAGCATCGACTGTTTTGTAAGGTTAGACTTGGTCGGTGTTTCGGGTTAGCAGCACTCGAAGGGAGCCAGGGAAACTCGACTTGCACACACTGAAGTCCTGATTACATTCTAACTTTAATTGCTAAATCAAAGTGCTTATATACATAATAGTAGCTGGCTATACGTGATTAAATATGCAAGGGAAAATACTAGGTTCACGTCCTTGTAAACAATCTACTTTGGACGTGAGCATAATGCATTGTCTAAGCTAATCTACTTACGAATATCCTGAGGAACTCAGGGCGTCTAAAATACATGAAATCCATCTGAAAGTTCCTATA
Organism: Pachyseris speciosa; assembly: GCA_016490735.1. Classification (NCBI taxonomy): domain Eukaryota; kingdom Metazoa; phylum Cnidaria; class Anthozoa; order Scleractinia; family Pachyseridae; genus Pachyseris; species Pachyseris speciosa. The sequence continues at coordinate 383,751 of JAEMWC010000812.1, read as the reverse complement.
CGTTGTATTATCACAGGTTTCCTACGCACACGTATACAACATTTTAGCACGCTCGCTATACTGCTATGATCATATTTCAGAGACGTATTAAGCGGTGATTGATCTATTTGTCAACTAATTTAACCAGATTCGATTTCACTGAGCGAAGTGTCACGCTTTCTTTAACTTTACTACACATGAATGGCCATAGAAACTGACACGATATAAACCTATGCTCGATTTTTCACTGGTTTTACTGAGTAACATATAAGCTCACCTTCGCTTGAGCTGGATCCAAGAACATCTTCAGGTGCAGATGGCACGAGATTGCACCCGAACGCAAAGATAAAGCTAAGTGCCTGCGCGAATGCTATTGGCCATGTTCTAAACGAGTAAGGGCCTGGGAACGAATCCAAACTTCATTGAAAATCAATGGCATTCAACTAAATCGATGAAAGGGCCCGGGGGTGGGGTATGTATATGAAAGGGTAGGGATTTAACGAGTCGAAGTATATGAAAGGGTAGGGAATTCTGTCATTGAGGTATTAAAAAGAGCCTCTTTTTGAAATATTTCGAACACAGATCACCTTCATGAGGCGGGAATTGACTAAGGACGCATCTCAACATCAAAATCTTGTTCTAGCTCGCTTTCATTTAGTCCATCTGACTTCTTATAACCCAACAAGTACAATAGCATCAAATACTTTTACCCCTCACGGAAGGGGATCCACCCTCCAATGTCCATAACCCCCGAAATTTTACGACATGCGCAGAATACTTTACCTTGAAAAACTGCAGTTTCCTGAAAACGCGGGCTTCTTTCGTTACTTGTTTACAACGAAAGTTGCGAAAAAAATGTCCGCCAATGGGGCGAAGAAAGTTTATCGGCAGGCAGTTTTCTAGTAAATATCAGCCGGCGAAGAAAAAAACAGAAGAGAAAACAAACGAAAACAGTTCAAGTGTTGGTGGTCAGGTTTCAGCAACAGCAACTCCAGCAAGTGTTTTTATGAAGATTGCAAGCGAGATTGAGAGGATCGACAAACTCTCTCGTGAATATAAACGACTAACAGCAGAAAACACAGGACTGAAAAGGACAATCCAAACGCTTCGAAAAAGTATAGATAAGCGTTGCGTAAGGAAAAAATGGGTGAATGTATAACTCGAGTCAGTTTTTTAATTGGCATACTTATTATCACGGCTGCTTTGAGTGGGCTTCCAAACACGGAAAATGTAAACACACGCAAATGCAACGGATCTGTTTTTGACGTGAACCAACTAACCCGCATCCGGCCTGTTTATTCATTTTCAGTGCAGATATAATGCCTTTTAAGGCTTTATAAGCTTAAGGTTAAAGGTTAAGTTAAACTGGGCCACACAACGAGCATTCATTGACATTTGAGTAAAACAACGTTGAATATGTAATAATGTTACGAAGAAAAGCCACGGATTTTGTGAAAATCCTTTGTACATTTTTGCGCGGAGCTAGCGGGGTGAAAAACGTTAGTGCATTCTCCTTAAAAGGGGGTAAAAGAAGAAACTTTTACTTTAGAGATACTGAAAGAGACACCATAAAACTTACTACAAAGTATATGTTTAATTGACCGCTGTAAAACCGTCTTGTTATAATTCGCAGCTGTTAATCTCGTGTCAATTCGGTCAGGTGAATTGTGCATCCAGACTTTGCTTTTATTTTGGACACTAAATAATGTAGCAGAGCTGAAAGAAACAAACCATTTTAGATATATGCCAACACAAAAATTCAGTTATCTCAAAGAAACATTACCCGAAGGTAAAAAACACACGTGAAAAACACTTTAAATGGCACAGTATCTGCGTAAAAGGCTTGCAAACAGCAAATATGAACCCATGGTCCCAGTTTCAGTAGGCAGAAATCACATGACTCATGCTACAAGAAAACCTGAATATCAAAATGTGTGAGAAAATGTTGTCATCAAGTCATCAAAGGACTCAATTTTCTTTCATTGAAATACAGCAAATCACACACAGCCTATGTTTACTCTTAGTAGCATGAGCCCTTGATAGTTTAAGTGAATATTTGAGGATAAATTATCCTAATTAAACCAGGGATATTGTCTCTAGGTGCTGTTTTCGAAGAATTTTTGGTGTAAGATCAATGAAATGCACCTAACAAAAGTTTGGTATCGATCATTCTTTCAGATTATGAAAGCCCAAAGGGTAATTTTAGTGACAGGAATCTCTGAAGACAAAGTCCCCTGGGTGAGCTGTCTTTCAGTTGAAAAAAAAAACATCCTTTTCAAACTTAAGAATTTCCCACCCCCTAATCTTTAATCATAAAGCAATGTCAAAATTTTCCCCTACCCTCGGGCAAAGAATCCCATCCATCTCCTTGTATTCCTCCACATATTTCCCTGGTAGGCCCGGGGGTAGACCCACGGGGAAGCCGATGACATGTACATTATTACCTGCTAAAGCATCAAACGTAATTAAGTCCTGTACATTGACTGTCCTAAAACAAAGACAGTAATAATTATTGTGTTCTAAAAAACACAATATAAGTTAGGTCCACAGAAGACGAACGAGGTTTCAGAGATCCCCTTAGCTTGCTGAAGTATTGAGCTGGCATTAAAAAAACAAACATAATTAAAATTAAAAAAACAACAACAAACAAATAAAGGATAGTGAAATTACATAAGCTTAAGCTTTTCATTCTGAGTTTAATTGTCTAAGAGCATGACAATAACAGTAATGATATACACTGATAAGCCATGAAGAGCAGGTTGCAGTAAGTAGTTGATGAATCGAAATTGCCACATTGTTTTGCCAAAGTACAAAATGTGGAACCTCGGTGACCGATTTGGTTCATAAAACTAAATTCTATATACAATGCTCAAGGTTCACTGGTTTCCGATTTTTATTGTGTTTACCATTACAACAATTTCAGAAGTGTTAAGTTTAAGTATTTTGTACTGTATTATTAGTGTTAAGTACGTCATCAAGGTTTGAAAAACTCTATCTTTTTCAGCGGCGCGAATTCGCATGATCGCCGACCAGAACGGCGTCAGACGGGTCGAGCACGTGCGTTGCCATTACAGTCTGAAGGCTTTTGTCTGGGATGTTTCAATGACGGTCGACCAGATTTTAGACATTTTTTTCGAAAACTTAAGACCATAAATCGAATTATATTCTACACACTGAGAACTCATTTTAAGAAAATGCCTAGCCCTCCGGGTTTTCCTAAAAGCTCCGCTGGCGAATTCGCGCCGCTGAAAAAATACTTGTCGCTTTCCATATAAAATAATTTATCAACGAGCATATTTTTGGTCACAGTGGTTATAGAATAATTATTGAAAGAGCCAAGGGGTTTGTAAAGATTATTACAATATTACAATACGAAAAATACGTGATGATTTCACAACTAGACGGCCAAAATTATTGTGCGATCTCTAACTGTTCATCACTGAGTTCCATATACTCGTGGAAATTAAGTCGTTTGGCGGGTAATAATTGCGATTTAGGTTAAGAGGAGCTGAGCGAGTTCATAGAAGAAGCCAACATGGATTTAACTAAATAAATCGCTTGCGTACACTACACTTTAATCGTCACATCTAATAAACGTTACTCCCCACCTCGTTTTTCGTCTCTTCTCTTGCCCTTGCTAAAATAACATCAAATATAGAAAAAGTAAATAAACACGTGAGATGATATTAAAAAAAGAAATTATAACTGAATGATAAAATAATGCGTCCCTTCCGCTTGCTTTCGTCCATGGCGACAGCCATGAAGGAAACTACATGTCGGAAAATCACTTTCCATGACGGGAAATCACTTTCAGTAGGGCCTAAGCTCCAATATGACACGCAATATGTCACAGTATGTCACCATTTGTAATATACTTTTTGTTTATTACTTTTTTCCAATCCGTGATCCGATCCGTGATCCGATCCGATCCGATCCGATCCGATCCGATCCGATCCTGGTTTTGTCGACGCCGCGATTCTTGACGACTTCGAGCGCGCGTGAATAATAATGAAATAGCTTCACAGGGACACAACGCAGGACTCCTAAAGTTGACCCACTGACAAACTGAATGACTGATCTTAAACTTCACCGTCGCGAATTTTTTTTTAACCAGCAACGCACCGAACAGTGCGCATTCAAGTAAATAGAATAGGCACTGTATAAACTTCGGGGAAAAAAATCGAAATAGAAAACGGTAGATATTTCGATCATATACCATTCTTTAACCTTGCCTTTGACGGTGGCTAAAACTTCGCGTTTTAAAAAGATATTAAACAACAATGTCCCCATAGCATTCTCGTTGACCTGACCGGCCATTTCCCGTGTCCGTACTGCGCATGTCTTTAATTTCTGTCTTTTGACGCATCGCATTCATTCCGTGAGGGGTAACTTTGGAAATCAGGACATAATAATACTCGACCAGGAAACCCCAAGAACTGCTCCCTGGGTAAACGATCTTGCCGTGAGAAAATTACTGGCGGAAGTTTCGGAAATCGCAAAGAAACCGGATCCTTTTCCATGTAATTCTCTTCGCGGAAAAACAACGCTTTTGTCGTATCACGACGGTAAAACCGCTTGCGTCTCCTCCGTCATTCCTTGCAGTTTCGAGTTAAAAATGAATTCGCACCTTGCGATGAACCTGAAATCTGCTAAAACTTTCTATAGCACGTCCTCATCTGAAGCCATCCTTGTTGTGATTACTTCACCTCCCTTGCCACATAATGTCTAAATTTAAATGACCCCCCAGTTTACCCATCAAAATTTTGCGTCCGCCGAGGGACGCAGAAGTGAACAAATGGGAATCTTTCGGGCAGGCGTTTCTTTTCCTCTTTCCTTCCCAGTCCTTCCAATTTTTCCTCTCATTTTCTCTCTCCCCATTCTCCTCTCCTTTTACGCCTGCCACGCAGGCTATAATCATATGGACGGCTCCTGGTACGTACAGCTGGTGAATCTAGCCCAAGGGATGTTTTTAAAGCTTACAGAGCTGTTTCAGATGTTTATGAATGGCTGCATTTCAACTGCAACAGGCTCCCGTATGACCAAACAGGTTACGTAAAAGGACGATACATTGTAGAAAATATTAGATTGGTACAAGATCTGATGTTTTATTTGGAAAATGAAACTTCCCCAGGTATTGCAGCGTTTTTTAGATGTCCGGAAAGCTTTCGACACCATTGAATGGAATTACTTTGGGCCAGAGTTTTAGCTGCCGTGGCTTAAGACTATATGCTCTAACATCTTGTTCTATAAATCAATAGCCATGCTTCTCACTTATTTTCCTTATAAAAACACGTGGAATGAGACAAGGATGTCCTCTGTCTGGTCTTCGTTTTGTTAGGGATGGACCATTATTTTTCTGGAGGGGGGTTATGAAAATTTTTCCTCTTCAGACTTTTTATTTTTTTACACCTTCCTGCAAACAATTTTTTAAATCTTTTTTAACCATATTCTGACACAAAAAGGAGGTTCCCTCTTTACTGCCGTCAATCATTATTTGATTTAATATTTTACGGCAGCGACCAACGAATTGGAAAAAGAGTAATCTACAAAGCGGATCGAAATCCATCAATCATTGCCCGCGAACGTTACCTTTTGACACCTCTGAACTTATCTTTTTCGTTTTCGGAGAAGTAGAGTAAGATGATTGCCGGCAGTGGAAAGCGAAACTGTTGCTTGAATTTTAAATGTCCAGTCCTTGTGTTTTTGAAAAGCGCAACATTTTAAACTATTTTTCGAAGGAAATTTCAGTAAGGCTACCCATTTTATGTTGGATATGTAAGCTTCTAGTGATAGCTTGTTGTTTCTTTATAAAACACTCACCATTTTAATTCCTACGCAGCTACTGTCGCAAAAAAATTAATCCAGTTATGAATTTTTACGCATGCATAATTGTCTGATTACAATTTTTTGGGGATGACAGGCGAAGATTTCGCTTTACCTTGCTTCCCTTCGCATTTCCAGCGACAGCAAATGCTGAGCGAAAGCTGTATCGGTGGAATACAGACACAATTCGTTTAGCCGTTTTCATGTCTCATGGAATGCTTTATTTTTGTATATATTCTGCTATGCTGCTGGTTCCATTTCTGCTTATTCCCTTCTGAGCTTTTGTGGAAGCTGGCGGGAGAAAGAAGCCTTCGACCGGCCATAGCGTTTTCCTCCTCTCGGTCCTCCGGCCAACGGCATTAAAAACAACTCCAAAAAAAATCTGATTGCACGAAAACTGCAACTCAACACGAGCTATATGTATCAGAAGATTTAAATAGTGTATTATCGAACTCAACTGAGCACGATGCAAACGGATTTTTTAACGAATTTTATTCTTCTCGCATCGTTTGAATTCGCGACAGGATGAAAAAAATAAAAATTTTGAGCATGCGCAGAATCGGGTTGTTCCTTTGACAGGAAATATGTGAGGGGATACACCTTATTAATGAAGCAACACTAGTTCTCACTACTGATATTTACATTAAAAGCTGGCTTAAGTTCTTGGATAAATAAGGTTCGCTTAATTTCAATCGAGATCGGTTTTGCCTGACGCTAAAATGTCAAAATGATCCCACTTGGTTTTGTATCCGGTGGTTTTAACGAGGTAGCTTATGTGTGGTCATGCATGTTTAGCAAGGGCCTTGAAATTTTCAGTTTTCCTGTGGTGAAGTCTTCTTTTTGTCTGAAGATATGTGGCTCGGCCAGTGGAAAAACAGACGTGACACCCTTTTTAATTTCAATTGGCCCTTAGACCCCATTTGTGCCTTAGACGTTTTCTTCTCCTACGACTCCGCTAAAGCCGGTAAGCTCAATTTCGACGACAAATTGCGAACTATGGAAAATATTTTAAATATCTGGAAAAGTAGAAACCTCACCTTAAATGGCAGAACAAACATCGTCAAAACTCTAGCCTTATGCAAATTGATTTTCAACGGCTAAAGCTTCAGTTTACTTAATTACCTGTCTGAAACGGTCAACAAGTATGTGTAATCAAATGCATGGTGACGAGTGAAATTAGGAAATAATTTCATGCGCGTTTTGTCAAAATTCTAATAATTTCCCGAGCCTTTAGGCGAGAGAAATTATTAGAATTTGACAAAACCTTTTAATATTATGGGTGACAAATTACGCTTACAATCGTGGGTTTTTGACTTGTTTATTGTATTGAGAACTCCATGTTTTGAAAAGTTTAAAGCATACGTTTTGGCCTAAGTTCACAATTTTCTGAATTTTTCGACAAAAAGCCCTTTGAAATCCTTCTTGCTGTTTTTAAAATGTTTCAAAGTTGAGTCAACTGTCAAATCTTCGTACATGATTGGCTATAATTCGTCATGAATGAACTGAAAACGGCACCCGTGTAAAATTAGCCTCCCTGGCAGTCGTTTTTGGGGGACTCGTATTTCACCTATATTTCCCGTATGCGAGTCCCCTAAAAACGACTGCGTGGGAGGCTAGTGTAAAATGCGCTTAAAATTCGATTGAGGCATAATTTGTGTATTTGTCTTCGTGTTAACACGTTTTCAAGTATAAATTGTCGCTAAAAGTTTATTATATCACCAAAGCAAACTGGCCTACATGAAATTCATGAAATTAATTGTGCTCTTTCGTGTGCTTAGCTTTTCTGCAGCGTCTTTTAATGCTATAACATCTTCATCCGTAACATGTAAACTGGACGCCATCTTGGCACTGAGACGTTGCCATAGCAATTTTATAATTTCACATGTGAAATTATAAATTAACGCTGAAATTTTGTGCCAAAATTAAGGAGTAATTTGTCACCTATTATATTATATGAAAATAACCCCTCCCTCCAGATTAAAAAAAATTGGTAAATCAATAATAATAATAATAATAATAATAATAATAATAATAATAGTAGTAGTATCGGATAACTTTAGATAACTTTAGATTGCTTATTTTATTAGATTTTTATCTTTTATTGTATATATATATATTTTTGTAATAATAGTTCCTTCAGACTGCATAGGTTACGCTGTGCGCCCTATGTTTTACCATTTTAGCATCCATACGTTTGTCAACTGCCATAATAATAATAATAATAATAATAATAATAACAATAATAATAAAACAAAGGCGGCTTCAAAATGATTGACTTTCAAACAATGGAAACCGCGCTTGAAATTGCCTGGGTCAATAGAATACGTGAAAACTGCCACTCCTCCTTATCGAACATTTCTTCAGGCAATATGGAGGTTTTTCTGTCTTGCTAAATTGCAGGTATGACTAAAAGTTACTTCAAATAAATACTGTACCCCGCTTCTATCATGCAATACTAAAATACTGGCAGGAAAAATAACCCAAACTCTCAGAAGGCAATACACAAAAGCGAAAACAAATCATCTGAAACAACCAAAACTGTTTAATAAATAAATAAGTACATGGTCTTTTTAAAACAATGGCATCGAAATGGAATGACATATTGACGACCTACTCAATGAAGAGCTTAGTTTCTTATCGTATAACATATATATTCCAACAAACTTAGTTTAACCTAAAGGTCCCATTCACAACCTACTATGGTTTAATGATTTATTATACCCATTTTGAAATCACGGGTGATCCTCGCAATATGATTGGCTCTCAACAGTGCAATTTATTCCCAAATTGCACCATTTTTTACTCTAAATCGCATCCTTTCTGTAGCTCATCAAAATGAAAGTGAAATAATACTAACCTATCAAATTTCATGGGTAAATTAATATTAATATTGACGAAAAACTGCTTGATTTCAAAATGGGTGTAATAAAGTGGTAATTGAACTTCGTGTCATGCAATTTTGGTCTAAAATTATACGTGTGATTTCAAATCAAACTCGCGCTGCGCGCTCGTTCGATTTTGAAATCACGCGTATGATTTCAGACCAAATTGCACTCTACTCAGTTCAATTACCATTATAAATGCCATTCCACCGAGTTGGAAGCATGAAATTAAATGTACAGCAATGCCAGGAACCCTCCCCCCCTTCCACCAAAATAAATAAATGAAATAATAAAGCTAACAATACATCACTACTTTCAACCTCCAACTGCTGAACCAATATTATTACGTTATGGTTTCTCCAAAGATTGCTTTAAAATGTTTATAACCCCACTTTGTTACCACGCTTGAAACATAACAAAACAGAATTTTTTTTTCTTGTAATGTTGTACTGTGTTGAATTGGACTAATGACTAATAATGTTTTATTGATTTCAGTCAATATTTTATAATTTTTTACAAACAAAAAGGTACATACACATTTAAGCATACCGGCAGGTGGCAAAGGCTAATCTGGGCCGGTACGCTTGGAGAAAGAAGTTACAGTTACTTAGTGATTTCAAAATAAGGGCCTGGCTAAACTAGGAAACATTGTTGCGGAAACATTGTCGCGGACGCAAATGTTTCCCAGTTTGGTCGCTTGGGAAACATTGTTGCGCACGTAAATCTTGCTTTTCGGACGCAAAAAAATGTTTTTGAATCAGGTCAAAAACATTTTTGCTTCCCTGACGCAAATTTTGCTTCCGAAAAAATGTTTCCTAGTTTAGCCACCTGAGCAGCAATCCCAGGGAAACAATGTTTCCGCAACAATGTTTCCTAGTGTGAATGGTATATGAATTGAATCATATATGAACTGCGGAAATGAAATCAAATGAAGAATGATCCTCGCAGTTGTGAACGCAATTTATGCAATTGCGAAAAGAAGCCTGAAAAAATTTCAGCTCCCAACATCAGTGGCTTCATAGCTCAGTTGGTTAGAGCATCGCACCGGTAATCGCGAGGTCACGGGTTCGAACCCCGTTGAAGTCCTGAAAATTTTTCAGGCTTCTTTTCGCAATTGCATAAATTGCGTTCACAACTGCGAGGATCATTCTTCATTTGAATGTTTCCTAGTTTAGCCAGGCCCTAAGAAGTGAGTTACAGTTAAATTTCAGTTAATAAATGATTACACATAACGAGTAAATAAAAGTATTTATGCTACAAATAAAAATGATAAAAAAGCAGGCTCCCATCTTTTGCTGCGAGAAAGACTACATGGTCAAACGGGTTTCTAGACGGTAAATTCCTCAAACATCGGAAATCTCAATTCCGGTCCAGTGGCCACGAAAACATCGTGGTATTATTAATAAAGTAACACCACTTTTATCTCTTAAAGTCACAAGCTAGAAGAAAGCAATGAAAAGTCGCTACATCTTGCGAGTTGTGCCCAAAATTACAAGTGGTCCTTCATTTTTCTATATAAGATACAGGAAAGCGAGTACGTGAAACACGAGAGCTCAATGGATACAGTCGACTCCCGATAACTCGAGCCCTCGCCAACTCGAACCTCGCGCCTACTCAAACCAATGTTGATTTCACGTGGATTTCTTTAATACAATTATTGTAATTTTACCCTTAACTCAAACGCTCGATAACTCGGGCCTACCGCTAACACGAGAGCTCAATGGATACAGTCGACTCCCGATAACTCGAGCCCTCGCTAACTCGAACCTCGCGCCTACTCAAACCAATGTTGATTTCACGTGGATTTCTTTAATACAATTATTGTAATTTTACCCTTAACTCAAACGCTCGATAACTCGGGCCTACCGCTAACACGAGAGCTCAATGGATACAGTCGACTCCCGATAACTCGAGCCCTCGCTAACTCGAACCTCGCGCCTACTCAAACCAATGTTGATTTCACGTGGATTTCTTTAATACAATTATTGTAATTTTACCCTTAATTCAAACGCTCGATAACTCGGGCCTACCGCTAACTCGAAGAAATTTCATTTCTCTTCAAGTCATTTCGTATATATCTCATTTCCCTTCAAGTCATTTCGTATATAGAGATTACTTCATGGTTGGTGAGCGCGTACGATTTTTATTCACGAGTTGTGAAGAATCGAAAACGAACGAGTGAGCGCAGCGAATGAGTGAGTTTGCGATTCTTCACAACGAGTGAATAAAAATCGTACAAGCGAACCAACCATGAGGTAATTTGTTTATTATATATGTACTGAGATATTACAAAATAATGTTAACAACTATCAATTGCGCGGTGAAATCAACACAAAGACCACAACGAGTTGCGAATGATTTTATTCGAGCAAACTGAACGTACAAAACTTCCTACAACATTAAAGTTATTCAATGACTCTGAAGAAAGTGGAACAAAGTCTACTTTTAAACGATTCTTTAACTTTAAATAACAATGAAAATTTTCAGCTTTAAATATCGCCGTTCAAAACCGTAACTAAGATATAAAATTTGAAAAAGTTGACTGTTTTGTAAATCTAATTATAGTAATGCATGCATTCTAATCAGAGTCAGAGTCCAGTACTTTTAGCCTTTTGTACCTCTTTGGAGAAGACTTTACCTCAACTTCTTGGATTGCCAACTTCGGGGATTGATTGAGGCTGTTAAGGGGGGACTAACTTAACTACAGACTTAGCGTTGTTGCCAAGGGATTTTTGCGGACTGTATTTGTAAAACACAGTTTTTCGGTGTTTTTGCCACTGTACTGGTGAAACGTGCGAAGAGGTGAACATGTAAAATTAATAAATTGCTATTGCGCATGCGTAACTTGCCACAGGCCCCAACCGCGCCTTAGAGAGAAAAATCCCTAAAACTTGGAAAAAATTATGTGAACTTCCGATTTTTTTTGCCAATCGGAGATATTCCAGCCTTCATTACAAGCCTACGTAAGCAACTGTTGTTAACGTACATAACTGCAATGGTAATGAAGAAATGGTATGAATTTGCGTACTTATGACGTCATAAATCTCAGAAAAATGCGAATTTCCAAAAATCGATACGTAGAGTTTTGCACCTTGGCGAATGTTAACCATTGGCACCATTTTCGATATCCAGAAGTGTACGCCACTCGAGTTTTAGGCCTTTTTCTGTTCTGGTCACGTGACTTACCAAATATGGTTGTGACTCGAAAATCTTGTAAACCTTTTTGATTGTAAAAACATAGCCAGACAGCTTGCCTGTGCAAGTTAGGGTTTCCAAGATATGAGCTTTCGGAACTTTCCATAGCAACAATGTTAGCTAATTTTGTAGTTAAGTTAGTCCCCCCTTAATAGAAATGCTGAATTGACCTCCATGAATAACAGCGCCCGTGAAAAGCGACATCGCTTGTTGGTGATGATCTGCCGCCGAGCGACCCGCAGAGCTAGCTGAAGGATTAGTGGAGCATTCTCCAACTTGAGATGAATTAGTTTTCTCTAAGCTATGCACATTCCCGGACATCAGTTCACTTAAAGTACGAGACATTTTTACTTGCTGTTTTTCAGAAACTACAGAATAATTTGTCACACTTTGAAGATTTTTATGTCCCGACAGTTGAATAATATCTGTCGCTGGGATGTCGTTGTTTGTTAAAGTTTGGATCATTGTTTTGCGACCGCTATGGTTCTTTACATTGGGCTCCAGCCCGGCTTTTTCTGCCATTTTTTTCATTAACGAATTCAGCTTGTTCACGCCAACGGCTGACTTTTTAAACCATGGTTTAGAAGAATCTTGTTTTTTACAGTTATTTACTGCTAGATAAAATGGCGCGTTGTTGTCGTTCATTTCCGACGGTCTTTTCTCCGCGTAGAATTTGTAAACAGTGACGGGATCTCTTTCACATCCCTGAACCGAAAACATTTTCGGTTTTATTTGCCTGACATCTCTGGGATTTTCTCCGGTTCGAGTCTTAGTTTGTCTCTCAGTATACTCTAAAAATTCCCCGCCATTTGTAGTTTGGCGTAGTTGCACATCGCCCCAACACATGTCTCTGTGTTCCTTACAACCACGGAGACCGAAATAGACTGTGTTGTTGAACCAAACTGTATTCAGTAGAGCCTCAGGAGTTGACTTTCCTAACAATCCTTTGTCATACAGCAGTTTTATGTCGTCTTCTGTGAGGGGAACTGAAGCGTTTGGTTTATCGCCTTTGCCTTTCTTCTTGAGATCTCTTTGTTTTGATTTTAATGCCGTTCGTGCTTTTTCAAACCCGACGTCTCTCATAATGCTGTAGCCGTAATTCTTCTTCTTTAAATACCGTTCAAAACTGGCCATAATAGCACGCAAGGAAGTGGGTTCGTAATCTTCGTTGTTTTCTTTCTTTCTTACTGTTATGATAAATTCGCTGATGAATGAACTCAGTTCGTGTGGGGGAATTTCTTCTACAGGCCTTGACTCATCTTTTAGCCTCAAAAATTCCTTAAGCAAAGCAACATTCTGTTCAGTTTTCTTCCTGGTGTTTTCGTTTTCTTGTCCTTCAATAAATTCCTCTACTGAAGTTATATCATCAAACCTTGAATTCCTCGAAGAAGACGCCATGGTTTTCCTTTTGCCTAGTGACGCCGTCAGTGAAAGGCGGGAAAATCGATACGATTTTTGTCACTAGTGAAAACTTTCGTCTGCGGGTTGTGATTGGTCATACGGTATTTTTCACTAGTGAGAAAAATCGTACAACCAATCAGATTGCGTGTACTCTGCAACGCATCATTTTTATTTGACATATTCATTTTGCAGTAAATCTCAGTACATATGTAATAAATAATTTTACCCTCGAGAATTCAAACCACGTATTTCAGGACGTAACAAGCCAAAAAAATACTGTACAGTAGTCCAAAACATTGAATTTATTTTTAAACAGTCGAGTATTCGTACTTTTTGTATTACAAAAATTGTTCCAGTTCAGTCCAGGCTTGTACAGATTTCATTGTGATCAAGCTCAGTTGCTCCTTACCTCCTTTAAAATGTCAATAAATTTATGGTGCTCCTTGAAGTGGAGTGTACATGGTACTTGAATCCCTTCCCCATCTTCACGGTTAACTGCCTTGCCAGTTACCACCACAGTACAGTTGTTCTTCTTGTCGGCGAGCAAAAAATAGCAAAAAATTGTTTTTGCAAAACGTCCTAATTTGCCTTTCATTAAATGTCTCACAACTTCGCCCTCACGTTGCACACAAACCGCGTACTTGCCGACAATTTTGCTCGTTTCTGGTACAGCCTTTTAGCTTCTCGAAAAGTTCTGGGGACCAAACTTCTTAATAGACAGTTATGATTTTAAAATTTTAATTAAAATGTACACTGTATTGAATAGAAATGCACATGGTTACCGTTTTTTCCCCTTATTTTCGGTCAATTATTTTCAACTCCCGATAACTCGAACCTTTTTCTATTTCCCCTGAAGGTTCGAGTCTAGTTAGTCGAGCGTATATGCATGACTTATCCTATTTACAGGTCGGTTAGTTTTCTGAAGGCTGTGGGAGTTTGAATGAGATATATTGAACGCGAAGTGTTGTGGGGGTTATATCAGGGGTGATATAAGGGAAGCATAAAACACCCAAAACGAACAAACAAAACAACCATAAAGAAATCAAATGAAGAATGATCCTCGCAGTTGTGAACGCAATTTATACAATTGCGAAAAGAAGCCTGAAAAAAATTCAGGACTTCAACGGGGTTTGAGCTCGTGTCCTCGCGATTACCGGTGCGATGCTCTAACCAACTGAGCTATGAAGCCACTGAGGTTGGGAGCAGGTCAATTGTGGGTTCATATGTTCCCGTGAAAGAAATGAGTGTGAATGATATATGAAATGAATCATATATGAACTGCGGAAATGAAATCAAATGAAGAATGATCCTCGCAGTTGTGAACGCAATTTATGCAATTGCGAAAAGAAGCCTGAGAAAAATTCAGGACTTCAACGGGGTCAATTGTCAACTGTGGGTTCATGAACCCCCAGTGCTTTAAGTTATTTTGTTTTTCGTTTTAGTTTCCCCTAAGGTGGTTTTGCCGTGGACAGGTTCTGGGATTGCGTTCCCGGTGGGATACAAACTTTGGTGTTCAGCCATTGGAATTCCTCCTATAAATATCTCAATAATAAGGGACTCAGCAGTTGTGGCAAATGGGACAGACTATGCAAGCATCCAAATAAGCGGGGACGGTATCTACAAATGCGTGGCTAGTAGCAAGGATGGAGCTGACGAGAGTGAAATACTGATCAATAATGGTGAGGAAACCCAGATTGTGTCTATGTTTCGTCTTTTACTTCACTTGTTTAAAATGTCTGTTTTTTGGTAAGTTTTGAATTTGCAAGTTTTTCTTTTCTTTTCTTTTCTTTTCTTTTTACAATTAATTTAATTTTAAAAAAATTGTTGTCTTGGGAGGGCTTGTTTGTTTTAAATTCTGGCTACCCCAAAAGCTAACTTATAAGCAGTTAGTCGTACTTTCTGAATAAACGTTAATTGTTCAACAGTGAATGAAAGGTACTCACTACAGTAAATAGCACTCTTCGCGGTGCTACAATCAGGGACAAAAGCAGTCGAGAAATTCCGCAAAAGAAATGTTTTCGTTAAACGCGTGCGTTTTCCAATAGCGATTTATCATATTTCGTCGCCATCCCCCTTTTCAATACTGTAACCAATTGGTAGTGTCCACGGAGCATATTTCCTCATCGAAAAGGGGGAGGGGCCTTGGCTATCAACACAAAATATGTTTTTTTTTTTATCATTTACGGAAGGACACAGCGTTTTATTTTGGTTAAATGTCTCAACACTTTTCGGTCCCAGATTGTACTGTAGTTTTAGGTGCTTCAAAAGATGGCTCTAAGTCTCAAACCTTTTAGTGAAGTCCAAATCTTATGCACGTTTGTCACCTTAGTGCGCGCTCTCGAAACCCTGCCCTGGCTTTGCCGCCAGAAGTGGTAAGTGACCCAGTTCGTCCGACTTTGACCACTTGGACCAAACCCAACTGAGCACCCAGTTGATGAACCTGTTTCAACTGAGTTCCAAGACTATTTGTTTATTGGAATGTCAGGAATCTGTACCAGACAAATTAACTCGCTCATCTGACAATCGAACTGAATAGGTGCAAAGTAGCTGTTCTTAGTGGTACCCGAGATGAGGCGGAAATCATTGCCCTAGGCTTGCCAGGAAGTGCCACTTACCGATACCAATATTCCTAAGTATTTTTAGAAAGAGCTATAATAAGGTAAGGGGGAGGGGGGCAACTACTATAACTTCTCTCAGGAAGAGATGAACATTTTTCAACACAATCACTGTACCAACAGACTTCGAGCAGTCCCTGTTTCTTTCGGAAACTGGGACGAGCGGACGTTGAGTGCGAACAGCGAGCGAGCAGAAAGAAAGATGAACTGCATCACTTTCTCTTTGCAACGCGTTCAAATCACTCCACCCACAAAGCCGTGAAGCCATTTAAAGTTAACGTTTTTAATTTAAAAATTCGCCCCTGTTTGGGCCAACGTAAACTGGCGCCTTCGAAGTATGGATTTTTAAGTGGTAA
>JAEMWC010000812.1:342500-365000 GCA_016490735.1 Pachyseris speciosa | reverse complement strand
TCATGTTTTCTTTGTTTGCCCAGCAAATTATGCGAGACCGATAAGTCTTTAAGACAAGTAAGACAATCTTGTCGCGTTCGCTGGTCTAACAGTTTCGGTTACTCCTTTGCCCTTTCTCTTTCTTTTTGAGAAGAGATCGCTTGTGTTAAAGCTCTCTTCGTTCAGAGATTGAAAGCTTTGCTTGTTCGTGATACTGTAGCTTGAACACTCACGCGGCAACGCAGACACAGATACAAATACAGATAAAGATACCGCAAAGTCAGCTTAGTGGGCATGCGCGTGTTCAACATTGTTAAACAAAGTGGCCAAACGAATGCAACATTGTTCTTCACATTTGAGAACAAAAGAAATGTTGGATGATGTTGAAGACGATGTTTGATGGACATCAAACTTCGTTCAACATCATCCAATATCATGCAAGATCGTGGAACATGGTGGCCAAACGAGTGCAACACGTTGGATTCAACAATGTTGGACGATGTTACATCAACATGTTGGATCTGTTTGGCCGGGCCTTTAGCACTCGCTTACTTCCGCGCTCCCAAATTTCCGCTCGCTCGCGCTTCGCGCTAGCCTGCGTCGCAGACGTAAACTAAGGGCCCGTTTATATGAGGTTTTCCAGCCCGGTTAGGCGGGCTGTCCCGCTTTACTGGGCTGGCTCGGCTCATGCCTTATTTCTTCATAATTATAAAATGTTGGTTCTGTTTATATGAGAAGTCAGGCTGACCCGCCTGCCGAGATCGCGGATCATGAAACCGAGACCTCAGCAAGTGGGCCAGCCCGCCTTCTCATATGAGCACAACCAAAATTTTATGAAGAAACAAGGCTAAGAGCCGAGTCAGCCCGGTAAAGCGGGCCAGCCCGCCTAAACGGGCTGGAAAACCTCATATAAACAGGCCCTAACCCAGGTTAGTAAGTCTGCGAAGCAGCGTCGAATTCCTTGTTCTGTGTACCAGAATTTGAGTGCGCGCTATGATTGATCAATCATAACGCGTTCTCAATTCTGGTATACAGAACAACTCACAGAACAAGGAATTCGGCACTTTAGTTTACATCTGCGACGCAGGCTAGCTTCGCGCTCGCTCAAAAAATCGACGAAGGAAAGAAAGAGGAACTGTTCGCAAACAACCTTGCAAAACTTACTTGACAAATTAACAGTGCCCATTTTAAATGGGCTTACTAACGTTCTCTGCACTATGGTTTTCACTGTTAAACTTTGGTTACGTTTTAAGTCTCTTACAACTTTGCCTCTTGCGACGGTCTTTGTAGTAACTTCTACTGGAATATTTTAAGGTCCTCATGCTGAAACGACCATTATTAATTAAATAAACTGTGCTTCAATGCTTTGAAATCATGTCTGAAGCGAAGTACCTGTACCTGTAATGTATTTGCAGATATCATAAGAAAGGCATCTCTTTCTCTTCAGTTATTTAAAGACCCTGAGTGTTGGTCCGGCCGGGCTTTGAACCCGCGTCCTCCCAGTGAGTGGCTCCATTTAGCATTCTGCTGCACATTATTTTCAGCAAGGGCTTTTAGAGACACGTATATGTTTAACGAGAAAGAAAAGAAAAAGCTTGTCGAACACCCTTCCAATTTTGCACCTTTTTTCTAGCTTACACTTTTCAAAAACGTTCCACGCACTTGGAAAGGCAACAACTGATGATCAAGTCAATTTAAAATGGATAACAAATGTGTGCGAAATGGCAGGGAAGTTGATATACACCTTTTTGATTACGTTTGTAAACACTCAAAGCTACCGCTCTTTAAAATTAATTTACGTTTGGGTTGTGTTTCTATTTGGCGTTTGTTGGTAGATTCAATTTTTATTTTTTGCTTTTCTATTTTGTCATCACGGGTTTCTTACTTTCTTAAAAGACAACAACAATGAACTTTCACCAACTCAAACGGGAATTTCGCCTTCTCATTTCAAATTTGTTGTCGTAAATTTCGTCCGCGGCTATTTCATGCCAAATGTACCGACATTCGTCTTCACTTTGCAATAGACGGTAAATCGACTCGGAGAAGTTTGAGAGTAACCGTTTCAGAGCAACCATCATTTTCCCGCCGTATTATCTTTATGACGTACCGAACAATTTTTCTAATTCGCATGTATTAGAGCACAGAATCCTACTCCGTTTCTAACTCACACCAAAAGAAGCCAGATGCGGCCCGCATGCATCACAACAGTACTTGACATATTTTCCAAGCATTCGGCTGGCCTTGATGATCCATAGGGTTGTTGCTGATAACGGCTGAAGTTAACTAAACTGAAGTTAAATAGTGAAAAGAACACATGAAATGTTACTTCATGTATAATTTTTGGCTGGTGAAGATCACCTTTAAAGTGCATCTAAACCCAAACAAATCACTGCCCCTGCTCGAAATGAATTACAATTTCTTTCACAAAATCTTGACATTTTAGAGGCTGTAAAAGTTACGAAATCTTGCCATCATCTGTCACACGACCGAGCTAGTAAAGGGCGTGATACTCTTCCTGATTTGACATCAAAAACTGATTTGTATCTCGGTAATCCTTTTAAATATGCACGTCAAATTAGGAATAGACCTGGGCCCCTTCTGACTCGGTCGTGTACCAAATGATGCTTCGTTTATCGTAAGGTTGAAACCCATAAAAAGTACAAAACTGGAATAAAGGCTAAATGATTTTGGAACAGGTGCAAAGTCTTACATTCATGTCAGCGGAAAAAATATTTGGGAGCCAGATGTATTTTAATAAGAATTTAAGATAAATGCACAGTGGCATTGCAGCTACTGAAGGACACTTGTTTGGCATAAATTCGATAAAAGCTGTCATATATGTCATATATTTATAAAATATTGATTTAATTTTGGTCCAAGGGGACTGCATCGGATCCTGTCTCAAGACCTTAGCTTTATCTTGCTGATTCAGAGACAAAGGTCTCTAATAAGTCAGATAAGTGTGGCTATATTTGGCTATATGTGCTAAATATGCACCGTGTCCAATGGAGTAGTAGTAGTGATAACTGTTAAGTCGATCTGATCTATAGTAACACGCAAACTCATTAACATTCTCAGAATCACGATAATGTATACATATGGTTCTTATATCAGCTTGTACTTATAAACTAATAACTTGTCTTGGAAATTGTGAACCACTTGGCGCGAGTTTCTGCGTGGTCTTTGATTGTTGCAACCTCGTTCCCAGGGCCTTTCTCCGCCGAGAGGAGGGCGGGCGCCGCCCACCCTCCTCTCGGCGGAGAAAAGCCCTGGGAACGAGGTTGTGATTGTTGACCACACTGCTCTTGATAACATGACAATGAAATGATTTTGAGAATTGTGCCGTGACGTAATTAATAGAGAGATTTAGCATCGCGTTGACGGCAAACGGCAAACGCCAGGCTGAAATTTTCTCTTTGATGAAAAACAATGAAGCTTATTTGGTTCAAGCTTATTTCCAACCAGTATCGAGCAAACACGAAAAAGAGAGAAGTGAGTTCGAGAAACACAAGTTTCTGCGTTTTAGAACAAACAGCGGCTTGACGTTTCCCGTTTGTCGTTAGCCGTAAACGCGAAGCTAAATCTCTCTAATATCAGGGTCACAAAATGGTCACCGAGCAAAAAAACAACAACAAACAAACAAAAAAAAAAACGCGGACATCCCTCAGGTTGCTGGAAATGTTTAAATACGCATATTTCGGAGTTAAATCAGTAAAATAACCACAAAATATAACCTCCATTTAAACTGCGGAGAAGGAATATAATTATTACAGTCAGTAATTTGAACTACACGTTAGCCTTGACTCTCAGCAGTAAACGGGTCAACTACAATCTAGGACGGTATCCCGTGGTCTGCTGTGAAACGCGGTATCCTTCAAGATCTTACGGCACCTCAATGTGTAATTCGAGACTCTACAGTGTTGCTGGTAAAGAACAATTATGGCATGGACGAATCGTCACAGTGTCTTATCATGGCCACCTACAGTCTAACTGGGGATCCTACAGTGTTGACAAAATATATGAACGTTCAGTAAAGACTCCTACAATGTCTTTCTGGCTACTACAGTATAATGCCGGATCTAGCAGTATGATTCGGAATCCTATAGTGTTGGAATTTATGGTAAAATGACACATAAGTGGAACTATTTTCATAAAGTAATTAATGCTTCATCTCCAAAACAGATAACAAGGGCTTGTTTTTTCATTCTTCTTAGCATGTCCAAAGCCGTGTGATTGTACTCCCTTTGGGTCTTATTCATCATTGGTAAAGGTATCATGTGCAGGAAAGCAACTGACGTCTGTCCCAGGACTGTTGCCAGCTAATACATATGAACTGTAAGGACCGTCACCATACTGGCTAATTGATAGTACACCATTCAGTAATATTCTACCACGAAAGAAAGAAAAACATTGGAGTCAAGAGTAGGTGATGAAAATTTTTGTTCCGTGAAATTTCTAAATGGGTAAAAAGGCTTACCGATTTCAGTGATTAAGTGTTTACGATTTTTTGTTTTAAGTAAAAACTTGTCACTTCAAATTAAAAAAAAAAAGCCTTAAACCTGACTGGACCACTGATGGGGGAGGGGAAGGGAGGGGAAGTAATAAAGATTATAATATGTGAACGAGCTCAACCAAAACTTGTAAAATCTTCAGACATTAGGTGGAACAATTTCAGTCAAGCTTAAGTTATTTTGACAGGCAGTTTTCTCTGACATTGGATTGATACTGTCCAAAAATACATAATGGTCGAACGAAGAAGGCCGCCATTCTCACATGACTTCACCAATGAAAATGTTGTTCTTTCTACAAGATAAATATGGGATTCAGATTTAACCCCCCCCCCCCCCCCCCCCCCGTCCAATCGCAACCAAAAAGATCAAACAGAACCTGGTCTAGACTGATTGAACATGAGTCAAAGATCTTGATGTGCCAAAAGCGTGACAAAGATAACAGGTTTGTGAACTCGTAACATTTGAAAAGAACTGGGTCATGAGTTTTAGTTTTCAAAATTTACGCTGAATTTCTGACCACCAACCTCCCTCTCTCCCTCCCCCGGCCCTCCCCCTCAAGCCCCCTCAAACTGCATGCTAAAAAATAATGCTGATGGTATCGATTACTTTGCCGGTCACAATGTTTTTAAGAAGGCCTTCTTATCTCTTATTCAGGGACTTGTACAATAACACATTGGAATACTTGCCGGAAGGAATTTTTAGTAATATCACACAACTCTATGGCCTGTAAGGATGATCATTCTTTAGTATAGATGTGGTTTCCCTAAATACAGTATTCTAATTCTAACGGATCGAGTCTGAGGGCCAATAAGAATGTCTGCAAAAACACCTTAAAAATTGTGGAAGGTCTTATTAACACATTTGCGCAAGGACATTGACCAAAAACCAATAACTATTAAGCAGCAGTGGTATTCTTTTAGCAAAGATGATAATTGACTAAAGCACGTCATAATTTTCATTTTTCTTTGGAATATAAACGGTTTGAGTTGATGGTGTTATGAAAACGTACCCCTCTTCAAAGCAGAAAAAATGGAACCGTGTTGGTCCCTTTTTTTTTTAATTGTTAAATTTTTAGAGAGACTGAAGTAAGGCGATTGTTCATAACCTCTTCGCCGGTCGACTGATTAGTTCTATTTTGCCTTCCATACTGAGTCGTTTCGCGCCCCAAAACTGTTTGAGTGACCGTGGCTTTCGACTGCTAATAAACGTTACTGTGGAACATGATTCGAAGCAATTCTCGAGAAGAATGACTTCAAATGAAGCTCTGGAATGCACGTAATCAGTTACCACAGAAGACTATGCATACTGGAATGCATTGGTATGTCTCGTCTGGTGACCGACTACAGTCTTAAAATAGTACCCATATTAGCTTATTATCAGTGAAATGCGGTGGTATTGCTGAAACACCTAAAGGTGGTGTGGTAACTCTGTCAAGACTACTTACTCCAATATATGGGTTTTGTTGTTTGCCTCTTTGACTGAAAGTACAGACGTGTTTCAGTCGCTTCTTCCCCAAACTGTTTTATCTTTGGTGTTTTGCTTCTTTTATGCTTTTTGTTTTCCGGATGGGCTAATTTCAACAGATTTTTACGTTCGGTTGCAAAAGTCACTGTTCAATGGGAATTAATCGAAGCTTAGGAGGCTTCTTCCTCGGCTTACGGGATCTAAAAAAAACTTCATCCAGTAAAATTCTGGATCTTTAAAGTCCCTCTAGGTTGTAGGTAGAACGCGAAGTTAAGATTTTGGTTACTGAAACAACAAATTATCAGTCGTAACGATGTATAGTGCTGCACATGGGAATACCTTGCTCTTTGTAAGATCACACCACCCCAATTCTGGCGGAACTATTCCTGTTTCTGAACCCATTAAATTCAAGATTCCATTGCTCCCTTCCTAGGCTCTACACCATAAGTCCCCTATCTCCATGCAAGATTTCATAACTCGCTCAGTATTCGCCTCACAGAACTCTCCGGCCATCCCTCTACATTACGCCTGAATCCTGTTAACTTGAATCCAAAGTTCTATGGGTCTCGAGCCTTTGTTGTTTCATCCCCCGAACTATGGAACAATTTTCCCGATAGAATTCGTTTATGTGACAATTAGAGTATTTTAATAATGTTAGGGATAGACCTATCTTTTTTTTTAATTTTACTCAAACATCAATTTAGTTCTGTATTTATTTCTGAGTTATCACTGCAAAAGTGTAGTGAATGCGGAATACCGATGAGATGCTCACAAAAAATAAAGAAACAAATGACGCATCAATAAGATCATCACAATTTTTTTTAAACCAATCCATAAGAATCGACAGTAAAAAAGGTAAGCCATACATTATTCTTCTAAAAACAAGTGTCGAAAGCTATTCTCAAAAGGAATGAATTAAAGCTTTATCTCAGGCAACCTCAGGCTCCTGCAACTTGCCTTTAAATCGACTTTCTGGCTAAGATCACTGTGTTAATCTAATCGCTACTGTTTGCTACCTGCATGCTTACGATTTCGAAGTCACAGCAAGTGCTATCACGTGTTAGTATAATCTATTAGCGTTCTATCACGAATACTGTTATCTGACTGGCTACGCTACTCGCTATCTATTGTGCCATACTTTTTTTAAACTTAAATATCTTGAAGGTTTAATAAGATAATAGATGTCGAATTTGAGGAGTCAAATGGATGCGCCATATAGTTGCTATGGTAACAACTATTTTTGAAAACATATGATGTAATGAATCTATCATGTTTAGTTTATTTATGGCGCAAATGTCATATCAGTACGATTAACCAAACCGTATTTAGAAAAGAATTCGTAAAACTTGTCTCGAGAAAATGAAAACTATTTCGAGCCACCTTAAGCAACGACAACGACAACAGCAACGAGAACGTCACTAAACAATAGGTTTAATGAGCAAGGGCAATGGCTTTACACGTGCCTTAAGAAATTTGGTACATTTCGTTACCGTACTCTTCTTCAAACAACAACATGAAATTACCAAATTCAAGTTTCGTGGAGGACGTGAACACACGACGGCAAAAATCTCGTTCTATTTGTTTTCTTTAACGTCGATGATACCAACTTAGTTCCTGGATGCAGTGAAAACGTAAAGCTTGTGGGATGTGGCTGGAGTGACTTGAGCCTGAGCATTAGCTATGCCATGCTGATGAGGCCTAACAAGGCCGAGACAGCTGTCCATGGCTGCTAATGCTTGGGCTCAATCTTTGCTTTGGTAGATTTAAGGGGTAATGCCCGCTACCATGTGGCCTTAGTGCCTTTAGAGTGGCTTCAGCTTACCAAATCACATTAATTTGTAGGTATATCCTTAGTTCCTGGATGGTTTGTTCTTGCATATATTTTACAAGTTAAACCACAGGCGGCCCAAGCTCATGGTAAGAGACATACGCCACGAACGTGATTCTAGCGTAACGGCGTATAAGGTTTTGTTGTGTTACAACGGTTTGAATTTGAATTATACAGGTTTGTATGGGAAGGCAATGGATTTGTTTTCAATGGTAAAAATTCTTGTTTTTTTGAAAATAAAGTTGACTTACTTTGTTGCCTTGTTGTATCCTTTGTCATTTGCCAGCATCTCAGGCCGATTTGAAGCCATTTCGGCGCTTCTCTTAGCAGTGAAAACTCCGATAATCGCTTAAACTCGGCGAAACTGGTAATGGGAATGTAATTTAACACAACAACACCTTATACGCCGATACGCTAGAGTCACGCTCGTGGCGTATGTCTCTTATCGCGAGCTAGGGCCGCCTGGGATTGTCATATGAAAGGTTCACTCTAAAAAAAATTGAAGCGGGAAAAATAATCATACTCCCTGTCTGAAGTAGAAACCACGAGTTTACGACCACGTACAACTGCCAGAATCCTGTGTGGATCGGTAACGTCCAGAAGGCAATAGATAAGGCATTTGGCCTGGCTGCAAAGGAGAATTATATCCTGTACGTGTTCATATCAGGCCGACCTGCTTCAGAGGTGTGATGTTAATGCCCATTATGAACCAACGACTCATTGCTCTTGCTGCTTCATTTTAAATCATACAGAAACTCAATTTCAAAAAAGAACGTTAATGGTAGTATATCTTAATTAAATTATGCAGAATTGGAGAACATGAATACTAGGATACGTAAAATTAAGAGGAAAGTGACAGTTTCAGAATAACCAAACATTTCAATTAAAGTTAATATACCCTTGTATCATCAGTGTACTACCTGCGTTGTTTGGTAGTCATTCAAAAAGTCGCCCTATGGAAGGAACCATACTATGGCATCAAAAAAGAAAGTAAAAAATTAGTCAATACCAGGTTATGATTGTTATGATTATTCATTTTAGGTACCTGAATGAAAACCAACTGAAGAAACTGCCCAAAGGTGTCTTTGATCATAATAAAGGGTTGCAGCGGCTGTAAGTGTATTTCCTGATTAGTAATCATTACCTCCAAAGCGACACTAAACAGCGATATCATGAAGACGCTCCAGGAATTGCACGAAGCTGGTTTTCAGAAACTTGGGGATGTACTTGACAAACCCAATTAAGCTTTCTTTAATTTAAAGTTACACGTTGATTGTAAATTGAATTACAGTCTCGTAAAAATACTCGTAAAGTTGTTGGTAAATACAGTGTCGCGTCACTAGCTTCAAATAAGCAGATTAATTGTGGCTATACTTTTAATTTGTTGGTGTCATGAGACAATATCTAGCGAGAAATGCTTCAAAGCCCAACATTTTTCAGTATTGAATGAAGCTGAAAAATAATCACAACTAAAAATACTCACAACTTTGATGCCAAGGAAGGCCAGAAGAAATGGAAAGAAGTCTAAACGCATTTCTTTCTGAAGTGTCATCACCAGACAACAGCTCCAGAAATGTCGAGGGAGGTGGATGGCCTCTTGTGTTGTAGAGTTTCTATTTAGTACTGAATTTCTCAGTTCCTGTATGCTTCCCATTTGGTTGAATATGTAACAAGCATAATTACACTAAAATTTTTTGAACGCTTCCGGTTTTCAGTGTTAAAGACGTAACGTCCTCTGTTTTTGCAAGCGCAAAACTCACAAAGAATTACAGCTCGTTATGACTGACTTACACCATCATAAGTTTTCATATCTCAGTGAATTTCACGTTATAATCTCTCACATGATGATCTATTCATAGCGAATTTGCTCTGACATTCCGTTACGGCGTTTAGTTTTACCCAAGATTTTCATTGGAATTAAATTTTGTTGAGGCAATTCATGACTGCTCAGCCGGTGTAATTAAAAACTTATGGATAAAGTATTTATCTCCCTTTACAAAAAATAAATGAGGTATTGAGTCTGTGCATTGCGAAATACAACTGATACCGGTGTAATTAAAAACTTATGGATAAAGTATTTATCTCCATTTACAAAAAATAAATGAGGTATTGAGTCTGTGCATTGCGAAATACAACTGAACGTTTTGATTTCACTTTTAAAAGCCAATTCTTCGTGTATGTAAAATCTTTTGAATGTATGTGTACTGTATGAGTCATTATTTTATGTATAATTTAAGGATGTGAATGCATGCATGTATGTATGTATGTATGTATGTATGTATGTATGTACGTATGCAGTAGAAAACGTCAATGTATATATAATCGCAGATTATAATTGTAAAGTCTATTTATTGTAGGTCAAATGTTTGTATCTAAATGTAGCCTTTCACTGTACGTTGTGTGTTGAGAACTAATAAAGGTGTGTAAAAAATAAATGAAAAATACAAAAAATTCTCCGTGACCAAGGGGTAAGGAGAGCTCTACATAAGAGAGCTTTGCATTTTGAGCAGACAACAAAATTGTCCATTTCCTTTTTTAAGAACAGAACATAAAACGTTAAATGTAGTTCAGTAGAAAATGATGTTAAAATGAGAACAAATGGGTGTACACTGTGATCTTCTAGTTTGTCACAATAAAGACATTTGTAACTGAAGTTAATACAAAGTCTCCGTCCAGGATTTGAAACGTCAATTACATTTTCAACTTTATTCTCTTATAAACTCTTGAATCAGAGACCCGTTATTACCGCTTTTCAATTTTTCCACAACAGCGTCCGACTGGATTTAATATCATAGCCTGTATACGTTTGCCACTTTACTTTGCTGTCTTCCCGCACAGAGTGAGTTGTTTTGACATATTCTCTTCACCATAAATAATAGAAACCTGGAGATAAAAACGAAACTCGGAAGCAAACAATCACCATTATTTTTCTTGCACGTGTTATTGCGAGTATTTGCGACGAGGATGACTGAACCACGATGGGGGGCGATTAATGCTAACACTGGTTGTTTCACGTAATATCCTTCCCGCAAACTATCGTATTGAATTTAGTTGTCTCCAGAAAAACATGGGATAGCGAAATTCCAAGTGGACGTTAAGGAGAGGGGGAGGATGGGGGTTCTGACCTTAACGTCCAGTTGACGTTAAGCGGGGCAATTTGGAATATGTCGACGGCCCCTAATAGTAGAGCTGTTAAATCAGTGCGATTTCAAATTATAGCCTGCGTTGCAGCCGGACTTCTCACGCGAACGCTTGAAAACCTAGATATAGAGTATACCGGGGGTTTGCACTGTCTGCGACACAGGCTATCAAAATAATGCTATCCCCTTTGATCGCCATGAAGAGCAATAAGACTTGACACAAGACTCAAGTGTAAGACTTGACTCAAAGATCTGGCAAAGCAGTTAAAACAATCGGCTATAGTTCGAGTCTATCAATATGCTGGTTGCTTTGACCACCTTATTGATTTTGATACTTGATTTTGACGTATGAGATTAAGATTGTTCCATCCGCTAAATTACTAGGTGTTATGATATCTAATGATTTGAAGTGGAATGCACATGTAGAAATGATATGTAAGAAAGTGTCAGCGCGTCTCTACTTTCTTAGGCAATTAAATCGCGCGAAAGTGCCGACTAACGACCTTCTATGTTTCTACACCACTTGCATTCGCCCAGTTGTAGAGTACGCGTGTCCAGTCTTTCATACTGCTCTACCGCAATATCTCTCCGAAGAGTTAGAACGCCTGCAGAAGCGAGCACTGCCATAATAAGCAATAATGATCTATCTTATAGACAGGCTTTAGAAGTGTTTAATATACCTATCTTGTATGACAGGAGAGAGGCGATTGGTAATTTAATGTTCCAAGAGATAAGTAACAACAATAATCACAAGCTTTATCCACTACTTCCACCACCTTACCTTGGCACTGTGCGAACACGGAAAAATCGCAATTTCCAAGTCCCACGTTTTAAGACCAATCGTTTTAGAGACAGTTTTGTTATAAGCCATTGTCGATAGCGCGTCCTTTTATCAGTTTATCTTTTTAGTTGTATCTTAATTGTAATTTAGTGGTTACATAATGATAAGTTTTATTATTGTCAAATTCTTACCAATTAATTTTCTTAATCACTAACATATATAGTTGTAATTTACATTTTATGATTGTTAAATAATATCGTAATTCAGCTCTCGGGCTGCAAGGGTATTTTAATAAACTATCTATCTATCTATCTATCTATCTATACTTTTGGCTCGTTTACTTGACGCATATATTGCACGGAGAGTGTGAATCAAAGTAGCCTGCGTGTCAGGCGCTAGAAAGGGAAAGGGAAGGGTGAAAACGGGCGCGCGAAAAGAGGAGAGCTCTCTAAAAACTTGCCCTGTTTCGCGCGACAGCCCGCTTTTTCCCTCTTCACTTGATTTCTCTATCTAGAGCCTGTCACGCAGGATGGAATCACAGCCACGAGAAATTGGTGAGTGATACCACACTGCATGCGCGCTTATTACCAGAGGCCACACTGGGCTCGTAGCTGTGTTTAGCTGTCATTTATTTCATCTGTCATACTAGCTATATCCCAGTATATAACGTCAATCCTCAGTACACGTTGACTCCTAAGACCCCTTCTTCTGGGTTTGTCATTTGAGCAAATCCTGCGGGAACAAATGACTAAGTTAAAAGACACTAGAGAAATTCGATAAAAGAAAACAAGAGGCTACAATTTGCCTAAACTCGGGCTAGCAAAAAACAGTATTGTATCCCTAATTTAGCGCTAAAAAAAAAGTACAGAGAGAAGCCTGTCTTTCTTACATCGGACGCATTGGGCTTAGCTTGTGTTGGAGTCTATCTCTTTAGGCGCCTATCAACATATATCCCTCTAAAATTAAAAAAAACTGCTTTACAGCTCAACCATTGAGAACAATAATTATAACTCTTGTAAAAAAGATTTCTTAAAAGAGAAGAAAAAGAGAAACGAAAAGCAAAACAAAACAAAAAAAAAAAGCCCGCGATGTATGCTACAAAAAAAATCGAACTTGGGTTAGCTGCGTCAGAGGGAGGAATAATGACCTCTAGGCCACAGAGGTTCATCGTGATATACGATGATAAAAATAGTGTATTGATTCGAAACAAACTAAGCATACTTGTTTTCGCTTCGATGAATAATTATTTGAGAAAGGAAACGCTTATCGAACGATGTAGGATTTTTTCGCATAAACGTTAATGGAGTCTCGGTGAAATGTGAGGAGAAAAATAATCAGCAGAGTGAAACTGTTTACAAATACGTCAATCCAGAGTCGTTTGAAACATAAGAAATTAAGGAACGTTTCTGCGGTCAGTTTCAAGTTATGCAAGTAAATACTAATCGCTTATCATTCAAAAACTAATGTCCAGAAATTGATGGAGCGGACACGGGGAAACACGGCAGTCCATCTAGAGTTAAGTTTGGTCATGTTAAAAGCTTTCTTCTCGCAGTTGAATTTGCAAACATTCGTATAGACACTTCTTTCAACATATTGGTCGTTCAGACTTCAAAGACACAAGATGAATCGACGTTTTCCGATACGTGACAACGGGCATCACTCTTGTTGTTGTGAGTTGTTATATTTAGTTCGGGCTTGCGCAGAAACGCCGGAAGTGAGCTTTGCGGAAGAAACACGACGACGAAAAATGAAGCCCATTTTAAACCTCGGGCTTTTTACTAGCCCGAGTAACAAGGAACATGTAGCTCCCTTTGTCGGTCTTCTTCCCTTTCCCTCTGCGCACTGCAGACTGTGCGTAACACCCGGACTGAGTATAAAATGAGGTCTGAAGGCTATGGACTAGGTAGAAAACGCGGACTGAGTACAAAACCCCGTGCAAAAGGTGGGTGTGGACAAAACGTGACCTAGGCCATGGTGTAGACCATGGCCAACCCTATGGCCCACCCTATGGCATACCGGTGGTCAATTGTTTTAAAACTCGGTTCAGCATTGCTGGAAACCTGTGTAAACGTTTTCTGTCAATCATTCATACCTTCGACTCTCTTATACAGTACTTTAGTTCGAAATACCTAGAATAGATATTAAGAAAAAGGAAACCCAGAGGTTAACCCTATATTAAGGATCTCCTAGCAATAAATAAAAATATATATACATCACTACAGTAATAAATAAAAATATATATACATCGATGAAAAAACTAGTTATTATAAAAATATATAAAATTCACATAAATATCATTCCAAAAGTATATTCAATAAATATTCATGTGTTTCTTCAATCTTAGTTTAAACTTGTTGACATTTGGACTATCACGACAATTGATTACATTACTTGGAAGATCGTTTCAAAACTTGATTATCTTAACAAAGAAAGGATATTTATAGCAATTCAGTTTTTGCGAGTTTAGTTTGTATCTTATATGGATGGTTGGATCTTGTCTTAGTGCTCCTGCACAGTTCAAAATAATCATCGAAGTTTAGACCAGATTGAATACGGTCTTGTAGCACTCCACCAGGGATAGAAATTCCCAAATTGTTCTAAAGAGTTCCATTTAAGTATTTTACACCTGTCCTCATACGCCATCTCCTGTCGTCTTTGGCTTAGGGCGATTCGCGAAGCTCTTCTTTGCACCTTCTCAATTTCATGGATGTCTTTGGCTAGGTGTGGTGACCACACCGGGCAAGCGTATTCCAGTATTGGACGGACCAGGATTTTATACAAAATTGAAAAGATATCCTTATTTTTACTACCTACTGTGCGTTTAAGTAGGCCGAGTACCTTGTTTGCTTTGTGAACTGTTTCTTCAACATGTTTTGTCCAGCTCAGGTCACTCGCCATGCTAACCCAAGATCTTTGTAACTGGAGACTTGCTACTGTGAGGAACTTTTGTCTTTATTATGAGAGATTCTCGTGACCTCACATTTGCTAGGGTTAAATTTTACCTGCCAGCGGTCCGCCCATAGATCGAGGGTGGTTAGATCTGATTGTAAAGTAATAGAATCTTCCAAATCATTTATCTGTCGATAGATTTTAGTGTCGTCAGCAAATAATTTGGCGGTAGAGGTAATGATGTTAGGTATGTCGTTCACGTAAATAAGGAACATAATCGGCCCCAGTATTGAGCCTTGAGGGATGCCAGATATAACAGGCGACCATTCGGAATACGATCCACGTATCAGTACTCTTTGTTTTCTCGGCGGCGTTTCGCTTAAATTTTCTAAGCAGACTGGTCGTAGGATTGAATTCGGAATATTTTATACCTTTAAATTCTATTTGAATTAAATGTTTTTCAAAATTCCAAGACAATCACGTCTACTGAGGTATGTAAATTTT
Source organism: Pachyseris speciosa (assembly GCA_016490735.1). Lineage (NCBI taxonomy): Eukaryota > Metazoa > Cnidaria > Anthozoa > Scleractinia > Pachyseridae > Pachyseris > Pachyseris speciosa. The sequence continues at coordinate 349,904 of JAEMWC010000812.1, read as the reverse complement.
GGGAAAACTTCAACTAATCGCTGCTCACCGTTCCCACGGTAATGCACTTGCATTTGATTCTGTTGATTCTGTCCCAAATTATGTTTTCCTGTCGCAATTTCCAAAATTTTCTTTGAAGAAAAGCTCGAGGAGAGAAAAAATCCTCGGAGCTGAACTTACTTTCCATTTTTGTTCAAAAGTATGTAAGAATAAACACCTAATGTGCTCTGACCACCAGGCGTAACGCAGCATAACGCAGTTGAGCAAAATGAATAATATAAAGTTTACATTGTTGACAGCTTCAACGACGGGAAAACTTGAAGCCTTCGGTATCAAAATAATTACGTTTCATATCGTAAAGGCTATGGGCAGGTGTAGTACATGCTTGAGTACTAGATTATTACACTCTGTTTTGGACCCTTCAGTCATCGCGGGTTCGCGCAAGTGACAAAAACTGGGACCCAGTTCGCTGGCTGATCTGCACGGAATAGGACCTTAGCATGTAGAAATTTGCGGGAGCTCCTTTATAATAATTGCCTTTCTTACGATTTTTTTAGCCGCCCGAAAGTTATGTTTATATGGCATTCTGGTTTTTCTGATTCCAATCTACCACGAGTCTGTTTAACACTGAAAATTTGAGCGAACCGCCGCCAAGAGAACAGAGGACAGTCGTAGGTTTGACAGCATTCATGGGTGGGCCATGGCCTAGGCCACGTTTTGTCCACACCCACCTTTTCCTAGTGTTTTGTACTCAGTCTGCGTTTTGTACCTAGTCTGCAGCCTTCAGTTCTCATTTTATACTGAGTCCTCGTTTTATACCCAGTCCGCAGTCCAGGTCCGCAGTCTGCAGTCCGCAGTCTGCAGTGAGTAGTCCTAATTTTATACATGTACTGACCGGAGCAGGCGACTTAGTCAGCGGTTAAATCCACGAGGGTTTAGTCTTCGTGTGACACTTTGTTTTGCTAATCAATATTGTGGTACGAACTCGGATTTGGGGATTTGTTGAAGACAGTTTTTAAAAACAAGTTGTCTAAGCTTTGCTTGTGGACTGGCTTCACTCACTGGCAAAATGAACACAAAAATAGACAAGGTAAGCTACATTAATTTTAGCCTTTGCATTTTACTTTAGTGACGAATGTGGTGGTATCCTAGCTGTCAATCACAATACTCTTTGTACAGCTGTACTCAAATTTAGTATTCAGTCTTGTGTGTTTTCTTTAGAAGGTTAAAGTTGTTGGGTTTCGACTTTGAATGAAGCTCATATTAAATTATGCAGCTTCGGAATGCCATCAGTTGTCTAATCATACACGTACCTTTCAGTTGTAAGAGTACACAAGCCAAATACCCTTTTTTGGGGTTTGCAAAATGTTTAAACAAGCACAATTAGGGGAGCACTGATGAAAATTACAGCGAAATTCATTGTATCACACTGCATGTTAAAGCAAACTTCAAAGGGATTTTGGCTTTTTCTTCTGATTGGGGCAGAGTTATGCAAATAGCCCAATCAGAATGCATTGCATTGTGATTTGCATGACCCCACCCCCAATCAGATGATGGGCGGAACAGAGAAACCCAACTGTTTTCAAAAACGAGCAGCTCAATACAACTAATGTGACTTATAACCATGCGCAATATGCCTCATTTTTTAAAACTATTCATGAAATCAACTGCAAGCAGTAGATATCTAGTATATGAATTCACCCAACTGAAAATATTCTGGTTCCAGGGAAAAACTTGTGTCTGAGTTGTGGTTTTACAGTGGATAATTACCTGGTTTATAAGGGTGTTTTCTTGTCAGGTGATACAACTGGCAACAGAAATAAGCAAATAAGTATGCATAATAATATTGTTATGCATATGGCTGACTCATGGCACTGCTATTACATGTACATGACTGAATAGTTGATGAAATGCTAGCATAGCTCAACTTTATACATCTTGTAGGAGTACACCTTGAGGAATATGTTTGTATTCTACCAATTCAGAATTTTGGAATGGGAAACTGAAATTGGCTTTTGGTATGCCTTGAAAATTTGATGAAGTTCTTCAGAGTATAATTATTTCTTGAGTATGTGTTCTTTAGTAGGTCAGGCACCTGCTTACTGTGTGCCTTTTTGTTCACCTTTGAAAATGTATCCTTGTATTAAATGGAGAGCAAGCACATACAGTTTACAAATTAAGAAGCTTCATGTACACTGTATCCTTAGTGCAGAAGATAAAGCAAGTACAGATCACAATCAAGCAGAGTTTAATTACATCCTGATGAGATAAGTGATTTAGAAGAAACAAACTGTCATTTTTTTTAAAACGAATTTTAAACCAATGAAATATTTGATAAAGCTGCAAGATTATTCTTCCTGTAAAGTTATCAAACTATCATATTGAATTTAGTGTCTCCAGAAAAATATGGGGTATTAAAGTGGATGTTATAAAGGAGAAAAGCAGTTAAAAAATCGGCTATAGTTGGAGTCTATGAATATTCTGGTTGCTTTGACCACCTTATCGATTTTGATACTTGATTTTGACGTTTGAGAAATATTCTTTTGGCTTGTTTACTTGATGCACATATTTCACGGAGAGTGTGAATCAAAGTAGCCTGCGTGTCAGGCGCTAGAAAGGGAAAGGGAAGGGTGAAAACGGGTGTGCGAAAAGAGGAGAGCCCTCTAAAAACTAGTCTTGCTTCGTGCGACAGCCTGCTTTTTATAGAATACAATGCAAAAGTGTTGGAAACAGTAATTTTGTACTACTCTAATATTCAAGCTATCCTAACATGTAGTACTCTGATCATGAGGTCCCTTACACTTTTATGGTATTGTGAAATCAAGTTACAGACAAGTTACATTGTGCAGTTTTTAACGATTAACAAGTAGCTGATTTTGCCCATATTGTACATTGTTTATTTGTAAGCTACAGTGTACTGGGGTGAAAAACTGTGGAATATTTTGGGGTAACAACACATTATTCCCAAAGTTGGAATAACAGTCATTTATCTCTAAAGGAGTTTTATTAGAATCTTGTACCCAGGTAGCTAATTACACTCACACATAAATTATTCTCAGATTGCACCTCTGTTTGAGTGCACAGAAAGCCAGCTAAATAGACAAAGTAAATTACAAAGAGGAAAATTTACCATTGTACTTAAAAAATTAAATTCCAGTTGTCCTTTGGTAATATTTTTTTTTAAATTTTGTTTCTTCTTAGTGATCAGCTGTGACTACAACATGTAATTATAAAAAGCAACTTTGGATCTTGAGGCATAGCCTCCTTCGCAGACGTCTTTGGGCTCATCATGCGTTCCTTCCCCACAAAGTCTGCTGAACTGAACTACCACTTCCGTTCGCGGCGGTTAGCCAATCATAGTTCGTTTTCCAATTGATGGAAAGTAGGACTTCAACCCCTGGATTATTTTCACAGACGATGCACGTCAATCAAGTGTCGATTTCCATTCTTACGCAGCTTGTTATTGGTTTCTTCGAAACAAAGGCTTACCGCTGGCGAATGGAGTGGCAGTTCAGTTCAGCAGGCATTTGTGGGGAAGGAACACGTGAGTCGAGCCCAAAGATGTCTGCGAAGGAGACTACTTCAAAAGATTGATTTTCTTGGACTATATCTGCAGTCATGTTTAGAGCAAACATATATTAATTTTATGTCCACTACAAACTAGGTCAGCCATTACTCAAGACATTCCATGCAGGGTCCAATTTGGACTCTATACACATAGGTTTAGGTGTTTTACTTGTTCTAAGCAGTTTGGTTTATATGAAAGTTTCGCAGGATACTTTGAGCTACAGTGCAGTGCAGAAATAAGCGTCTTACGCACGCGCAAAGGGCACGCATGTCTTTTGTGTGTACGAGTCTTGGCTTTTACAGGCTTATACGGTGTATAATGAGTAATTACTTCATGCACTTATCATAAAGATGTACATTATACTGATCATGCCTGATGGCTGTAGCTCTTTATTGTGTGCATAAAAATTTCTTGTATCCAATGATAACAAAATTATTTAGCAATGTTCCAATATAAAGGAGGAATTCTCTAAGAAAAATTCATTCGTCATCAGGCTGATGTTTGAAGCATGTAAGACGATACATTTAACATTATTATTGGTTCGTGCTTTAGTTTGCATACAGTATATCAAGTTATTGTGCACATAGAAAGTTTGGAGAGAAAAATTGAGGGAAGCACAAGACTCTGGCGAGAGCAACTCTACCTCTTTGAGTGCTCTTCAAACTTTTCAAGTGCCATTTGTTACTCAATAAAGTATGCACATCCAAAACATGAACCACTGTCCTTTAATAACTTACATTGCCTATTTTAAATAAATGTTATGGCTAAACCCTGGCAAATTGTTTAAACAGCAACCAGTCATTTTGAGTCTACTTGATCTGTACTGTTTTTCTACATGTCTAACGATAACATTGTTAACAATAAAAAATGCAAATGAATATTTAAGACTTTGAGCCAAAAATATTTACAGTATCTTATAAAGTTACTATGGCCCAGTCAATAATATTTTTGGTTCTTTCAAAGTGTTTTAATTCCTTCCTGAATTCTCAGAAATGCAAGGTCCCTGGCACCATTTTTACTCCTCTCGTTTCCATCTTCAGGAGCTAAAACTCTTATGTCACACTGCACTAAACATGGTTCAATCATCTTCATAGCCTGCAATTAACAGGGACTTATTTAGCCGAGCGCCAAGCAGGAGAGATGGAGCACAAAGTGCGACATGCCAGTGCAAAGCGCGAGACGAGGGGAAGAGGTATGCCTGTTGCCAGTTTATTGTTTATGCTCTTCCAACCAATCCTCTGGTGATTGGAAAATGCTGATTGGTCAATTCATACCATGTGATGCTAGTGTGAGAAAATACACCACAAATAACAAACATGGTGTGTGGTGACTGAGTTTTCAATGAAGCTATCAAACTTGCACTTGATTTCTTACCTCATGTCGAAAACATGTATTGTGGTGTTGTTTTTATAAATTAAATTAACGCTGACTTCTCTCTCGTTGAAAGACAGGAGGAAGCGCCGAACGCTATTTTGCTGTACTCCACAGTATTCTTTACAGCACCTTGTAAAATGGAGTAAAAGAACAGCATTTTCTCCTGAACTTCTTTCACAAAATCAGAGTTTCTAAACTCAGCAATCAGTGCTGTTGTTCAGCAAATTCTTTGAATTAGCAAACTTTTTAAACCCCATTGAAATTTTTACCTTTAATTTAAAACACCTCATGTGCAAGTACTTCAGTTTCCATGAAATTCATGATTGTAAACAATTCACTCTTTTTTGACTTATAATATGCTTTCTGCTGCTCATAGAACTACACTGTATCAATGCCTGAAGAAGGCTTATTCTGCCTGCCAGCAATGCTCTGAAATATCGCTAATTCTGCTCGGACAACTAACTGTGCAAGAAATCTGATAAGTTTCCTGCAAATGATTGAAAGCTTTTTCATTGGTCAATTCAAAAGTGACTGTCCGTCAAATTTTGTGGGTGTTTCAAGGGGCCGAAGAGCATGAACAATAGACTGGCGACAGGGGCTTATTTTTCTCTCCCCCTCGTCTCGTGCTCTGCACTTGCGTGTCGCACTTTGCACTCCATCTCTCCCTCTTGGCGATTGGCTGAATAAGCACCTGTTTAATGCAGACTATCATCTTCATCAACCAGTGTGCTTAAATTTAATTCAAGACATTCTTTTTTCCATTTTGTTGGCTAATGTGTTTTTTTATTGCAGTTAAGGCTGCTTGAACAAGGAAAAAAATTATTTGGCAAAAATATGCTCATGTATTTATCTGAATTTGCTGAAACATAGTTACACTTAAGAAGGAAATGTAGGCCTCCATATTTCTCAAAGTAATAATTTGGTATGGCCTTCCAGGCATCACCCAAGTTACTTACAGTACCAATCCAAGCAAGCCATAGAGATTTCACCATAGATCTGAAGTTACTCCACCCCCCCCCCCCCTCCCCTTGCCAAGCCAGTTGTCACTGAGAGTAAATAAAACTAATTATTAGTTCTCAAGGTAGTTCAAACAATTTAGTTTTTACTCATAATGAGTTTGGGTTCAATATTTCTGTTTACTACGAAGTACTCCTAACAAATTTGACTAAATTTTGTCATTTTTGCGGGTATCTACTACCTTAAGACAACCTTCTGAGAAGGCTGATACATGACTTTTCTTTAAAAAAAAATAATTTTGTCCTTTTTATTTTTCCTTAAAAAAAAAGAGAAGAGGTGGCCTTTAAACTTCATTTAGCATCTTGTCCGGCACACTGAGCATAGATGCAGTATAGATTAATTGAGAAGCACCGAGGGATTTGGCTAAAAGGGATTTACCATGAGTGTAAGATTGCACGACCGACAAAAAATTAATTTTGTTTTTATTTTCTGAATTTTGGTGAAGAAGATAGCATCATTGTTCTTATCCACATTGTATGATAAATGAGTTCCTTGAAGTATTTTAATTGGGTCTTAAATGGCACAGAACACTAATATGTTTGTGTTCTTCTGCTTTAACTGATAGCCATTATCCACATCGCTTTGGTTTTATTCTTATTCAATTTTAAGCCTGAAATGGTTCCAAGTTTTTTTGTAGTGAACATTTAAGGGAATTTGTGTCACTTAAGTTAAGAGCGTAGTGTCATCAGCAAATTGAGATATTTTTACCCCTCGGTCTTGAGAGTTAGGGAGATGAATACATGTACCTCTACAGTTTGGTTCTTGTCTGATTTTAAAAGCCAGTCGTTCCACCGCTAGCATAAACAGGGAAGGGCTTAGGGGCAACCCTGACGTATGACTCTCAAAACTTTGAAATAATTTTTATCATAAAGCCGGCGTTCATAACTGCAGTGAGTGTTTCGTCACCATTATAGAGAACAGAAAGCCAAATTCTTATAGAAGGTCCAAAGTTGAAAAGTTCTAATTTTTTTGTTATAGCTTCTCTCTATAGAGTCAAAAGCTTTTTCAAAGTCCACAAAAAGAAAGATTCCTGAGATTTTTTTAGGCTGTGTTTATTCCATTAGATTACTTAAGAGTCTTATATTCTGACCGATAATTTTATATCTATTCTTGACAAAACCTGTTTGGTCAGAATGTATTAATTTTGGTAGAAAGATTTCTATTAATTTGTTTGGCAATAGCTGTCTTCGAGAGAATTCTGTTAAGTCAACGTTGAGCAGAGTTACAGGATGTTAGCTAGTTATTTCTGACTAGTCGCTGTGTTCTTTTAATAGGAGGTAAAGAAAATTTTCCTCTTCTTTGTGAAACTGAATTTGGAGTTTTCCTTTCTGAAAGGCTTTGTTGTTAGAGTTAAGTAAGTTAAGTCTCTGCAGCATGCCATGTATGATTCAGTAGTTTGATTCAAACAACAAACTTCAAGTAAATGTGAAACCACTTTGAACAAAAATACTACATGTAATTAACTG
>JAEMWC010000812.1:227500-337500 GCA_016490735.1 Pachyseris speciosa | reverse complement strand
ACAAGAGCAACTGGATTTCAAAACGAAAACTGAGGCTATACAGTTTACAGCGATATTTACGCTTCAATCTGTAAAAATATCATGCTTTCTTAATATAAAAAAAATAATGTGCTTCAATAAACTGTGCATCTAGACATCTAAAGTATTATAAGGAACTTTCCTGAACATTTGAAAATTCCTATAATTTTAGGTCTGACACATACATGTACCTGTACGTAAATAGCAGATCGACATTGTCTTTTTGGTGGATTTTTAATTCTCATCCAAGCAAAAAGACCAAGATTTCAGCAGGCTGACCGTAGATGAAGTCAGAATAATTTAAACAGGAACATTATTTAGTATACCCAAATCCTTTCACTGCTAGCATACATAATTAAGTTTAGTTTTCATGATATGCTTACTTGCTGGTTTGTAAATTGAGAAACTTTCTCAATTTACAAACCAACAGTAATGGCGATTCAAATGAAACATGTATACTATAAGTGAAACTGATGTGATGCAGTGATTCTGCTTTATCAGTCAATAAAGTAGATGTAGATGTAGAAGTAGATGTGCACCACTTTGTGCTTGTTTTGAATGTGTAACCAGACATCACTACTGCACTGTTCTAAACGTAAATTGTTCAGCCGAAACACAACAACTACGACCTTCGGAAGAAACATAAACTGCTATCAGGCATCGCTGTTACTTACCTGCAGGATAATTGTGATGCTCAATAATGCATACCACCAGGGATTCAGATTGAATTTCTTTTCCATGGCTAGTCGCGAGGCCTTCCAAGGGGTGGTCTGGTGTCACTTTGTCGCTCGATTACGACTCTGTCGCTTGTTTCGTTTGGGAAAAATGTCACTGTCGCAAAGAAAACAGAGAGGAATGGACATTGAATTCTCGCTGTCGCAAACTGTCGCGTTGCGTCAGCGGTAACTAGTCGTCTCGCCACCAGGAAGACTCGCCACCAGAGAACTCGCCATCAATAAGTAATCAAGGTCGGTAGTGGGGCGAGCGTTCATCACGCTCATAAAAGGGGACTACTTTTTACGGTTTATAGTGGCTCTAGGTCCGATTTAGATGGCTTTGATTAGGACGGCAAACTTTTCATGAGCTGAACTTAAAGCATAATTTATGAGTGTGCTTTCTTGAAAGCAGCTCTGAACTAAGTTCAGAATTAAGGTCGATGTCAGGCCTTTGTGTGATAGATAATGCTACTCGTTAAACTTTAAAAAAAGGACGCACTTTGACACGATTATTACTCATATAACGCTTCTAAAAAGAATAAATTATGTCAATTTCTCGACTTTATTTATTGAATGGTTGGTGACTTAAATTTTTACTTGCGTGACCTGCCCACCGCACGTACTTCACGCGGAATAAATTACCTCGAAATGAAAGTGTTGAATATTTCTTAGATTATGGTTGATTATGGTTAGATCAGCAAATTTGTTTCCAATCAATCACCAAGTGTCCCAAACATTTGATCATTTCTGGGCACTTTACTGGGTTGCTTCTATCTTGATTTTGAAGATGGTTTAGTGCACAAAACGTGCGGTTTTTTTACTTTTTAAGATCTTTTAGTCAAAAAGAAACATTCCTTAAGTTTCCGGCGCTTTTTTGTAGAACAACTGAGGGGCGTGAAATGGTTTGAGACAATTTTAGGGCCTGAACAAATTACTTTGTCGGTGCGTTTCCAGTCTTAAGTTTCGCTTTGGAGTACAAATCTGTGTCAATTTAAGAAGTGGCTTTTTTCCTTACTGTTTTTTCTAGGATTTAGAACCAAATAAAGGCACCCTATTTAAGTGGTGGGATATTAGAGACCAAATACCAGTTTTACGGATAAACTTTCGTTACCGTTTCGTCCTCTCGTTGTCAACAGAGAGCGATTAAAAAAAAAAATGATTTGAGACAGCGTCACCGATTGTGTTATTACTTAAAATTCAGTAGACAACAACCATTGTTTACTTGACCACGTTTCTCGCCAACATTTCCCACTACCGGTATCGCGAGGTCACGGGTTCATTTTCTATCGTATAAGACCACCTTAAATTGCGATTATTTGTTGTGTTGACTTGTCGATTGGGGGTAAAATTTTGTTTTACTAACCTCAGGGTGACAAAAAGCAGGTAATCATGAGATACAAAACTCGGTCTGACAAGAACAGCAAAACTAGGTTACATTTCCTGTCAACCTAAATGCTGTTCAGTTGTTAGCCGGTGCCCTGTTAGTGTACATCATGAAGCAACAGCTATCTTTCGTGATACTATATTTCAGGTCGCGTAGAATTAAATGAAACGGCAATAGCAATACACATAAAAGAGCAACAATCCTATGAGATTGAGAGTTATCATCCTCTGCCAACTAAGATTGATATACCACGTATCGTATACTTTATGCCTTGTTTAGTAAACTAACGGGAACCAGAAGTGCGATTGACAACCATTGTCCAGCTAACACACAGGCAGTCATTTAAAAAAGACTGTGAAATTGCTAATGATTTACTAAGCCAATAATTTATCACCGTGCCGTCAAACAAAGAAAGTGAAAGCTGATTTATTAATTTTTCCTTTGTAGGAACTTGACTGCCAACCAGCTGAGGGAACTGCCCAAAGGTGTTTTTGATAACAATACAGGGCTGCAAGAACTGTAAGTGCATCTCCTGTTTACGCCTCCAAAGCGATAAGGACTGGTTAAGACTGAACTCGAGGAAATGCATGAAGGCGGCATTGGACATAATTTCGGGACATTTGATAAATTTGTTTAGCAACAAGTATTTAGCCGTCTCATGAAATTTTCCAGGTGGTTCCGGCAGTATTAACTAATTTCGAGTCGCACGATTGATAAAGTCGTTTATTGAATGGTATGAGTTGTCATTCCATGAATTTTAGATGCTAGTCGTGACGACTTATTGGTTATGAATTATACCAATTTTTTGACAAGTCATTAGGTTGTGTTCATAATCTTCAAATACCGTACTTCCTCGAGTATAGTAAGAGCCCACGCTCTTATAAGAACCCTCCCCCGATTAAGCGCCCTACCCCCTCGGCCAAAATGATCAGGGATTAACTTGGAAAATGCTGCACAACTCTTCAGGGACTATATTACATGTACTATGAACGGCGTTAAAATAAGGAAAAAGAATGAAAAAAATTACCGTCATGCGCTCACGTTCAAGAAAAAACCTAAAATTTGGTCATTTCACGTTGTTGTTTTACGGCAAAGAAATGTACTAAAATGTAAAACGCACGTGCACAGCGATTGTTTTTCTAATTAAACCCATTATTTTGTGGCGTTTTCGTTGCCGTTGCCGTCCTCATTAGGGAGCTTTAGCAACGACGATGGCGACGGCAGCGAAAACGTCGTATCAAAATCTAACTTCTCGTTTTTGTAACGCTTTCGCTATTATTCCAATTTGTTGAACTTGGAAAATACTGGCGAACTATTCAGGGACTAAGTTTTTTTTATGAACGGCGTTAAAGTAAGGAAAAAGAAAGAAAACTTTACAGTCACGCGCTCACGTTCTCGAGAAAACATAAAATTTAGTCATTTCACGTTGTTGTTTTGCAGTGAACGGCAAAGAAATGTACCAAAATGTAAAAAGCACGTGCACAGCGATTGTTTTTGCTAATTAAACCCATTGTTTTGTGGCGTTCTCGTTGCCGTTGCCGTCCTTATTGCTAAAGCTCCCTAATCAGTAAGCGCTTCTCTGGAATAAGCGCCTCCTCCCCTCCCCGTTCCTTTCTTGAATGGTAGGGATATACAAGGAAAACCTGTTCCTATTTTTACTTTATTTATAATCGTTTAAGCTTCAACTACACCGGCATCAGTACATGTAGAAAAACAGTTTATTTTCCGTTAAGTCGCTTCCAGTTATTTCCACATCAATGTGCTTTTAGAATTCTTTTATGGGCATGATCCAAAATAAACTTACAGTTCGTTGAAAGAAAAAGATAATAAGCGCCCTCTTTAGAATACCTCCACTCAATACTTTTATAGCCGAAATTTTAAATAAGCGCCCGTGCGCTTATTTGAGAAAATACGATAAATCAGCAGCTGCAGCCGATGTTTCCGTACATAAGCTGATATGGGACCCTTCTCCCATACGGGGTAATTTTGTTATCGCTTTTTGGTATTTCCTACTTCTCTCCCTATTCGTGAAGAGCAAGTTAGGTTTGGGTCAAGAGATATATCTTGTTTTTCTTCGCTGTTAAGTTTGCCGATATTGTTCATAGATTAGTCACATACCGGGAAGAAAAACAAAAACAAAAACAAGCAAACAAACAAACAAACAAAAATGTGGAAGGATATTTTGGTTTTGTGTCAGGTCACTCTTCCTTCCATTTCTCTGTTGTGCTAAGGAATCTTACTGGAAATAATTTGTAATCCCATTCACACCAGTATTTGGCGAATATCTACCGAGTTTACCTTCATGAGCCAAAACTGGATGTTTGCATTTGATCAGTCTCTGAGTGCAGCCGAAAGGCATTATTCTTTCCTCAAGTAATGAGCCGAAGGACAGCCTGTAATAAATTAGTTCCAATACATATGTTGAACTGTAATAAATGCTTTAAAAGGCTTTGCATGATTAGTCACTCTTGATAGAGAAAGTCAACATGATGGGAAATTGCTACCAACTAGCAATGGAAGTAGCACTGCGCATCAAATCTCAGGCTCAGATCACAGGGGAATTTAAATCCAGAAACTCGCCAAAATGTAAAAAACATTCTGCAGACATTCACTTTTGGAATACCCTCGGGCGAAGCCTAAAATGACACGTCTAACAAAATTCCCAATTTGTTTGGAGGGGGTAGGGGTTGGGAGTTCCACTGTCTGTTCTGTGGCCTTCATCGACAACAACTATTTAACAATTATCCTGCGGAATCGCGCGGAATATCGTCTGATACTTAGCCGACGAGGCCGTAAGAAAAGTGGGCTAAAATAAGGCGATATTCCGCAAGATTGAGCAGGATAATTATTTTATTATTCAACACATTAATGACAAAAAACAATTAACAATGCTCTACGTGTTTATTACAAAAAAGCTGGAAAATCCACCAGTTTTCTCCGCGACGCAGAAAATTACGTATATTGCAGAATATTTGTTGGGTGCGCGCGACGAATATTGAGCGCGCTATGACCATATTTGGACATTGTCATAATGTGTTGAATAATAATTAACAATTATTCACTGAAGTGGAGGTGAATAGTGGTGGATATTTGCCGAGCCGCTTGAGGTAAGTATCCACCACTTTCACCGACACTGAGGTGAATAATTGCTTTGGTATATACCACACAAGCTGAATAACTAGCGGACCAAAACATAACTTTATGTGTGACAATATACCAGCAAGCGGTTGGAAATTTTAAAATCTCGCGCGCCGTCTGCTCGAAGGTGAATCGTACTTTGCTAATAACCTCCGAGTTAACCAATAAGAGCGCGTGAAAAGCACTATTCACTTGTGTGGTATAAACTAATAAACAGGAATTGGCGAGCAGTTCAATTATTCGGCTGAGGCAAATAATTGATCTGTTAGACACTGGCAAATCACGATATTTTCCGAAAACCGAGTTCAATAGTAGTTTTATCATTTGATCACCGAGCTTGGTTTTCATACTTATTTTCGGGAAAAGTGAAACGACTTGCGATTTTTCACTGAATTTGAAGAGTTTCGACGCGTGGACACGACTACGCATGAGCAGAATATTTTTTGCAGCAAAATCACAGTAGGACGGTACTACGCACGAGTAGTCCATTATTTGTAGGCGGTTTTTTGTAGGTCACGCAGTAGGCTCTGGGCCAATGAAAAGGAAGGGAAAAAAGTACCGAATGATAATTACCATTAGTATATACTAAAACAGTGGATAGCGTTGAAGGCGCGCTCTGATTGGCTAGTCAAACTCAGAATATCCTTTGTTATTTACCTCCGAGCAACTCGCGAGTTTCGTGCTCCCTCGTGTGAATGTTTGCATCCGTGACAAGCGAAGAAATTATCCAAATTAACGACGAAACAGTCCCTGAAAACACAAAGAAAGCGACTAAATTTTGTTTGGCCGTGTTTAAATGTAATGGTTTATCAGTTTTAACCCGGAGTTTATCCATAAAAACCAATGAGAAGGGTTTTGTTTACAAATGCAAGTTAATCTTGCGTAACCTCACTTGTTCACTTGAAAACCAAAGTTGAATGATATTTTTTACAGAATGGTTTCAAATACAGAGAGAGTTTGCAACTCCATTTGAAGAAATGTCGCCACCAGAACTAAACAAATGTCTTCAGAAATTTTATCTGTCAACGAAAAAACGGGCGGCTTATTATTTCAATCCTTTGCGCGCGGAAAAATATTGCAATCGTTGCTAGAACATATGAATTAAAATCTATTTTTTGTGGTGTATATTATCTCACTGTTTTAGCATATACGCTTCTCGGTAAATATCCACAACTAGCCACCTCCACTTCGGTGAGTAGTTGTTAAATATTCATTGACTGAGCTTAAGAAGAGTAATTGTTTTAGAATAACTTTCAAAGATACTAAACATCAATAAAAGAAAAAGTGAAAAACAACACACAGGTAAGGTAAAATAGTTACCTCTACTCTAGAATAAAGTAAACAGAAAACTGATACAGAACCGACGCTGTGAGTTATGCACCTCGTTTTAGTTGCGTAATTCTTGCCTGCCGCAAAAATATTTGTACTGGCAATCGTGTATATTATCCGTAGGTTTTGGTCGAAGTAAGGCAGCGGCCGTTATTTCTATTAATTAGTGGTTTCTGAAACTTTTCTTAACAAGGTTTAGTTATAAGTGTCTCGCAAACTATTTCTGTCCACTATTTTCTTTTCAAACCTCTCGAGTCTCGAGTATCATTTGACAGCAACAGTATGGAGAGAGACTTAAATATTGTAAACGTGTAATGAAATCCTCAATTCACCACTGGCCGCGGTGAACATAATGACAACATCAAACGTTAATGTTCCTAACCCATGATATCGAACAAAACAGCAAGATAAATGCGAAAAAAGGGGTAGGAGATAAAGCAGTCGAGTTTGGCCCACCCTTAAGGCAGTATTTGAGGAAAGGTTAATGCACAGCAATAAACATCTGTAAAGATGTTTAAAAGAATTATATTTCTCTTTCCTCGTTTAAGTACATTACAGAACTGAAAGATCACTGCTTAACTGCAAGACTTCCATACTGAGCATGTTTGCAAAGGTTCAGATGCAACTGAGAATGTTTCTTCTCTTTTCCCTTGCGTTTTGATGGAACATTATGTAGGGGAACTTGAGTACGTCTGCGTTCTCACTTGAATACTATTGTGCTCGGACTTCCCCAATGTTTTCGTAATTAGCGACAGTGTTGCGAGAAAACGTGCATTTTATGCAAACCCATTTGTTACTGCTGCAAAGGCTTTCGGAAAGTCAACGTCGCCAAATTCAGGGGGTGTTTACATGATACCGGGCCGACTTTCGCCCCGGCGCCGAGTTCACTTCGGCTCCCTCACGTAGCTCTGTATTCGTTTACATGATACCGTCGCGAGATTTTGCGCCGGAATGAAAATTCTCGCTCTGGTGCAGGAACCGGGGTGAACTCGCGCCGGTGCGACATGACATTTTTCGGTGGTATCATGTAAACGAATACAGAGCTGCGCGAGAGGGATCCGGAGTGAACTCGCGCCGGGGCAAAAGTCGCCCCGGTATGAACCTCGCATCGGTGCGAGTTTTCTTATGTAAACAGCTCCTTTGTCCACCTGCTGAGAACAAACAAACTTTATACGAGAGGAAGCTGTCAGTAAGCCACGCTCAAATTCCTATCTTGTGCTTAGCAGTTCATACAGGTAGTTTCCGCTGTGGATTCTGTTAGCACGCGCGCTGCTTTCTGGCCGCAAAGAGTCCTCACGGCGATTGTTTGGAGACTTTTCCAAGCTTCCTCATATTTATTCCAACTTATGTTTTTCCTTGCCTGCTCCGCTCGCTACGCATAAATTAGCTGTTATTCTACTGTGAAGGACGATCGAGTCACTAACATGCATTCATCAATAGTTTTAGCTACCCGGAGTTTCCCATCTTGACACCGGTTCGTTAGACTGCCATCGGCGTAAATTTTGAAATTATAAGACCCCGGTTGAACGATCAAAAATTTTCGTCCAACATCGTGTTGGAAGAAGGTGTTTGAAAATCGAAAGGATTTTCCATGTTTGATCATCTAAGTCAAACGTTTTCAGCCAACATTTTGCGTGAGGTTGATCGTTTAGCCACGTCTGCCAACAGGCCCGGGGGATGGGGAGTATTCCCTATAATGGCCTATACGGGGAGGCTCCGCCAGAGAGGGGTGCCTTTTTCATGCTTCAGGTATATGAAAGGGTAGGAATTTCAGGAGTCGAACTATATGAAAGGGTAGGGAAATCTGTCATTGAGGTATTTAAAAGGGCCTTTCATTAAAATATTTCCAACACACATACCTCATGACTGTACTGTTTCAATGGGAGGTATACGAAAGGGGTACTTTTTCTGTCAAAAATGGTATGTAAAAGGTTAAGGGGTCGGACCTTGGGGCGGAGCCTCCCCGTATTGAAATTGTTTAAGTACCCTTCCCCCCCCCTCCCCCCCTGGGGCCAACAGGGCTGGCGTGAGCAGGAAAAAGCAACAAATTCAAACAGATAACGTTGTAAATTTCAGCGACCATTGTCAAACTCACTTGTCACGTTTTAGGTCAAACATTTTTTGTCTATTTTAATAGACTTCTGACTTCTGTGTTTAGAGAACGTGATGTTGGAAGAAAATGTTTGATCGTCCACCCGGGGCTTAAGACTATTTCGTGCGTTTGAAGGTAGTCTGATCCGAAATCAGGAGGGCAAAATCAAACATTAAAACATGAATATTTCTCAAACTTTTTATATTGCCAAATGGATTGTTTGCAATTGAAACCGGGTGTCGGCAGTTATTTCAAAGGAACGACAATCATACAGCACGCAAATAGAGACAGAAAACGCACACCTTTATTAATCAAAATCGTAATTACCTTTCTGCTAGTATGCTTCACATAAAAATGGCCTGTTCAAAACAGGTCAAAAATTATATATTTATCAGTCGGTTTGCTGCTGATCCTGTAATGGCGTGTCAAGCTCCAGCCTTCTTGGCTGCTTGCTTGTTTCGTTTTTTAGGAGTCAGTAACAATTTATTATAGCTGTTGACTTCCTGAGAATGGTAGGATCCCTTTCATCGGCGTTGATCTCTTAAAGAACGGAATAAAACTTGAGACTCAAGTCTACAGGAATGCAGCAAACACTGGTTTACTCTTGCATTCTTAAGGGAACCTCCACCCTTATAACAAATTGACGCTAAATTGTAGGTAATAATTACTAGATTTCAAATTTTGTTTTAAAACATGGATAAAACTTTTAAGTGTTCAAAAAAAAAATGGATATCATCATCGCCCATTTTCGCTGTTAAGTTTCATGGGCGCCGCCATTTTGGATTTGATGACGCAAGATGGTTGCCCTATTGTTTAACACAGAGGCAAAAACTCCTTTGTGTTAAACAATAGGGCAACCATCACGACAACGATTTTATGGGAAAGTTGGGCACGAATTTCTGGCGCTATCACGATGGCATAAGAACGAAAGACAAACAGGCGAAAGCGATTTTCTGAGGAAACAGAATTGAACAGCTCGCGAACGCTTTCTCTTGTTGCGGTGAAATACTACATCGGAAAGCATTACGCATTCATTTTCCGTTTGGCAACTGACTTACCGTAAATTGCAGCCACTTGTCAAGGCGTACTTAGCGCGAACAAAATTCAAAGGTTATTCCTCTCGTCCATCTTGAAAAGTAAAATAGTGTTATTTAACCACATTCTATTTGCGAAACGTAGGTCTTGATTACGATCACACAAAACGTGCTATTTTCATTTTCCGACCAAATCCACTAGGGGTGATACCTTAAAGGGCATATACGATGTATTATGTTCTATATGCGTTGTTTAGCAAACTAACTGGAACCAGCTCCGTGATTACTTACACAGTTGTTTAACTGAGAAAATCATTTAACAAATAAGGAATCTGGAATTCGCCTGTCTGTGATTACTTTAAGCAGTGTTTCCAAAGCATTCAATATAAAAAGTGAAAACGGTTAATTAATACAAAGTTGTGACTATTCGTTTGTAGGTACTTGAGTGAAAACCAGTTGACAGAGCTGCCCAGAGGTGTCTTTGATCACAATAAAGGGCTGTGGACGCTGTAAGTGCTTCTTTTGTTCAGTGACAATCACCATTATCGCGTTAAGAACGACATGCATGATGCTCGATTAGTTGATAATCAGAAATTTGGGGACAATTGATACATGTCTGCAAACCCAATTTAGCTTTCTCTTGTATGAAAATTTACGAGTTGGTCGTAAAATGTATTCGAGTCTGGTAAAGCTACATGTAATGTTGTTGGTTAAAGTGCACCTAAAGGCAAAAATGTTTCTTTGATAAGATAATTCTTTCCACTTATATGAAACATATTTTAACGTTTTCACCTTGAAATTCTGCTTTCATGTGTCGCACAAGCTATGTAAAGTTAGCAAAACTAGCAGTCGTATGGCCCCACGGCCGTGCAGTGAGAGGCATGGGCCTATTCTCGATTTTACGTCACAAACTGCTTTGCATTCAAGTTTTCAGAGGTTTTTGCATTGCATTGCCCAGCCACTCCAGGTTTTTCTTTCTATCTGTTTTTTTCCAGTGTTTTATCTTATGTTTGCTCCTACGCGTTTCTGCTGTACTTTTCGGTTTTGGTGATTCGTACTTGTTTTTTGGCCCCGTTGTTTGCTCGTTTGCTCGTCTCATTCATTTCAGCGTGCCACGCTTTTTCACGTGTTTTCACACGTTGTCCTTTTATTTTCTTTTTTGCTCGCCCTTAGTTTTGCCATTTTTGGTTTTGTGCGGTTTAATTCTCATTTCTTTCCGCTTGCTATTGCCAAGTTACTTTGTTAATTTATTCTAGTATTCTTTTTGCGGGTAACAGAAGGTCCCGCTTGTTTATTACAGCGTCAGTTTTGCGGCTTAACATAAGGTCCCGCTTGTTTATTGTAGTATTATTTTCGCGGGTTAACAGAAAGTCCCGCTTGTTTATTGTAGTCTTATTTTTGCGGGTTAACAGAAGGTTCCGCATGTCTGTTGTAGTATTGTTTTCTCGGGTTAACAGAAGGTCCCGCTTGTTTATTGTAGTGTTATTTTTTGCGGGTTAACGGAGGGTCCTGTTTCTTCATTACAGCGTCATTTTCGCTGGTTAACAGAAAGTCCCGCTTGTTTACTGGCGTGCTATTTTTTTTGCGGGTTAACAGAAGGCCCCGCTTGTTTGTTGCAGTATTATTTTTGCGGGTTAACAGTAGGTCCCCCTTGTTCATTGTAGCATCATTTTCGCGGGTTAACAGGAGGTCCCGCTTGTTTATTACGCTTTTTTATTTCTCGCGTTTATATTTGGTCCCGATTTTTGTTTCTTGAAATTTTTACTTTTACGGTATATCATCAGGTCTTGTTTTTGTTCATTACGTTTTTACTCCCCATAGGTCTTTGCTTATTTTAAGCTATACCGTTATTAACTGTTCTTTTGCTCCCTGGTCTATGTATGGTCCATACGGGTTTTATTTTCTCCCCTATTTAGTTCGTTTTCACAACGGCGATGCCATTCCCCGGGGGAATCCCCTTAGTTTTTAGCCTCTCCTTTAGTCAGCTTTTGTTTCCACCTCCTCTATTGTGTTTCCTTTCAGTCGTTTAGCACGTTTTTCTAGCCCCGTGGATGGCGGCCCATATTGCCATTCTTCTGGCTCCTTACAGACTTAGGTTGGGGTGGCTCGTTTTCACTAAGTTCGGGCCCTTATTTTTGAGTATGGACGGTTTGGTTCTGAGTGTGGGCACCTCGTTTTGGGGGGATGGATTATTCCAATCTTGTCGGTCTTGTGCAATTCCTCTCTAAGCCAGTCAAGATTTTACAACGAGGTACTGTATCAGCGATTCAAATGCAGTTTTGCTACCGCGAGAATACAGCTCAGGCAATTAAACAAAGCGAAAATCACGTCATAGTTTCCTTAGAAATTACCAAGATAACGCTTTTGCTGACATCACGTACACTCCACTGTCACTGGAGCCGCTGTTTGTTCAAAAACCTCAGTTCGTTAGAAAAAAAGTCTTCTTCGTTTACTGGACGTTAAAATAAAAGAACTTGTGATGATAAGGAAATGTGTGATTATGAATCAAAGAAGCGTGGCACTTGTAATACATTTTACGCATGACTAAGGCCTGATTCAGACACCGTAATTTTCATGAGCCAAACCTAATGCATTCAATTAAACACATGAAAAGTTCGGCGTCTGAATCAATTAAGAACGGTTATTTTAGTTTGGATCGGCTCAGCCGTTGTTTTTGCCAGGATGAGGCGGAAATTTCGACTTTGCAACGGCTTTAATTCAGACGCCGAACTGTACATGTGCCAAATCTCGTGCATAAATTATTATGTTGTAGATACTTAAGAAGTTTTACTCAAACTGGAACTGGATCTGGAACTGTATAAGGAACGCCCGTTGAACGGCATATTAAGTTCTACGTCTGAATAAACAAGAGTGATTTCGTTTATTTGTGTCGGTTCAAATTCGAACTAAGTTCGGCTCATGAAAAGATCGGTGTCTGAATCGGGCCTAAGTCTTTGTTGGAGAGAGACTGCGCAGGACCCGAGATGCGCTGCCACGTTTTTTAAGCAGGACACACATCTCTTTCCCAAAATCTCTGCAAAATAATATTTAAGTCGCCTTTTAACCTGAAAAGTAGCACTCGTCTTCAATTAAACATCGATGACCGGCAAGTTAGCCAAAAAGAACAAGAGAGGAGAGCGTGGCTCCATTGAAACTGAAGAACTGTCTTCCTCAAAACGATTAAACATGGCGGACACCGAATTACAGCCTGACGATGCATCAAGTTCTAGCTCTGCCGCTGCTATCACAGACGAACACGAGCCAACACGAGCCGATCTAAAAGAAGTTCTCATCGACATTCAGATCAATGTCAACAATATCTTAAGAGACAATATTAAAATTCGAGAAGAAGTTGTGGCTCTACGAACAACGATACAACAGCAGGAAGAACTAACCAAGCTTAAAGTGCATATGAACCGAAATTTTTCACTAGCTTGTTCAAAAGAGCTTTCAAAATAATGAAGAACGGCGTTTATTTTATTGTGATAGCACTCTTGGTTGCCGAGTTATTCAAGGTTTTTCATTTATGCAAATTAGAGGACTTGTGACGTCACAAGGTGGACACAATGAAGTAAAATCACAAAATATGGAATATCTGTGCAAATACTAAGTCTACAGGGTTGAAATTTTGCAGGGTTGATGGGCAAAAACAAAGCAAATAACTGATTATAACGTCTTTAAATAGGCCTTTTCAAATTAAATTTTAAATGGAAAGTTCAAGGAATTTCAACGAAGATACGTGACACTTGATTTGTAAAGTGGTGTGGTTGATATAAATATTTTTCGCCGGTTCTTTTCCTTTGCACATTTATTCAGATTACCAAAGCATCATGCCGTACTTAGTAGTTTGACGTAGCAGTGATATTCAAGATATTATTTTCACTTGTAATCTCATACCGCAAATGGGGACCTCGAGCAAACGCCGGGACCTGGTTCAAACGCCCCTAACCACAGTGCGGGCCATAGCTTTTCTGTCTATATGGTTTCTTGCGACATGATTGGTCGAGGCAAAACCAAAACAAAGAAATTTAGCCGAGAGGAACTGGGTCGACCTAGACATTGAGCACAGAAATGTGGACGGCGGCCATATTGCAACGCGACAACATCACCGTAAAAAATACACACAAATGTGACAATAATGTAATGTTTATTTCTGGATTTGTTCGTCAGGGATCATTTGATATTCTAATTCTCGCTATTGACTGACATGAACTCTGCATTTTCGCACTCCGCTAAGGTCTTGCGGATTCTATCGAGCACGGCTTCTTCGTACTCACGCGGTCCTTCAACTTTAATAGTTGCCGGGATGTAGGCTCCTCCGCCGGCCTGTTTGTTTTTTTGGAACTTTTGGGCTGCGTTTGGACGAACACTAACCGTCGGTTCTCCATTGACAATGCTAAGAGAGAAGAGACAAACGCAGATTTGAACAAAAAAATTAGGCCGATGAATTTGAAAGCGCCAGTGCAAGTTTATTAATCGGAAAAGTCATTCAACCTTCGGGGATAACCGATAATTCACTTACCCTTCAATCTGGGATATCTTGCCACACTGCAGAAGGTAATGTAGCTCCCTGTTTAAAAAATACTGAATTCTGCCGATCTGAGACCCTCGCACATCTTCCAAATTATAACTCTTTCGCTGTGATTTGCTGTAAATGGGCATTTTCCGCAGAGGCTCCGGGATTACTTCAACTTAGGCAGGGATAAGGCATGCCAGTGCAAAGGGATCATACTCGTTGTGAGCTTCCTTTCTAACGATGAATGGTGTCCCAGATGGTACTTTAACCTTGAAATGGTGATATCTGAAATGCAAATAAAACAGCGCAAGCGATGGTGTCAAGCGCTACAGAACCCTACAGTAATAAAGCGATTTCATGTGAAGTGCGGTAAGGCAATTTGTTTACGCAGAAAGTATCACTGCTGCAACACTTACCCTTTGATTTGCACGCCTTTGATAGAAATTCTAAAAAAGTCCCTTGCCGCGGCCATTCGGAAGGTTTGCGCTCACTTTGTTGCGCGGATTTGAGTCTTGACCAGCTCGGCACCTAACTCAGGCGTTTCCGGTGAGATGTCCAAATGACAGTTCTGGAATGCTAGTGACCAATGAAATCACTACTTCGTTCAATGTTGGTTTATTTGTGGTGCTGTGAAGAACTCTGATTACACTGCTCTTATGCAAGTGTTCGCTAGGACATTTTTGTCATTCTTATAAAATTGATGTTACCTCAACCATTCTCGTAGAGCTATGACCTCGATAAGCCCTGATGTAAACAGTTCTAATGGTGAAGCTTGGTAAGTGATATTTTTCTCATCATGTTTATGTTGTTAACCAGGTAAATCGCGTACGTGTACTTCGAACAATAGACTTTCAAAAAGTCGTGCGCTTCCCGTTTCCGGTTTTAGTAAGAAGCTCGACATGTTAGCAAGTTTAATCGGATAATGACAATTGTTTTAAATCCGCTTACTTTATTTTCGCAGTGAAACTTCACAAAAGGCTGAATTAAAAAGACACCGCGAAGGGGGAAAGAAAAAATGGCCTGCATAAGCAATTCCCAGGCGAGGTCTTCCGCGCTATACCGGCGCAAGGCGACTTTATTTCAGAAGGCTCGCGCGCTTCACACTATGACAAAGGCCGAAGTAATCATTGTAATCGATCACAATGGACAGCGTTTTGTCGGCGGTTCTCTGGGCCTTTTGGATACCTACAATAAAGGGATACTTAAGCCCACCCAAGCTGAACACAGGTACGATGCTCCGCACATTTCAACACACCCTGATCACCCTGAAATTGAACCGCTTCAAGACACTCCTGAACATATCAATATTGATCGACGTTTGGCTGGCGTTCTAGGGCATTCATCAACGAGAGAAAGAAATGAGACTCGTGTCCCTCCGTCCAGAAAGAGGTTGCACTATGGTGATAGTTCTGACGCTGTGATACCAACTCCTGTTAAGGAATTATTGTTCAATAAACCGATGCCAAAACTCACCGACAAAGAGAAAAATGACATACCCACCATCCAGAAACAGAGTAAAATATCATTCATTTCTGACGAGAGCGTAGAGATCTTTGTTGCTGAAGAGCGACAACAGGTACTGCAGGATGATCAATGACTCTCTTGAGCTAACTAAACTGTTTTATTGTTCCTGTTAGAACGGTACCAAGACAATCAGAACGTTGTTTTGTTAATGTTTATTGAAGCTATGTGAACCGTCAAAACACCTAGCTCTACATGGCAGCTCAGTATATGCTCTTGTTTGTTATATTGAATTGATTTTTTTGCTGAAAAAAGAAAAGACTTGGAAATTTGGAAATTTTATTACAGCAAAAAGCCCATAAACTTACGTACGTTGTTGTAGTGCACCGATTGCATAAAAGGAGGAGGGGTGCAACCTCAAAAATAAAAGTGCTGTAGTTGCTTATGGAATGTTTTCAACAAAAGCCGTTGAATGTTAAACTGTTAAAATAATCCTTTTTCACCGGGTAGCTAGATGCCTATTTGGACAAGGAGGAACATTCCTGTCATAACCGCTCTGGTCTCTATTTTAAAAAGGCAATAAAATAAGTTTTGTGATTTTCGTTCTTCTTTAAGGGTTTAGCAAGTACCCCAGTTCCACCCTCATCCCTTCCAAGACAGTGATTTCCACCATCACCCCCTCCAAGACAAGGAGGAGTTTCACCTTCACCCCATCGAAGACTAGTTGTTCCACCCTCACCCCCTCAAAGACAACACAGTCAGTATGCATGTCATTCATGTATATTTATTATGGTTAATGAAAAGGACCTCTAATGCACTAAACTCTCCTTGTTTGAAATCATATATTTCTAAGACAAGCTAAGGCAGTCGCCAATGCCTCTCTGATACAAAATTCCATTTTGTTCTTTTACTGATGTAACTTGTAGCTTGGATTGAATATCTAAGCAGTGTATATTCGTCACTGTTCATCAACCTTCTATTGCAACTCAATGTTTGGGAATCATAAGGCATGGATAAAATATTGAGATAAAATCTTGAAAGTACAAACACAGAAACAAAAACACTGTGATTCTGCCAACAAGGGTTAAGACTTCTTCATGCCAGCAGTTTGTAGAATTTTCTTAATGATAAATTATGTAGCATCGATATCCGACATAAAATCTGACAAAAGCAGCACAATTGTGCTTTACGGCTCTCAATAACAGATACAGAAAATATCCATACTCCCCCAACAGAAGGATTGGAGATTCCTTGGGAGAGGGGGCATCTCAAGGAAATGTACGAAAGGTACGAAGTTTACTGTTAAATTGGATTTTCCACACATGCTCGGGTTCTTATTAAAGAAAATCTCTTCTGTGGAGGAGGTATGGATATTCTATGGATCAGCACAATTTTGACGACTTCATGATGTGCAGTATTAACTTCAGTCAACCTCTCCATCTTCATCATCTTCCACAATACAGTTTTTGTCAACTGCTTCAAGGTGCTGAAGCTCCTCAATTATGTCATTGTACAACACAAGCAGTGCCTCTTTTTTTCGCTTTACTTGGGTGAGCCTTAAAATATTCCAGTTTACTGGACAGAGGTCCTCTTACCTCCTCATCAAAAATCTGCTGTAGTTTGTCTTCAGTGCGTTTCAGAATTTCATCCTTGGTGGCATTCTTTATATCTTCAGCCACAGCCCTTTCTTGAACAGTTACATAAAGTCTTTGTACCTCCACCTCTGTTCGCTTTTTGCCGTCAATGAAATGTTCGCTTAGCAGTCTTCTCCGGTTATTCTGCAAAATTTCTTCATAGTTTGGGAGATCTTTATCCAATTCAAGGCCATCCAAGGAAATTAGCTTCTCTGAACAGTTCCCCTCCAGATACCTGTAGTAGCAATTAAAAAACATAATTTCAGTCAGTTATGCATAAGGCCAACATACATTACAGGAAGATTTGCCATCCCATAGTTGTTTCTACTTTTCTACTATAAAACAAACTTTTGTTCTACTGGTGGATGAGAGGTAAGCGCCTAACATCAGTTTATTCATTTCATTCATTTCATTTCATTCACTCAATTCATTTATTCATTTCATTCACTCATTTCATTCATTCATTTCATTCATTTCATTCATTCATTCATTCATTCATTCATTCATTCACTCATTCACTCACTCAGTCATTCGTTCATTCAATCATTCATTTTATTCATTTCATTCTTTCATTTTATTCATTTCATTCAATCATTCATTCATTTATTTCATTTCATTCATTCTTTTCTTTTCTTTCATTCATTTCATTTTATTCATTTCATTCAATCATTCATTCATTTATTTCATTTCATTCATTCATTCTTTTCATTCATTTCATTCATTTCATTTTATTCATTTATTCATTCACTCATCCACTCACTCATTCATTTATTTGTTCATTCAATCATTCATTCATTCATTCATTCATTCATTCATTCAATCAATCATTCATTCCTTCCTTCATTTAATCATTCATTCATTCATTCATTCAGTCAATCATTCATTCAATCATTTATTCAATCATTCATTTATTCCTTCAACCTTAAGAACACACATGTCCATACATGTAATTAAAAGAACATCAACATCAAATTTATTATCATACAAAGCAATAGCAGTTACAGTGTATTGTTAGGTGTAAACTTGGGGGGTATATCATACAGTGTGATAAAGAGGTTACAGTGTACTTGAAATAGTATCGAAACTTGCCTTTCTTTTCGAAGCTTTATCCTCCATGCAAGCACTTCATCGCCGAAGTCATACTTTCTTCTAGACTCTATGGCTTCCTCTTTTGGGTTTTGCAAACCAATCATGGTGAAGAGCCAATTTCTTACCTGAAGCAATAATATTATTACAATCAACATTTCAATATTCATGTACAATTTCTGATACTGATAAATGCCACCTGTGTTTTGACAGTGATTCTATAACAAAAAGGCATCCCTAACAGATGGTCCCACCATTTGCTACAATTTGATCTGTAACATGTGTATTGCTAGTCCAGCAAACAGGGGCTAAAATTATAAAAGACATAGACATAATTTTAGTTACAAGATAAATGTTACGCCCCAGGCTACACAAGTCGAAATACTATCACGCAGAATGAAAACACATGCCAGATGTGTACTTCCCCTGTTAAGCAAAGATGGCATCTTTTTTTGACCTGGTGCCTTTACATGTAAGTAGAAAAGGTATACAGACCTTGCTCAAATTTCCCAGATTTCTGAAAATTCGGAGCCACTGAAGAGCAACCATGCTGCCGTGCTGCCATACTTTCGAGTCCTTGTTTACTTCCTCCAGACAAGCATCCATATCTTCTCCTTTGCTCTTGTTACCAGAGGTACTGACAGATTCTGTGGTTTCCACAAACTGATTGAGTTTCACTGGGAAGCGAGCACGGTCAATGCTGTAAATACATGTATGAACAAGAAAGAGAATAAACAGGTTGTTTTTACACACAACACAACAGTTACTATGTGTACTGGAGCAATTAAAGGCAATACATGTAATGTTCCAAATTTTACATGTACTAACTTAAGTTTATGACTATTAGGTACAAATTACTGAAATTAGCAAATTGATGCCAGTTTTTGAAGCGTCTGTCCTGTTATTGATCATGATTTTTGTCATAACATTGTCAAATAGCTGTGGTTCCATATCACGTAAGAATTTCTGCAGTTATGATTCGTAAAAAAGTGCACTGCTACGGTATAATGTACATTCAAGTAAAATGGGTTGCTAGATTTTGTCACACACGTGAACAAGTAGTTGCAAGTGACAGCAATGCATTTTTCTCGAAAATTATTGGTTTTGTTTTGTTTGTCACACTTAACAACAGAAATCTAGAATTTTTGGCCAACATTTGACTGTTTATTTCAAGACACCTTTTCACCCACGTGGCTTTGAAGACCTGTGCTATTTTTAATTTAATTTCACTCACCTGTCATGTAGATCTATCAATGCATATTTTGATGAGCTACTTCTATGGAATAAAGGTGCAAATGACAACTGCCCTGCTCTTATATAGGAACTGTTGTTCCTTCTCACACCCATACGGAACACCATGAGAGCCATGAGATAGGTCCATGTCATTCCAAAGATGTAGCTGTAGGTGGCACTCTTCCAACCAACTTCAGGCATCCAACTGTACAAGTAATCAGTGACAGAAATTTCTGAGCCTGATGTAAGCCTATCCCTTATGTAAGGGATTAACATTTCTTTCCACAATCCAATGTGTGCTACTCTCAACACAGACATCGTCTTGTGATGATCAGAACCCTTCCGCATATATTTCTGGGCATTCTCCGAAACAAATCCTAACTCACTAGCAAGTTTGGACAGAAATATGTCCCAGTTCAAGTCAATAAAATGACGTGCCATGTTCATTTCTAAATGAAGCTTGCCAATGCGGAGCACAACCCAGTCAAATTCTTGCACAGTACTACACTGCTGACCCTGATGGCTTTTGATACAATGCTCACTAACACTCGCCGTCTCAACCTCCTCCCCACATTCGGAACAAAGCAGAACATCTTCAATAACTCCCCTGCACACCAGGTAAGGCAATCCATCCATTGTGATGTTGAGCCACTCGCGAGCTTGAGGATCACGTGGGTTGTACCACTTCACATTGGATGCCTTGCCAACTCGTCGCAACACTTCCTTCAAGGCATCTGATGAATTTGGATTCACAAAGATTGGGTCACCTGCTACAACCTTAACAGGGAGGTCAGGATGGTTGGAAGGGACATGCTGAAATTCATCATGGCACTCTGACAACTTCTCTTTCACAAAAGTTTGCCCCTCCTCATTTTCATCGTGGTGAATCCAAACTGGGCCTCTCTCACCCGTCGCTGATAACAACGAACAGGGGCTATCAGTGCAGTACCCAAAATGTCGCTTCCCTGAACTTGCTTTCCAGCAGCTTTAAGGCTGACCCTGCACTCCGGATTGATGCATTTTCTCTTTGTTCGTTCCATTGATGTTTGGCAGACAGGGCAAACACGTCTCCCTTCATTGGCTTTTATGTCATCTACACGCAGGTCAATGTCATCTTTCCACTCACCGTTGACTTTAGTTTGCTCCTTTAGCAAATCATGAAGAAGTTCATGGATCATCTTTTTGTTCTGAAGTCATAAGGGAATAGCAGCATCTTATCAATGTTAATTAATTTCCAAAATTATTACAATGTGTTGCAATTGGTTGAGAAAGTGGCATGAGCAAGGTATTTACACCAAGCACATAAATGCTAAAGCACAGTAATTTAAATTACTTTTATGTATTCCTAGTTATTAAAGTTAAATCCAACACCAATGCAAAAGCAGTGCATGTTACAAAACCAGCCACAATTCTCACGATAAATAACAAAATCTGAGTTCCTGAAAAATGGCTACATGCTCTACAGATAGCTAAAACAAAAACTTCTTTTTTTTTTCATATAGCTTGCTAGCCAATTGATTGACTGTCTCTAAGGTAGAAACGAGCAGTACTTTACCTAGGTTTAGTCATCTGTCAGCCCTTACCTCATGGCGAATCAATTCCTTGTTGGCCTCTGTGGCTGAGCACATGTCCAAAAGCTTTACCTTATCCTCTTCACTTTTCTTTCCAAGTTCACTTCTTTTAGACCATAAACTAAAACAAATATAAATTTATTATTGTCTACTTTGAACATGTTGCTATGATGAGAAGTATTCTTTGCCACATCTAACCTTTCAAGAGATTTCCATGTATAACAATATCATTCAGAGCTTATAGCCTTTCTGCTAAGTAATTTAGGTACTTGCACATGTGCATATCAGTGGAAAGTACACTCCGGCCCTCCCTCAGCTCCAACACATGACTGTTATTACCAGAATTAACTGTATCCCATTAACCCTTTCACCACCAGTGGCCACTTATAGATTTTACTCTGTCTAACGCCAGACGACTTTACTCGTCCAAGGGAGACTCCTGGTGGTGAAAGGGTTAAGACCAAGAACCATGTTAAATGTAACTTTTGGAAATTTTTTTTTTCCCTAACCATTTCCTCACCAGTGGCAACCCTGGTCATTTGATACTTAAAGGAGCACTGTCAAAGGAGTTTTGCTGTTTTTAGCTTCATTCGTTGCTGAAATCTCTACCTGGTACCTTTACTCGTCCCCAAAATGCTCAAATGGTCTAACGGAAACATACATGTATCAAACAAATGGTGGCTCGGAGAGCAAACCATAATGAATTTCTGGCAATATTTTCAAGGAAAGCCTCTAGAATGTGAAAAAAAACTGGCAAGTGTTTTCAAATTTCAATCCATTTCCATCCTTGCCATGCTAAGTAACAGGCAGCAATAAATGGTTTTGGAGTAGTGATAACATCCTAGCTAACAAAACTGCATCATTATTTTTGGGTTTCCATTGATGCAGGAACACATTTCGGCATTGTAAAATGACGCGAAAATCCTGTAACAGTGCCCCTTTAAAGTCATTCATTTAGTTCCTCGCCACCTAATTACTATTAGGTGCTGAGGATAGAGCCAGCATTTCCTAACTCCACCTGACCCTGTTGTTAGCCATCAATGTACAGTGTAGCTTTTACAGCTTGCAGCTTTTAACTGCAAATAATTACGCTGTAATGCATATTACAAAAATGTAGCAAAAGTAATAAGTACTCAGACTGATCACATATTCTTTGACTTACCCTGGAGAAAGAGTTGGATCCCACTGCAAAGTTCCATCTGGATGAACTGGAGCCACACAGACACTGGTTAGAACACTAATCTGTGCTCGGTTATCTTTTCTGACAGTCCACTTTTTTATGAGAACTTGATCATTGTCAATAGCAACTAGAATATCACCAGCAGGAACTTGAGGGACATCCATTGTCAAATTGTTCAGCCATGTTCTGGCAGTTGTGATACCACCAGCAGGATGGAACTTCCCATAGATATTGAGGACAAGCTTGCTACGTGTGACCGAGTATGCAAGTAAATTTGATGCAAACATCAAGGGGCTAATGAAAGAGGGCTGCACTAGAGAATAAAGTTGATCAACACTTACAGCTTTCTGAAAAGGTTGAGTTTTTTCATTTGCAAGTGCATTGACAGCAGAAGCAAGAATGGAATTTCTGGCATGAACCCATGCACAAGGTGTGACTTTTAAGAGCACAGGTATACTTTTGTAGGTTTGACTACAGGATGAAATATCCTTTTTGATATTTTCTTTCTCCAGCTGGAAAATTATTGAAGTCAGATTAATTTTATCTTGACTGTTCAAACATTGAATGGAAGTTTCAATATTCTCTCTGTCCAAAAAAATAAGATTAAATTGGTCAGCAAGTTCCTTGGCACATACAAGGGCCAACTCCCTCTCCAGCAATGGAATGTTTTGAATTAGTGCACTGAATTCCCGACAAGACTTCTTCTCTTCATCTGTTTCAATTTCCTCACCACTCTCAGTGTCACTTTCATTTTCTTTTGTCGTAATTTTTTCTTCAGCACTTTTTGGAGGACGCCCTCTGGCTTTCTTCGTACATGGACAGTTTCCTTCACAGTGACTTGTCCACAAATAAGCTCGTTTTGAGGTTGGTACATCTTTATTAGCACGAATTCGATAAAGCGATCGTTTGCATCCAGAACAGATACCACCGGGATGAATTTGCTCCACGTCTTCCTCAATGTTTATCTCAAAATGACTCAATAACTCATCCTTAAATAATCTTTTGTCACTAAAGTCAGGCTTTCTTGAAAGGACTTTTCCACAGAGTCGACAAGCTGTCCTTAAAAATGACAAATGACCATCCATGAGCTGCAAAGGAGACCAAAATAATAAGTCAATAGATAAGCAGCAGAAAACACTAGAAGAGACAATGTTGCTGATGAACAACTTATCTGAATGTCACACTAAAAAACAAAACAACAAGGTGCACTTGAATTCTGTTTTGATGCTTTTCATGCAAATGTTTCAGAGAACACCACTCCAATTTTTCTCTCCTTAAAAATTAGTGACTGAGGAAGGTTTTGGAGTTGATATTTAATAAACAACACAACAAACTTGTAGTTACAATAAAAATAATTTATTTCTGGAGGAATTTACAAATAAAAAAAAAAGATATGGTGATTGCAAACTAAAAGGAATAAATTTAAAAAAGAAAATCAGCAACAAAATAGTTTAACTAGCACTAACTGGACTTCTTTTATAAGGAATCTACCAATAGCCAAATGATAGAAGGAATGAATTCTTGTGATTTTGATGCAAGGAGTGGTAGTGTGACATAAAATAAAATATACACTGCAAAAAGTAGAATCCTTAATTAAGTGAATTACTCACATTTAACGGGAATTTGCTCTGGAAGTAGTGACTTTTACCTCAAATAAGTGCACTTTCCTCAAAACAAGGTGTCACCTCTTAGATAAAACATTGCCACTCTTAAAATAGGATAAGCACTCTTACCAAAGCGCTAGTTTCTTATTTTGAGTATTTTAACACTAACTTCAGAGAAGCCAAAACACTTAACTAAATGCCTCAACTCTTTGTTGAGTGACGGTCTTTAGATCTTGTGTTCAATTGCTCAACGAAGCATTTTAACACTAGTCAAAGGGAAGAAATCTTTTTTAAAGGTCATGGAGTTCCTTAAGTAAGTGTTGTCATACTAACCTCCTTCTACATCCCTCAATTATAATAAATAAACATTTTTTCGGACTATTTTACAGTCACTGCACAATGAAAACTGCCAAATGAGATAATTAACTAGCAATTTGTATTATTTTTTAAAGTGGAATGCGTGAAGAATTATAGAAAAATAGAATGTCGGCAATAAAAGAAATTGAACAAAAATGGACAGATGGTGGGTCCGAATGATCTCTGTAAATATCACTGTGTTTTCTTCGAACACGCTTAAAGCTGTTGTATTTAGAGAAAAATTTACGGCAAGAAGGTATATCACCAAGACCGCAGACAATTTGAAACTCGTCTTCAGGATGCACTTAATAGAAGTGACTCAGTAAAATCCTCAGTGGTATCGCAGTGAAGTCACAGAAGTCGAATACACACCTCCCCTGCATCTCAGGAGTTATATAAACTTAAATTGCCTGTCGAAGGAAAGCTATCTCGTTGTCACATGCAAGACCGTGAGGACCTGGGAAAACACCGTCACAGGGACTGGGCAACTCAGCCTCGTTTTGAGAACCTCCTTCGTCAACGGTCAAGATGGCGGGACGGTCAATATTGTTATCCACCTTTCATCAACTGATTTATCCCGAAAACTAAGGGAAGCTGGGTTGCCAAAAACCTTAACAGATGTGTTAGAAGGTAAGGGTAAAATATGGTGTACTCTTTGGACGACTTCAATCAGATTCCTGCTGATTTACGATGTCATACCTGTCTTACATGTTTTCCCGCCATTTTCGTTGATAACAGCAAAGGAGATCAAAGGTTCTACGTTACTGATGTCTTCTCCAGAAGATAACAAATACGAACTCGAAGAATTATTAAAGTTTTGAAGATCGGATGCACCTTAGGAGTTTCCTTTGAGAGATAGTAAGTTTGTGAAATGTTTCTATAGTTAGTGGATTTGCCACGTATCCCACATCATTTAACGGGTCTTTTTTGCAAAAATAAAGCCATTAAACTTTCATCTTTAGGAGACATAAATTATAGTTTACAAGTAGTGTCGGGTTCTATCTGTTTTCCCTTTTCATTTTGACCTTACAAAGAGTATTTATCCCTTGACCTGTGTTTGGTCTTTCAGAGGAAATGACTAGCCTAGGGAAAAGTGATAATACACTTGGACATGCAGTTATTCTACTGATGGCCTTCTACTATGTTTTCACTTTGAATAGCTTCAGATAGTCAGGAATGTCTTTCTTTCCTACAACAGTTTGTTTTGTGTAATCATGAACTCGAAGTCAATGTTTGTGTGATCAACAGTTATCATGAATGCATTCAAAAATACCTACATGTAGTTTTCGGTGTAAGAAAGCACTAAGAGTGTGCTGTGAGTTAAGAATACCAAATATATGATGAGATTTTACTAACAATCTTGTTCTTTGCATCTGTGAGGCTTGTGTGACAGTGAATTTGGTACAGTCCTGGTTTTGTTATTTTTCTTGTTGAGATTACTTGATAATAATTAAGAAAAGAGTCGGCATGTGGCTGCCATATTGTTGAAATACTGTACTTCAACAGATTGAAGGAATAAAAACACTTTCACATACAGTGACTGTGAGGATATGACGTCTCAATTTCTTTTGGTTTGCTCTTAATGACTTGGTTTTGCTCTTTAGAGTTGTGGAAAATGCTCAGAAATTTAGAGTAAATGAACCTTAAACTAGTGTAATCATGGTCCTTTGATAATAATTCATCATCACTTGGGAATGGAAAAGAACACAAATGACAGTAAAATCTACTCTAAAAAAAATCCCTTCTTCACTACTTAAAGTGTAGTTCACAAAAATAGGAACTATCACTCTTAAACAAGTGTATTCCTTCCTTTCTCTAATAAGGAAGTGGTACTTAGTTAAGTGTACACTCCTTTTCTTAAGAGGGGGTATACTCCTAGGGTAAGATCTAAAACCCTTAGCAAAGGGATTTGTTTGCCCTTAACTTAGAGATTTGACACTGATCGTAAGTGAATTTAACTCTTACCCCACGGACAGCAATTTAAGAGTTTTCCTCTTAAAAATTAAGAGTTTTTCTCTTAAATAGGAGATATACTTTTTGCAGTGTATGTACGTAAAGCTTTTGTAATCATGTAATTCTAAAATATTATTATGACTAAACAATAAATATTTAAGAGTCTTCAGTTAAGCCTTATTGCAATGTCATGTCTTCATAAAACTGGTCAATAAACCACCTTAACTAACCTCGACTTTTTATTTGTGTGCCAGCACGTCATCTAGATACAACCAACGCTTCCTTCCTAAACGGCCTCCTTGTAATTCTTAAATTGCATGTAGGACGAAATGCCAAGGTCCAAAACGAATAAAATACGACTATCCGCCAACTGAAAAGAAGAGCAAAACAGAATCTTTAGAATAGCAAAGGTTCTTAAGACTTACTCTATCTAAACAAGCAATATGGCGGCGAAGGGCAATACTGCGTGTCACACTTCAAATGCAGTGCACTCGAACAAAACCGCCGTGCACTCGAATTCTGCTTCGACATATTTGAAGCCCAATTACCAGAGAATACCAGAGTATTTTTCTTTTTTGGCAAAAAAAATGCTACCTACCTCAAATTTCCTTTTGCTTCGCAGAATGTGAGCCTCTCTAAGCGCAATCTAGGTGCCACAGTTCGACTTCGAATACAAAATTCTTCGACACGTTGCAACCGACGCCATTGCTGATTCCTTTGGATGGAAGCTCTGACGGTCCTCTTTCAGGGGAACTGGGACTTAAGGGACCAACCAACCGTAGACAAAAATGCTGGGACAAAATTTTGGGGCGGGTATAACTTCTTGAGAATTGTACCAGGACGCCATTTTGATGACGTCACCATATAGACAGAAATGTCTATGGCCCGCACACTAACGTTTATTTAGAAATTAGCAGTTTTGACCCGGCGTTTATAAGAGGCCGGCCTGTTATCGGGGTCCGGCTTTTAATCGAGAAAATACGGTAAGCAAATAACTGATTATAACGTCTTTAAATAGGCCTTTTCAAATTAAATTTTAAATGGAAAGTTCAAGGAATTTCAACGAAGATACGTGACACTTGATTTGTAAAGTGGTGTGGTTGATATAAATATAAATATATCAAAGTGGTAACAAGAAACATTTCTGATACTTTTGATAAATTTGTTTTTATATCAACCAAACCACTTTAACTAGTCCTTGTTCAAGATGCCGCCATCCTTGACCATGCGTAGGTACCATCGGCAAGGCTAATTAATTAAGACTCTCATGAATACAGTTTTGTATGATCTTTCAGAAGTAGTGTTTGATTTTCAACCTGAATCTTGGTAGACCATTGAACCCATTGTCAATTTTGCATTTTCCCCATACTGAAATAGTATGGACGCTACTTGAAATGTGTCGCCATCTACAGCAGGCTCGTTAACTCTGCTAAAGGCCGTGCTGAGGACAAATTCATTTGACTTTCAGACATGAGTAAAATTAAGTTTACGTTTCCAAGAAATAAAGTGTGCAATAGTTTTATAAAATTCGTGTGTTCTTGCAAATTCTGCATTACCACAATGTTATGTATGGTGGCCCACCGTTATCACGTCTTTTTTTTAGCACAAAATTCAAAGACAAGAAATATAAGTGATAGAGACCGACGTTTCGGTGCGTCTGGCCCCATGATTTATGATAAAAAGCGATTTGTGAAAAGGCTAAGTTGAATGGCGCGATATCCACTGAAACGTCGGTTTCTATCACTTATATTTCTTGTCTCATGTATTTCCAAATAATTTCTATAAAATTCAAAACTCGGCGTTATTTCCTACTACAAAAATAATTTGTTTTGCAATATTTGTTTTAAATTTACATTTTATTTCTGATTTTAGGTTGCTTTGTCAAAGTCAGATTAAGTAGTTCAGATGTAAAAACAAAAATATCTAACTTAGTGGTCACAATATACAAACCAAGTTTGAGAAAAAAAAAACTCGAAGGGACCAGCGTTATCACTGGTACAACAACAACAACAACAACAACAACAATAGCAAAAATGCGAAAGGCCCAGCATCATCACTCCACGCGGTAAGAACTGGAACTGATTGTGATGATGATGATGATGATGATGATGACTATGATAACTTTATTTAATGAGGGTAAAAACACTTAACAGTTAAAACTAATAAACTAGTGTCCCTCATTATACTATACATAGAATGTAATAAATAAAATGTCTAACGGACTAAAATACTAAAATAGAGTTTAACTTGAGAAATAGAGAAATGGTGAAGACCCGTAGTTGTCAGACACAGTTGTGGCGCTCAAAGCGAAGGGTGAGTCAAGGGTATTGTTTGTTCTTGTTTTCATTTTGTCCTGTTTGTAAATCAAAGTTCAAGCCATGAAAAGGAGGAAACCTTCACATAAGGAATCGTGGTAAGATTTTGAGAAAGGAGTTGGGATGGAGCGTAACGCGGGGAGAGAAAGTACGAAGGCAGGTATAAAAGTGCCAAACGACATCCTTGTGCACAGGATGTCGTCTAAATCATGGGGTAGATTGAAAAAGTATGAGTCACTGGATACGAGAGACTTTGTACAGTTCGAAGGCTATGAAGAACTTTCCGTTGCAAACATTAAAGAAGCGTGTGAAAATTCTGCAATGCCCCTCCTGGATCTTGCGACATTCTTGCTTCAGACAGAGGACCCTCTTGCACAAAACTTGAGCAGATTAAGGGTCGTAAAGTATACTTTATTCGCTTTCTTCCACATAAAGAAAATGCTGACCGCATCTTTACTCCTCAAGAAGTGGGAAGATTAAAGGAGCCTACTGACCGCGCTAGGAAACTCGCCCCAGTTTCGCCATCACGCGCTAAACGAGGGAATATTCTAAACAGTACAGTTTTCCCGAAATCGTTATCTATTGCACACTTATTAAAGGCTGGAAAATTAGTAAAGCCGCTAAAAAATCTACTATTAATTTATGTCTTCAAATTTTTGATATTGAACAAAGCAAGTGGAATGACGGTCTTCCAATAAAATTGATTTGAAAATAGAAGAGGAATCTTTCTCGAGCGGGGCTTTGAGGAATGCTTTTAAAGCAACATGCAGCGACAGCCGATCTCAGTTCTCCGGTGATTGGGTAGTTAAGAAATGCAAGGTCATGTCCATTCAAACCAGCACAGACATCTTAATATCGACAGTGGAAGACCATATTCGCAAACAAGTACAAATGCACACGGTAGCAAGAAACATAATTGAAAGATTTACTATGAGAGTGCCTTGAAATTTCGGGGATTCCTTCTAGTATGGAAAAGTATTTTACTTTGTTCCGGTTTTTCTCCCTGTAACCGTGGAAGAGTTTGTACCTGGTGATATTTGTCAACAATGACGGTACTTGCCTGCCGTCACCCGAGGAAGCTTGTGATGAGGTATACGCCAAAGAGCAGTACCTCGTGCACATCAGCTACGTCTTGTCAGAGCGGAACATGACGTTGGTTGATATACAAGGTAATCTTGAAGGACAGACTTTTGCTGTGAGCCAAATGCATTGGCTAGAAGACTAAAATCTGTTTCTCCAGAGGCTGGTTACCGTTATAATATGAGACTAGAACAGCATCGAATCATTCGCTTCTGACAAGGATCGCAATAGTCCCGTGATACGTTATCACGTGACAGGTTATTTGTTCAAAAAATTCATAAACATTCAATAAATTCCAAAAAATGGAGTTTTCTATCAAATTATTTACTATTTCGTGCTTGATGTGTGCTTTATTTGCTCAAAAGTTGCTCAGAAAGGTAAAACTTGCTCGAGATTGCTAAAACCGTAAAAAGCTACTCGAAAAGCCAAAAGTTCCTCAAAAGTCTGAGTTTCCGAGCACAATTGGGAGAGGCCTTCATATACCGGATAGCAATGGAAATCCAATTAAGCATGTTCTTGAACGTTCTAGAATATTCAACACAATAAACAGATGACATCAAGCGAAACTCCCAGTCCACGATCACAACAAGTACATCTTTACACAATCAATTATTGGGCTATGCAGAAGGTCCTGGAATCAACAAAATCTTTAACCCTTAAAAAAGGTTTTTTTTACTCAGCAGAACGTCACAGATTTTTCACAAACAACAACAACTATGGAATATTTCAACATTTCTGATGTGTGTAAATTTTTATATCAATCCATGCCATTCCTGATTTTTTCTCGGGATCATTTGCGGTCCAATTTGGGGATCATTTGTGGTCCTGGGATCATTTGAGGACCCGTACAGTTTGGCATTTGGGCCAAAATCCTTCGGGAACAAATACTTAAATTTAAAGACAGTAGACACACATTAAAGCTATTCCGATAAATGAAAACGAGGAGCCTGTGGCCCTCTCTGTCGTCGCCCAGCTCTTTTCTCCTCGTGAGCATGATCGCGGGTTAGTTGAGACCTGGAAACGACTTAGTCAGCGGTGTTGTCCATAAGGGTTTAGTCTCCTCTTGTGTGATACTTTGTTGATAGAGTGATCGTGGTAACTTGGGGATTGGTTGATTATAAAGCTTTGCTTCCCATTGTGGACTGGCTTCACTCACTGGCAAGATGAACAAAAAATAAACGAGGTAAGCTGCATTAATTTAGCCTTTGCATATTACAGTTTAGTGACGAATGTGGTAAGATTTAAAGTAGGTTTAACTAGTACCCCAGGGGTGGATCCAGGATTTTACATGAGTGATTTGCACCAACTTAACTAGGGGGTTTGGGGGCATGCTCCCCCAAGAAAATTTGAAATTTAGTGCCCTCAGAATGCAATTTTCCTGCATTCTGAGAGCACTTCAAGCCATTCAGACACATCAACAGCACCTCCTCAGAAAGGCATAATTCTGTACAAAATATCATTTCTGAGTATTTACACAAACAACCCAGAATAACATTAAACTAAGCAATAGAGTTAGACTGTATTTGACTATGTAAAGTAATTTTTTTTACATAAATTTGCCTTTGAAGATGTTAAGTAGATCGGCTGCCTGGATTGCTGTCTTGGATGCTTGTGGGAGTGGAAATAACTCTCCAATGGAATCATCTCAGTAGGCTCATAGTGGGAATGGAGGAAAAAATATTAAGATTAGTGAATATTAGGAAACATCATTGTTATGAAAATGTAACAGCAAAAACTGAAAAGTTGGAATCATACTTGCCTTTTTCAGACTTATAGATCAGTGTATAAAGTGATGTGGTCCAATGAGCTCAGACTGAGAGAATATGTAAAAGCCATTTAAGCTTATTGAACACCCAGTGTCAGTGGAAACATAACTCTAAAAACTTAATTGAAGAATGAGTTTTTGTACAGATATTAGTACTAATAAATTGTACCACAGACACCAGTTATGTATCTGTACTGTTCTCCATCAGTTTAAGGATTACATCAATTCTGATGGAACATAACTCACAAGTACTCTAGAAACACTAGTGACTGACAGGTACAAAATTATTCATTTAAAATATTTCTCATTCTCATTCTTCTAGGATGTAAATTAGCAAATAAATCTATAATTTGTTCAAGGTCTAATTCCATTTCTCTATGGGCATGCATCAGTGCTAATCCATTCAGTCTATCCTGGACCATTGTACTTCTCAAATAAGTCTTCAGATTTCAGAGGGTTGAGATGGACCTTTCACAAGATGCCGATGAAATAGGAATGGTTATCAGGATTTGAAGTATAGTATATATATTGACATAAGCACCCTTATCAATTTGTTCCAGGGTGGCATCTATACTGTCAGGGATGTCTTCTCTTCTATCATTTTTCCCCCTCCACATTCTTTCCCACAAACAAAGCTCTGCTGGTAAACCTGCATAATTAGGGATATCCTGTTTGTAATGGTTACAAAATTCCCTAACATTATCCTTCCAAATGGGGTTAGTAGCCAACAAAATAGAAGGAATCACTGAAAATCCTTTGTAGCACACAAAAACATCATCCTCAAATCTACTGTCCAGTTGCGCAAGAGCATGGTTAAGGAAGTCTGTTGTCAGATTGATCCTGTAATAGTCTTCAGGGGTTGGGGCTGGTGCATTGTTTCTGTGAACTTGCCTCTGAATTATCCTGGGCATGCTTGGCTGTACTGAAACACGTCTTGCTAGGGTAACAGCTTCTTCATAGAGAGCATGGTGCCTAGTATCAATGTCAGTTTGCATATCTGTTAAGGCTGATTTTAACAGAACAATTTCCTCTTTTGCTTTGAGAAGATCCATTGCTTTCTTTTGTAGCCTAACTGTGAGTGGTCTGGATAAGTCTAAAATGTGTCTGACAATAAC
This sequence comes from Pachyseris speciosa, assembly GCA_016490735.1. NCBI lineage: Eukaryota > Metazoa > Cnidaria > Anthozoa > Scleractinia > Pachyseridae > Pachyseris > Pachyseris speciosa. The sequence goes on along the minus strand of JAEMWC010000812.1, from coordinate 304,919 downwards.
AAGAGTAACAATAAAGGAAAATGTGATTGCATTAATTAAGGCTTGTGCATCATTTCTACTGTTTTGATTCCAGTTCCCATGGCCAGGAGCATTTCTGTTCATTAAGTGTAGCCACAACTGGGTGAAGAAGCTCCACAATTCGGTCCATACCATCAATGCGCTCAATCCACCTTGTTCGACACATTTACCAAAACAAAGTGGTTGGCAGCAGGCATCAATACTCTAATCTTGCTGATCAAATGCTGTTGTCGCTTCGGGGAATTGTCAAAAAATTCTGAGAGCTTTCTTACAACATCCATCATGTTTCTAACAAGTGGTAATTGGCATGTGTCAGCAACACACAAGTTAAGCCTATGGTTCATACAGTGAACATAAATAGCCTTGTCATGTTCAGCCCTAATAAGTGATGAAGCTCCATTCAAGCACCCAGACATATTGCCTGCACCATCATAACACTGGCCACGACAGTCATCCATAGATAGTCCTAAATCAGCTACAGCACCAATTATTAAATCTTTGATAGCTGCTCCTGTTGTTCCATCCTCACAAAGGTAGAATCCCACAAATTCTTCTCTGACTGTTTTGGTTGAATCAAGAAATCTGATCACCACTGAAAGATTTTCTTTATGTGATATGTCAGCTGCTTCATCAGACATAATAGAAAAATATTTGCTATCCCTGATTTCCTGTGACAAATTATTCACTATGATAGCACCCACAGTTGTAATCATCTCATTTTGAATGGTTTTAGAGATATATGTCGCATTTCTGGGTGCAGTTTCCAGGTGATGTTTTAGTGTTTGGTCGCCGCTGTCAATTCGAAATTCTAGCATTTTGTGGATCATCATCTCGTCTACCTCTGAGGGCTATGTTGTTTTTTCCACAGAAAATTATTGTTTTAAAAAGGGATTTCAGAATTTCACGATTTCTATTGATTTGCTGTTGGAGTAAGTTTTTGATCTGCTGATCAATTAGGACCGCTTCTCTTCTCATATTTCTCAGAAAATTCTCCATTGCAATCACTGCAAAATTATGCATCTCACATTTTTCGCTCGCGTGTTTGCTAAAACGTGAAATAGCGGACGTCCAAAGTGTGAGTGGAGACTTGTACAATTTGTCTAGTTTATTCGTATTTCGCCCACACTGGACTCCAAAACAAACACACGGTAAACAAAATGCACCATCGAGATATTTAGAGTATGCTAGCCAGGGAAATCTTTTCAGCCAGCTCCTCACAAAATGACGGTTAGAATTCGAACATTCCACTGACGCTGGGAAATCAAATAGCTCACCTGGTTTCCACACATTCTCTATAAACTTGAGCTTGTCCTGGTCCGAATATGAGCTGATTTCCTTGAAAACCAAGCCAACATCGTACTGAGAACAGTCCTCCTTTCGGCAAACTGGATCGCCTCGAACCATAGCTTTATAATTTAAATTCCCTTGTCTTCCTCCGTAGCAAGTTAGCGATGAACTCTAATCGGAACAAGAACAAACGAAGGGACTTTCGGGGAGATGCTTCCCTTTATATACGATTGTCAGTAGTTTCCACGGTAGTTTGCGGCCTGGATAGCCAATCACAACCGAGTTTGAGTAGTTCGCAAGACAATGTGAGTGTTTCTGGCCAATCGAAGAGGGTTTTGAGTGATTTGTGAAAAGATCCATAAACCATTCAGTCCCACCCTGTCCCACCCACTGCGTACAAATTTTGTCCGGTTGTGCATACGAAATGTTTTCGTGTGGTACTCGGAAGTCTCGACAAAAGACGAAAGCGCGCGAACGGAGACTCGTCTAATTCGCTCGGGAAGGGCTGGGTTTGCTGTTTAATCGACGGAATAACGAAATACGACGCTTTTTTCTTTGTTTTACTTCATAATAAACAATAAAACAAGAAGGATAATTGATTTCTTGAGCTACAAGAAAGAACCTGAGAAATAACAAACGCAGGTTTGGAAAAATTTGAGTGATTTCTGGAAATCACTTGAACTACTCTGGATCCACCCCTGTACCCTAGCTGTCAATCAGAATACTCTTTGCACAGCTGTACACAAACTTTTAGTACTCATGCAGTCTTGTGTTTTTTCTTTAGAAGGTTAAAGTTGTTGTGTTTCCACTTTGAATTACGCTCATATTAAATTATGCTTTGGAATGTCATCAGCTGTCTTCATACATGTACCTTTCAATTCCAAGAGTACACAAGCCAAATACCTTACATGTATTAATTTTTTTTGTGGTTTGGAAAATATTCAAACAAGCAGAAAGGGGAGCACTGCTGAAAATTAACCATACTTTCCTAATTTCTGAAAACCATTCGTGAAATCAATTCTGCTGAAGCACTTATAGATAGTCAGTATGTAGTACGTGAATTCACGTATAAACTGAAAATAGTAATTATTCTAGTGAAAACCATTCGTGAAATCAACTGAACTGCTGAAGCACTTATAGATATGTAGTATGTGAATTCACCCATCTGAAAATAATTTTTCTGGTACCTCAGGGAAAGTGTCTGAGTAACTGGTTTTACAGTAGGTCATTACCTGGTTAATGATTACTTCTTGCCGGGGGTGCAAAACCAGGGACACAAATAAGCATACACTGTAATAGTTATGCGTATGGCGGACTCATGGCACTGCTATTACATGACTGTATGATTGACTATATAGATCGAGTTGTACAAGTACACCGTTAAGAATATTTGTATTCTACCGACTCAAATGTTTGCAATGGGAAACTGAAATTGACTTTGATATGCCTTGAAAATTTGCGGAAGTATTCTTGAGTATTTCTTGAGTATGGTGAGTCCTTTAGTAGCAGGCACCTGCTTACTGCATGCCTTTTTGTTCACCTTTGAAAATGTATCCTTGTAAATGGAGAGCAAGCAGTCACACAGTTTACAAAAAGAAGCTTCATGTACGCTTAATAAGATAAACAAAGTACAGATCGTAATCAAGCAGAGTTTTACATTGTGATGAGATTAGTGATTTAGTAGAAATACAGTGTATACTGTCAATTTTTTAATGAATTTTAAACCAATGAAATATTTAATAAAGCTGCAAGCTTCTAATTTTCTTCCTGTTCAATTATAGAATATAATAATGCAAAAGTGTTGGAAACAGTAATTTTGTACCAGTCTTATTTCAAGCTATATCCTACATGTAGTACTCTGATCATGACCAAGTTACAGACAAGTTACATTGTGTAGTTCGTTTTTAACAATTAGCAAAAAGCTGATTTTGCCCATAATTTATTACCTACTGGGATGAAAATCTGTGGAACATTTTGGAGGAAACAACACAATATTACCAAAGTGGAACTTTCATTTATCTCTGAGGGAGTTTTATTAGAATCTGGTACCCAGGTAGCAACACTCACAGATAAATATTATTATTCTAAGATTGTACCTGAGTTTAAGTGGACAAAAAGCCAGCTAATAGACAAAATAAATTACAAAGAGGACCATTCTGTTAAATAATTCACCATTCAGAGTTGTACCATTGTACTTAAAAAATTTAATTCCAGTTGCCTTTTGGTAATATCTTTTTTTCTAAATTTTGTTTCTTCTTAGTGATCAGCTGTGACTACAACATGTAATTATAAAAAGCAACTTTGAATCTTGACAGAGGCAATGGCCCTTCAAAAAATTGATTTTCTTGGACTACTGTATATCTGCAGTCATGTTTTAGAGGAAACATATATAAATTTCATGTCCACTACAAACTAGGTCAGTCATTACTCAAGACATTCCATATTCAGTCCATCGGACTCTATACACATAGGTTTAGGTATTTTACTTGTTCAGCAGTTTGATTTTTATGAAAGTTTCACAGGATACTTTGGGCTAATGTCTTCATGTTTGTTATCATAAAGATGTACATTGTACTGGTCATGCCTCTATCATACAATAGCTATAACTCTTCATTGTGTGCATAAAAATTTCTTGTATCCAGTGATAGTATTTGTACAGCAAGCAATGTTCCAATATCAAGGAGCAATTCTCTAAGAAAAATTCATTCATCATCAGGCTGATGTTTGAAGCATGTAAGACTACATTTAACAATAGTTATTGGTTCATGCTTTAGTTTGCATACAGTATATCAAGGTATTGTACACCTAGAATGTTTGGAGAGCATGAGGGAAGCACAAGACTTTGGCGAGAGCAACTCTACCTGTTTGAGTGCTCTCCAAACTTTCCAAGTGCCATTTGTTACTCAATAATTTATGCACATCCAAACATGAACCACTGTCTTTTATAACTTACATTGCCTAAAAACTGTATGGCAAAACCTGGGCAAACTATTTAAACAGCAACCTGTCATTTTGAGTTTACTTCTGTACTGTTTTTCTACTTGTCCAAGGATAACATTGATAACAACAAAAAATGCAAATGAATGTATAACACTTTGAATCAAAACTATTTACAGTGTATCTTGGAAAGTTACTATGGACCAGTTAATAATTTTTTTGGTTCTTTCAAAGTGTTTTCCTTCCCAAATTCTCAGAAATGCAAGGTCCTTGGCACCAGTTGTACTGACCTCTGGCATTAATTGCTGTTCTTGTTTCCATCTGCAGGAGCTAAAACTCTAATGTCACACTGCAGTAAACATAGGTCAATCATCTTCATAGCCTGCATAACAGGCGCTTATTTAGCTGAATGCCGAGCGGGAGAGATGGAAGGGCGAGACGCGAGCGCAGAACGTGAGACGACAGGAAGAGGAAATTAAGCGCCTGTCACCAGTCTATTGTTCAATTTGCTCTTCCAACCGATTGTCTGGTGATTAGAAAACACTGATTGGTCAATTCATACCATGTGATACTGATGTGAGAAAAGATGTACACCACAAATAACAAACATAGTGCATGGTGTACTGTGAGTTTTCGATGAAGCTATGAAGCTTGCACTTGATTTCTTCCCATTAAATTTCTCAAGAAGGGAAAGAAAAGATGTATTGTGGCGTTGGTAGAAAGGAGAGATGTGTTGGCTTGGTTGCCTACTGGGTTTGGTAAAAGTTTAATTTACCAGTTTTACTCAAAAATCTTCGAGCTAGTGAAGTGCAAGACAGGTCTTGCCATTTGCTCATTGGCAATAACTATAGAGCAAGTCCAAGAGTTGAAAGAAATGTCATGCACCTTACAATCACCATGTTGAAGGATCACTGAACTTTTCTATAAGTTAAATAGGCCGATTACTTCACTCTCGTTGAAAGACAGGAGGCAACACCAATCGCTATTTTGTTGTACTCCACAACAGTTTATGATCAACCACCTTGGCCGATATCCTATCCACAGCATTCTTTATGGCACCTTGTAAAGTGGAGTGAAAGAAAAGCAGAGTAAACTCAGCAATCAGTGCTGTTGTTTAGCAAATTCTTTCAATTATCAAACTTTCCACACTCCATTGAAATTTTTACCCTTAAATTAAAACACCTCATGTACAAGCACTTCTGTTTCCATCAAATTCATTATGATCATAAACAATACACTCTTGTAATTGCTTTCTGCTGCTCGTACAAGTAGGCTTATTCTGTCTGCTGGCAATGCTTGCAAAAGTAGCAAAAATCTGCTCTAAATTCTCCTTGGTCAACTAAAATTAATGTGCAATAAATCTACTGATAAGTTTCCTGCAAATGATTGAACGCTTTTTCATTGGTCAATTCAAAACTACTGTCAGTAACTGTCAGTCGAATTAATTTTTGTGTTTGTTTCGGGGGGCGGAAGGGCATGATCAATAGACTGGCGACAGGTACTTATTTTTCTCTTTCCCTTTAATTATCTTGCGATTCATCTCTCCCGCTTGGCACTGGGCTAAATAAGCGCCTGTTATGCGGGCTATCATCTTCATCGACCAGTGTGCTAGGCTGCCTGAACAAGTTAAAAAATTTATCTGGCAAAGTTTTGCTCATGTTTTTATCTGAACTTGCTGAAACATTATGGTTACATTTAAGAAGAAAATGTAGGCCTCCATATTTCTCAAAGTAATAATTTGGTATGGCCTTCCAGGCATCACCCAAATTATTTAGTAGTCTACCAATCCAAGCAAGCCGTGGAGATAAACCAAGTTTATAAAATTGACAGGAAATGCAGTCCATCCCCGAAATTGCGATACGTAAAGGTTTGAAATTCAGAGAGACCCCCTGCCCCCCTCCCCCCCTCCCGTCCCCAACAGGGCCTCAAGTATGAGCATAGAGTCATCATTTAAGCCTCAGTCTTGAGAGTTAGGGAGATGAATACATGACTGTACTTCTACAGTTTGGTTCTTGTGTGATATTTAAAGCCAGTCACTCCACTGCTAGGATAAACAGGGAAGCTGGGCCTAGGCAGGGCACTCCTGATGTATGCCTCTCAAAACTTCAAAATAATAAAGCCAGCATTCATAACTTCTGTTTTGCCACCATTATAGAGAACGGAAAACCAATTTCTTATCAAAGGTCCAAAGTTAAAAAGTTTTCGTTATAGCTTCTCTCTATAGAGTCAAAAGCTTTTTCAGAGTCCACATAAAGGAAGATTTCTGAGATTTTTTTAAGCTCTGGTTTTTCAGTTAGATAACTTTAATAAGAGTCTTATATTCTGACCAATATATCTGTTCTTGACAAAACCCATTTGGTTGGAATGTATTAATTTTGGTAGAAAGATGGAGTTGAGACAAGTGAAAAGTGAAACAAAAATAATTTATACATGTATATATGTTGCAGTTAATTTTTATTTTCAGTTAATTTTACTTTTTCACTAGTTAGTTTTTTTCTAACTAGTTGATTTTATTTTTAACTGGTTAATTTTTTTCTAACTAGATTATTTCATGTTATAACTGGTTAGTTTTTTCTAACTAGGTTTCTCTTCGTATCAAGTAGTTATTTCCTTTTTAAAACTAGTTCCATTTTTGGTAATTAGGTACTTAATGGTTTTATCAACTGGCCTTTTCTAATAAAGTATTTTCCTCCATTCATTTTTGTTATGACACAACCTGCATATTCAGTCTTAATTCCTAATCTCCCAAATGTGTTGTTTTAAATGAGCTTGATATTATTGTGCCCAGGGTTTACTGATTAGGCCTAAGCATTATGGTTTTAGGGTTAGGGTTAGGGTTAGGGTTAGGGTTAGGGTTAGATTAGGGTTAGGATTAGGGACAGGTTAGGGTTAGGGTTAGGTTAGGGTAAGGGTTAGGGTTCAGATGTACTAGCAGATTGAAGAGGAGAAAAAAGGGAGATAGACTTTGAAAAAATAATGGACGGTTTGCTGTTATTATTAAAACACAACAAATATAAAAATAAACTTGAAAGCAGTTTTATTGTCTATTGTTCCATTGCCATTTTACATGCTGCTGTAAACGTTATTTCTTTAGTAGTTTCAAAAACAATATTTGGTCTCCAGCATTCTGTCAATCTTGAGGGGGAAATGAGAGTTGTTATTAAACCAAATTTGGTTGCTATTCTTGCATATGATTGTGTTTTCCATTTCAACTATTTTCCCAAATAGAACATTGGGATGAAGTGCAGTACTTTTATCAATCTTATCAATCAATTTTGACACAGACATAATCATTGACTTCAAATTTCTTTACACTCGGTCTTGCGGATTTCATTTTTTCATTGTATTTATTTTGTTTTTCATTTGTTTGGCTTTTCATTTGTTTTCTGTTTTGAGATGAACTTTCTTCAGCTTTTCTTTTGGAGGTAGGATTGTTCATGTCTGAGACTCTGGTAGGCTCCTCAACTTCTGTTTCAATTGCTTTCTCCACACATTCATTTTCATCTTCACTTTCTTGTTGTCTATCTGCTTCCATAGAGGAACATTGTTCTGGCGATGGTGTTGTTGGTATGCTTCTATGGGGAAGAATTCCAAAGACAAGTTCATATGGGCTTTTTGAAGTTGTTCTGTGTATTGTGACATTTCTCTTATAGGCAGCCTCTCCAACAAATCTGCACCAGGTGTTCAAGCTGACTTGTTTCTCCTTAAGGATGTTTGCCAAGTTTTCCTTAATGGTTCTTTTGTTTCTTTCAACTAGTCCCTGTGTTTGTGGAGTTCTTGGAGCTCCATGAACTAGGTCAATTTTATGTTTATTGCAAAAGTCTATCATGTTCGTATTCTTGAATTCTTTTCCATTATCTGTGTGAAGCTTTTTAGGAAAGCCAACCTGCCAAAAGAGTTGTGTGACTGCTTCTAATACTTCCTCACTGGTTTTATGTGACAGAGGAAAAAGCCAGGAAAACTTGCTGTAATGGTCAGTTGCATGTAAAAGCCAGTTGTGGTATTTCCACAAGAACAATTCAAATTTCTAAAGTCTATCAAATCCATCTGTACTTGTGCCAGAAAATTACTTGCCTGTATTGGTTTCGTTATTGGCCGCTTCAAATGGTCTGTTACACTTTTTTGTTGTTGGTGTAGATGGCACAGACCGACGAATAGTGTTACAACATGTTGAGATATTTCTGCATATGTCCCCTTTACAAATTCTTCAGTTTTATCTCTCCCGCGGTGTGCGGTTGAAGAATGAGCTTGGGATAAAATGCTGTGAAGTTGGCTTCTAGGTACTACAATTTTTCGGTCCTTCGACAAGATGTTGTCATTTTGAATGGTCCACTGCTTTCGCTTAATCGTCCCTACATCTGTCTTTGTCAGTCCGAACTGCTCGTGATTCTTGCTTTCATTTTTGAGTCAGTTTTTAGCATTCTCGTAAAATTCATCATCTATGAAGACAGTCAATTTACTGTTACTTTTTTTGGAGCCTTTAAGGGCATCTAACTTTTCGTAAAACGTGTCTTTAGCGACATAAAACGGTACACTATCCATCGCTTTCTTCGCTTTCAATGAGCAAGTCCCATTTTCATACAAGTGCGCATGTGCGCGTTTTGCATAAATTAAGTTTTGACCGAGGTGAGTCTGGGGCCTAAGAAAGAATAAATAGAAGAAAGAATAGGGTGACTTCCAAATTGAGCAGCGTGGTCTAGAGAAGAGCGTGATGGACAGGAGATCTGAACTGATCCGAAGGTCGTTGGTTCGATACCCAGCGGGTAAGTAAAAATTCTTCTTTATTCTCATTGAAGTAATGACGTTAATATGAATGCAACACAGTTAGTATGAAACAGAATTGTGAGGTAGTGAAAGAGTACAGGTTGATAGAAGGAGAAAAGGGAGTAACAGAGAAGTGTGAAAGTGATGTTGTAAATTTTTTTTTTATTTCTCTATCTTTTAAGAACCCCCTAAAAATACCAGGCCCCTCTTTTTCATCCACACCCCAAAAAATGAAGGCCCTTTTTCAGACAGTTGACTGAAACCAGGCAAGAGTAAAATTACCTGGTTATAAAAAAAAAATACCTAGTTCAAAAATATATTTACCTAGTTAAAAAAAATTACCTATTGAAAATTTTTAACTACAACATATACATTACGATTAATATTAATTGTTTTGAATCACTTTACAAGGATTGTGTCCCAGCTGGTGTGTACATGTACATTACCGAGAGGAAGTACATGTAGCAATATTTACACTAGACAACTCAAGCTCCTACAACTTGTGGAAGATTTTGTAATATGATGTGCTTTGTTCCGATGTTTAGAACATCATGCAAATTTCAATCTGCATGACTTGTCGGCGGCATTTGTTAGACAACGAGTCACTGTCTTTCGAAACAATACTTTGTCACACAAAGAAAATTTATTGCAGTGAATGACAATAGATAAAACGTGTAGAAGAAATACGTTTTCTAACACGCTTTTTGAACCGTGTTAATGCAAAAAATGTGCACATGTTTTGCGTTTGGGTTGGCCGCTTATCTCTGAGCAGCACTGTACATGTAAGTCTTCAGTGAAGTCCAATGAGGGTCATTTTTGATTAATATCTTTAAATGAGCCTCACAGTTGGCTTTAACTTATAGTGAGGATCAGTATACATGTATAAATTCTTTTACATGTGATATGTGACAATTTACCAGTCATTTTTGCTGCGTTAATTATTGTCAATTGCACAAATTTATGAAATTGCTGTCAGTAATGGAGATAAAACTAACTGATGGTTTTCCTGATTTACAAATTAAACAACTGTCAAAAAGCTGAAACAGTAAGGTAATTGCAGTGTTACAGTCATTGGAGGGATTCTGTCAGGTACTGCTAAAACATTTAAGTTACTGTCATTGAGTTAAACTGACCTACTCATTAGATTTCTGCAGTATTTGCCTTCCACTGCCAAATGGTTAAGTTTCTGCTGCACTTTTCTACATTGTACATGTAGGGTTTTCTTTGCTTAGTGACCAAAAGGGAATATTGTGATCTGCAAGTTGGACAATTTCTAGTTTGTTCTTAGAGATTAATATTTAAGGAACTGCTTTAAAAAAGTCCTGAATTTTTCTTTGCAATTCGACAAAAAGATAATTACTGTCAGTAATTCTCTGTTGTGGAGACTCAACAGCATGCAAAAGCTAAATATTGAAAGGTTTCAGTAGATTGTATAGAATAGACGTCTATAATGTTAGTCATTTAATGATTACTGTAGTATCTTTAATAAGGCTCTATATTTACGTGTAACAATGATATCACTAGAATAATGCTACTATTTAAAAGTGAAAAGAGGATACCTGATTGTAGCAGCATCATTCTACTGTTGTAGCCTAATTGAAGCTACATTGTTTACTCAGTACCTTATTAAACCAATGAGACTATCTGGCACTTACAGTGTAAATGATACTTCTGAACTTGTCAGTGGAAGTTCATTCAACGATACTTTTGAACTTGTAAGAGTTTATTGCATTGTTGCAGGTAATTTCATTGACATGTCTAGCTTACCAACCGTTTGCAAGGTATACAACTTTACATAAGCCATGTCGCAACTGTCATTAAGCATGATGGTGCCACATGTGCACACTACAGTGTATACATGTATGTTTTTGTTTCAGACTTTGTGGGTTTGAAGATAAAATGTTTACAGTTCACCTGAATATTTATCAGATCATGACTGGTTAAATACATGTAGTTAGACTAATTTTCCCTAATACATGTATTTATGACAGGCATCTTGTCCATACTCAGTTCGAGTTGAAATGGAAATTTTGTTAGGCTGGCCGGAACCTTCAAAGTTGATCATCAACTGTACTGTACACTGAAAGAACACTAAACAGACTTTTGATTGAAATGAAAATGTAATGTAGAACTTTTAGAGAACATGCTACATGTGTATTTACCTGTATGTGCATGTATTAACAGTTAGCATAATTATTGCTGGGAAGCAGGGAATTGGCACAGTGGTGAGAGCACTCGCCTTCCACCAAAGTGGTCGGGGTTAGAATCCTGCATGGATGATGCCATAAGTGGGCTGAGTTTGTGTTGGTTGTACGACCCTGCTCAACGATTTGTCTCCAGGTACATACAGCTTATTTGAACTGGCTGTAGGCTCCGTGTTCCAAGAGCCTTGTGTCTATAATATTGTGCTTTCAGTTCAACCTTGTTTTGTTTTGTTTTGTAATTTTTTTTTCTGTACTTTGCAAGGACAATTAGCTGGACAGTTTAATTGTTGTTGTTGTTGTTGTTATTATTATTATTACTATTATCATTGTTATTTTATTGAATTGTAAACGTCGGCTTGGTTGTAATTGCTGTTGACTACCATTTTTGTTCCAAGTAACTGATGTAGTGTCTCCATCCATAGAGATCAACAGCGGTCTTAGATTCAACAGTTAATTGTGAACTCACATGGACTCAGTGATAACATCTGAGTTGAAAAATTGTGAACATTAAATATTTTATTAATGTGGATGGAATTACTAGTTACTAAGGGACAAAAAACCACAATCATCTTTCATTCAACATTTTCATCAAAATTCTATTTTAAAGACTGTTAAACTGGTGCTACTGAATTGTATATTTTGAAAAAAAAAAAAAAAAGAATGAGATCAAACGCCTCTATCCGACAGTTCACATTTTTACAGTGTATATAGAGTGGTTAATACAAGTACCATGACTTGTATTTTGGCCAATGAGATAAGTAGCTCAAACACATCTAGAAAATCAATAACAAAGCTACAAGGATGACAATTGAGTTGAGGGTTGACTTGAAGTTTATTTATCACCCATTTTGGTTTTATTTCCTCTGGAAAAGTAAAATATATTTATAATTTTCAATTGTTTTTGCTTGTAGCAGTGACCCTTTCAAAGAATGAGAATGTTCAAAAAACACTTTTTCTTTGTATGTTCCTTTGTGTGAGAGTTTGAAACAATTTTTTTGTTCGCAAAGCTTTCACTTGATAAACTATTTTACCAGTGATATTGATGCTAGGCCAAAGTATTTCTCACTTTACCATCTCACTAATCTTCACTCTCATTGTTTCTCTGATCTTCAAAATGGTGTTCTTTCATCCTCTTTTGGTTGAACCTGTTCATTAGTCTGAACACCCCATCAGCTTAATATACATACCTTACAAATCTGTTGAACGTAACGGTACAGAAAATTTTATAGCTTAAAATGGTGAAGGGAGCCTCTTACTCATGTCTTGTCCCCAATTGTTATCTGTGTTGCTTAACTTGCATGACAAGGGAAGACAAGGGCACCAGTCCCCAACGGCTTACTATACTACTGTCCAACAATAAGAAAAATCAAAGTGCATATTGGGCACTGATAAGTTAGTTCCTACATACATGTAGTCAGGCCCTGACAACAGTTTAAAGAACCAAAATTTAGTTCTGTACTTTTTTTCTCAATAGAATTAGGGAAGGACACCTAATTTATCCATGAATAAAAATTCTTAAACCCAGTTTTATGAATGTAAACTTTTGCTTTCTCTGATTTAGTGAAATGACACTGTGCATGCGTTTTAAGAGTTGCAAATTTTGTTTCAATTCTCATATAATTATAAAAAGATAACTTGACTAGACCCTCAGTTGAGCATGTAACCACTTTGATGATTTTTGCCAGTAAATATACAGTGTATGAGCTGACGTTGGCTGACCTTCAATTTTCATGGTAAAAATTGGGCAAACTGGGCAAATTAATCATACACCTCCCTATTACAAGATGCAAGGACAAAAAATCCCTGGCGGGACCAGTGAATTAATTAAACCCATGTTACCTTCTGACTGTCTTGTTGAAGGTCCTTTGTGAGACTTCTCTTGGGTTTTGTGGTCTAAACATGATGAATACATTTTGCTTACATTGGTTGGTCATTGACCAGTACTCCAATACATTAAAGTACTTGCATGCTGTACAGAAGTATCTGCTGGTGAGGATACATTAATTCACATAGAAAATACATGTGTAAAACTGAGCCACTACAAGAGCAACTGGAATTCAAAACGAAAACTGGGCTATACAGTTGACAGTGATAAATACACTTCAATCTGTAAAAATATCATGCTTTTTTAATATAAAAACAAGAGGCTACAATTAGCCTAAACCCGGGCTTGCAAAAAACAGTATTGTATCCCTAACTTAGTGCTAAACAAAACAATAGAGGGAAGTCTGTCTTTCTTACATCGGACGCATTGTGTTTAGCTTGTGTTGGAGTCTATTTCTTTAGACCCCTATCAACATATATTCCTCTAAAATACAGCTCAACCATTGAGAACAATAATTATAACACTTGTAAAAAATATTTCTAAAAGAACAAGAAAAAGAGAAACAGAAAAAATAAAGCCCATGATATATACCACTAACAGACATCGAACCCGGGTTAGCTGCGTCACAGGCAGGAACAATGACCTTTAGGCCACAGAGGTTTATTATTATGCAAGGTGATAAAAATAGTGTATTGATTCCCAAAAAAAACTAAGCACACTTGTTTTCGCTTCGATGGATAATTGTTTGAGAAAGGAAACGCTTATCGAACGATGTAGGATTTTTTCGCATAAATGTGAATGGAGTCTCGGTGAAATGTGAGTAGAAAATTAATTAGCAGAGTGAAACTGTTTACAAATACGTCAATCCAGGGTCATTTGAAACACAAGAAAGGAACGTTTCTGGACAGTTTCAAGGGACGCTAGTACATTTGTAAAAACTAATCGCTTATCATTCAAAAATTAAAGTCCAGAAATTAAAATAGTAAATTAACTACGTGTCAAAGTCTCAGGGGTGTGTGATATCCCGTACTTGAGTTATTCAACAAAATGTACATCTCAATGGAGCGGATACGGGGAACACGGCAGTCCATCTGGAGTTAAATTTTGGTCATGTTAAAAGCTTTCTTCTCGCTGTTGAACTTGCAAACATTCGTATAGACACTTCTCTTAACATATTAGTTGTTCAGACTTCAAAGACACAAGGTGAATCGACGTTTTCCGATACGTGACAACAAGTATCATTCTTGCTGTTGATATGAGATTTATACTTCCGAATCACTCGGCCGTGAAAGGTCAAACTCCCTTTGTCTGTAGTCTCTAATTTTTGGCGTCGCGTCTCCTCGCAACGTCGCGCGCGCACGTGTCTTTCGCCCGCCCCACAATCCATCGCCAAAATTAGAGACTACTCGCAGTCTACTGAAGCAGACACGAGGAAACACGGCAGTCCATTTGGAGTTAAGTTTACTTATGTTAAAAGCTTTCTTCTCGCCGTTGAACTTGCAATCATTCGCATAGACACTTCTCTTAACATATTGTTTGTTCAGACTTCAAAAGCCACAAGATGAATCGACATTTTCCGATACGTGACAACACGCATCACTGTTGTTAAAAATAGTTAGCGCTTGCGCAGAAACGCCGGAAGTGCCATTTGTGGATGATACTCGACGACGAAAAAGAAGAACCGTCGGTAGTTCTAGACCCGGGCGCCGCGCGAGACGCGCGCAGCCCGGGTAATAATGTGCTTTTCATAAACTGTGCATCTAGACGTCTAATATATTATAAGGAACTTTCCTGAACATTTGAAAATTCCGGCGGGTTTCTTTTGCAGGTCATGGGTCACAGGTCATTTTCCCGAGATTTATACCACAAGAGTGACTTTCAGTTAATGTGACAACTAACCACTTAAACCTTGCGGACCTTAAGCAACCCTGGCGGCGGACCCTAGGGCGGCAAAGCATGGCGAGGGGGAATGGGGCTAGAACGTCGTCCTGTGCGCGAAAAGTTTAAGGTTTTTCTTCACTATGGCTTCTTTTAGGGATGCGAGAAACTTATTAACGGCGCCACTGTGCGATGATTTGATTTAAGAAGACGAGTATTTTATTTAGGTTTGTATTTATAGGGCTCGTTAACCGGGATTTTTCGGCACAAAATAACATCGTGCTTTTCAGTGCACTCCATGATGTTTGACCTATAACAAATTGAAATTAATTAAAGTTAGCGAGATAAAACATCTCACAAATAAATTGAGCCTTTCATGTACAAGGTTAGCTAAATAATCCTGTCAGCTTTGTTTTGAAAATCGGGTAAATTTCGGGGAAAAGCAGAGGCAAATGCAATGAAAAGAAAAGATATATTTACCCATTTTTAGCAACGGCGGGAACTTCGCTTCTAGCATTCGCCATAGTCGTTGTCGCTGCGAATTTGCATTTTTGCACTGGAAAGAAAAAACTAATAGCTTTCGCCTATGCGATCTCATATCGCTAGTTAAGAATATAATCCAGATTTGCCTTGGAAAAGACACGGATTTCAAAGGTAACATTGAAAAAGAAACTTGCGTTCTCGAGACACCGCCAAACTTGTGGGAATGGCTGCCGCGACGTTAGGTGGACGGCAAGAGCATTAGGCAAATTACGGTCATCAACAAGGCCATCTTGACTTCCGATTGATTGCCATCCAGGGTTGCTTTAAGTCCGTAATAAAAGGTTTAAGTCACTCTAGTGGTACAATTCTCGGAAAAAATGACCTGTGACCCGAGACCTGTGACCCGTGACCTGCAAAAGAAACCCGCCGTGAAAATTCCTATAATTTTAGGTCTGACACAGTACAAATTGCACCTGTAATAGCATATTGACATTCTCAGTCTTTTTGGTGAATTTTTAATTTTCATCCAAGCAAAAAGACCAAGATTTTAGCAGGCTGACCGTAGATGAAGTCAGAATAATTTAAACAGGAACTGATTATGTACCCAATTGATCCTTTCACTTTCGCAATCCTTTGAGTTTAGTTTTCATGATATGCCTATACTTGCTGGTTTGTAAATTGAGAAATAATGAAACAATAGTAGTGGCGATTCAAATAAAACATGTATACTTTAAGTGAAACTGATGTGATGCAGTAATTCTGCTTTATCAGTCAATAAAGTAGATGTAGATGTAGATGTAGATATGCACCAGTTTGTGCTTGTTTTGAATGTGTAACCAGACATCACTATTGCACCAATCTAAACGTAATTTATTCAGCCGAAACACAACAGCTACGACCTTCAGGAGTGACATAAACTGCTATCAGTCATCGCTGTTAACTCCTTTCTCCAGAAAATTGGACAAATGTTACTTACCTGTAGGATAATTGTGATGCTCTATAATGCATACCACCAGGGACTCAGATTGAATTTTTTTCCATGGCTAGTCGCGAGGCCTTTTAAGGGGTGGTCTGGTGTCGCTTTATCAATCGACTGCGACTCTGTCTGTCGCTTGTTTCGTTACGGAAAAATGTCGCTGTCGCAAAGAAAGCAAAGAGGAATGGACAGTGAATTGTCGCTGTCGCAAACTGTCCCGTTGCGTCAGCGACAGCTAAGTTCAGCGCATGTCCATAATAGAAAAGGAGAAAAATTAAATGGGGAAATGGATACGGGAATAATTCCTTTAAGAGTTATTGACATCTTGCAATTGTTTCAAAGCCCTGGGAGATTCAAATTTTATTTTAAACTTTTGATCATAACACATGGGTGTTTTGAAGTTTGGGTGGGCAAAAAACTGGGGGGTGGGCTCCCCTTGCTATGGTCCTGCAGACTGATTCAAATTCAGTCGTAATTCAATTAATTGGGTACCAGTTACATGTACTTTGAACTGATCCTACTGTATTCGCACATATAACAAAGAGTGGCGATGGTAAATCCGTGACTTTGCGACACAGTTTCAGTTTCAGATTAGTTTATTCTTTTTTGAACTATTTACAAACATTTTTATATTAAAGTACATTACATGGGTAGAGAGATAAGTCAGCAAACTAAATTACACAAGTGATGAAAAGCAAATGTGCGCAGTGACCAAAATAACTTAAGCTTTTGAATTGGTCACGGTGAGTCCACAGTTTTTTCTTTGCGAACCCGGCGTAATCGTTTATGATCGCTTAAGAAGTCAAGACACCGAGACGGCTTCGCGCAGAATTTCGATGTAAGCTGCGAGATCCGTGAAATTTGCCGAAATGTTTTTGCGAGACACTTATTTTTGGAGACACCATTTAACGCACCTAATACCTGAATGTTGCTTGGGCTAAATATTAAGCCTCGTTTATATACGTTTGTGTCCAGTCACGGTCAGTGAGTGAAGCCAGTCCAGGATGGGAAGTAAAGCTTTGCAGGGTTCTTCAAAGCGCCTTCAACCAACCTCGAGTCCTGAAGTCAAGTATTTTGTTAATGATCAGTTCCTGGTGAATTGTGGGTAGATCCAGTCCTTTGTGGGAGCAAACGGTGAAAATTACAATTTCAAGTTACGTCGTAAAATGGCCGTTTGCCCCCACAAAGGAGTTGATCTACCTTCAATTCACCAGGACCTGATCATTAACCAAAATGGTGTATTGATATAACGGCAGTAAACTCGCTCCAAGACTGCATGCATGAACGCACGCACAAACGAACGAAAGAACGATGGAATTGGAATAACTTGAACTAAATAATTGCAACTTTAGGCGTAATTGAACCATGCATTGATCCATCCCTCATCCACTTTTTAATATTGTATAAATTAAACACTGATTGTATTTTAGCAATAATTAATGTATTTTACCTTTTCTTTCTTACCTAGTTGCACGGCTCTTGCGAAGAACTAGAATTGTAAATTTTCGAACAATAACTACCGTGATAAAATAAGGTTTTTCATCCATCCATCCATCCATCCATCCATCCACCCATCCATGCTTTGGGCTTTGATATAGGAAAAGTATGACAGAATTGTTTTCTAACTTAGCAGAAAAAACCGTGATCTTTCAAAGGCTTACAACTGTTTTAGCTTACGGAAGCCCCTCTGAAGCTTTAATATCGGTAAACCAAGATTTAGCGGATAATATATACCTTTTACTAAACGAGTGCGAGGTCCATACTGTGAGCTACGGACGTAGTTTTTTATGTCTCAAGCGCGAAGCGCGCGGGCCATGAATTAACGGGAAAAACGAGGATCCGTAACTTACAGTACGAACCGAGAAAACGAGGTTCGTAAGATATATATTATATCTCTGAGGTCATCCGGCGCGCGGGAAAGAAACCTTGTTGAAGTCGAGCGGGCCGTACTGTAGAATACGACCCACAAAATTGACGAACCATAGCGCGCGTACTAAATGAGAGATATAATAAATAATCCTAGGAAACTTGTCTTGGGACACTTTCCTAAATGCGCAAACACAATACACCTATCATATGCAATTCCCATGATAAGTTTGTTCGTATTTGTACCCCCCTCCTCTCCCCCCCCCCCCCTCCTCCCACTGGAGAATGTTGATAGCCATTGAAACAATTGTACATCATCAAATGCTTCAGTGGATCAACGTTACATTTTAGGAGTGTTTGGGAAAAGTGGGGTTAGTGACCAGATCTATTCTTTAGCGTGACTGTTTTGCGCAAGTGTCCCAAACAGTCTGGCTCACGATGATTGACCGAATTCGGTGTTAAAACATATATTTAACATTTGATCGTTTCTGGGCAAGCTACTGGGTTCTTCTATCTTCTTGATGTTCATGTTTTTCTTATTTCCCTCAAAAAGAAATCTTAATAATATTCGCTAGAATTTTAAAATGACTAATATTTACAAGGTTAAAAGATTTTAAGAATAAATAATAATAAAAACGAACGTTTTCGCACCAAGCCATCTTCATCCTGAAGATAGCTTGGTGCGGAAAACATTCGGTTTTTTACTTATAAAATCTTTTAGTCAAAAAGAAACATTACTTAAGTTTCCGGCGCTTTTTGGTAGAACAACTGAGAGGCGTGAAATGGTTTGAGACTATTTTAGGGCCTGAACAAATAACTTTGTCGGTGCGTTTCCAGTCTTAAGTTTCGCTTTGGAGTACAAATCTGTGTCAATTTAAGAAGTGGCTTTTTTCCTTACTGTTTATTCTAGGATTTAGAACCAAATAAAGGCACCCTATTTAAGTGGTGGGATATTAGAGACAAAATACCAGTTTTCCATATAAACTGTCGTTTCCTTTTCGTTCTCTCGTTTTGGTCACCAGAGCTCTAGGCTTAAAAAAATGATTTGAGACAGAGTCACCGATTGTGTTATTACTTAAAATTCAGTAGACAACAACCATTGTTTACTTGACCACATTTCTCGCCAACATTTCTCACTACCGGTATCGCGAGGTCACGGGTTCATTTTCTATTATATAAGACCACCTTAAATTGCGATTATTTGTTGTATTGACTTGTCGATTGCGTGTAAAAATTTGTTTTACCAACCTCAGGGTGACAAAAAGCAGGGAGTCATGAGATACAAAGTTCGGTCTGACAAGAAAAGCAGAACTACGTTACATTTCCTGTCAACCTAATTGCTGTTCAGTTGTTAGCCGGTGCCCTGTTAGTGTACATCATGAACCAATAGCTATCTTTCGTGATACTATATTTCAGGTCGCGTAGAATTAAATAAAACGGCAATAGCAATACACATAAAAGAGCAACAATCCTATGAGATTCAGAGTGATCATCCTCTGCCAACTAAGATTGATATACCACGTATGGTATACTATATTCCTTGTTTAGTCAACTCAGCAGCGGAAACTAGAAGTACGATTATTAACAATTGTCTGGCTAACACACAGGCAGTTAAAAAAAAAAAAAAAAGACTGTGAAATTGCTAAGATTTACTAAGCCAATAATTTATCAAGGTGCCATCAAACAAAGAAAGTTAAAGCTGAATTGTTATTTTTCCTTTGTAGGAACTTGACTGCCAACCAGCTGAGGGAACTGCCCAAAGGTGTTTTTGTTAACAATACAGGGCTGGAAGTACTGTAAGTGCATCTCCTGTTTACGCCTCCAAAGCGATAAGGACTGTATGAGACTGAAACTCGAGGAAATGCATGAAGGCGGCATTGGACATTTCGGGACATTTGATAAATTTGTTTAGCAATAAGTATTTCGCCGTCTTTCATGAAAATTTCCAGTTGGTTCAGTATTAACTAATTTCGAGTCGCACGATTTGTAAAGTCGTTTATTGGATATTATGAGTTGTCATACCATGAATTTTAGATGCTAGTCATGGCGACTTATTGGTAATGAAATTATACCGATTTTTTGACAGGTCATTAGCTTTTGTTCATAATCTTCAAATCCCGTATTTCCTCGAGTAAGCGCCCACGCTCTAATAAGCAGTAGGGTAGGGCGCTTATTCGAGGGAGGGGCCCTCCCTCGAGTAAGCGCCCTACTCCCTCGGCCAAAATGATCAGGGAGCTTTAGCAGCGACCACGGCGACGGCAACGAAAACGTTTTTTTCAAAATCTAACTTTTCTTTTTTCTAATTGCTCCGCGATTATCCCAATTTGTTTAACTTGGATAATGCTGGAGAACTTTTCAGGGACTATATTACATGTACTACGGACGGCGTTAATATAAGGAAAAAGAAAGAAAAAATTACCGTCATGTTCTCACGTTCAAGAAAAAACGTAGAATTTGGTCATTTCACGTTGCTGTTTGTCGAGGACAGCAAAGAAATGTACTTAAATGTAAAACGCACGTGCACAGCGATTGTTTTTGCTAATTAAACCCATTGTTTTGTGACGTTCTCGTTGCCGTTGCCGTCCTCGTTGCTAAAGCTCCCTAATAAGTAAACGCTTCTCTCGAATAAGCGCCTCCTCCCCTCCCCGTTCCTTTCTTGAATGGTAGGGATATACAAGGAAAACCTGTTCCTATTTTCACTTTATTTATAATCGTTTAAGCTTCAACTACACCGGCATCAGTACATGTAGGAAAACAGTTTATTTTCCGTGTAGGCGCTTCCAGTCATTTCCACATCAATGTGCTTTCAGAGTTCTTTTATGTGCAAAATTCAAAAAGTTACAGTTCGTTAAAAGAAAAACTTACTAAGCCCCCACCCTAGATTAAGTGCCCTTAGAATACCCCCCTCCTGTTTAGCCGAAATTTTAAATAACAGCCCGTGCGCTTATTTGAGGAAATGCGGTAAATTAGCAGCTGCAGCCGATGTTTCCGTACAAACACTGATCTAAGACCCTTTTCCCATACGGCATAATTATGTTATCGCTTTTTGCTATTTTCTCCTTCTCTCCGTATTCGTCACTTAGTTTTGGGTCAAGAGATATATCTTGTTTTTCTTCGCGTTTTGGTATTTTCTACTTCTCTCCGTATTAGTGAAGAGCAAGTTAGGTTTGGGTCAAGAGATATATCTTGTTTTCCTTCGTTTTTAGGTTTGCCGATATTGTTCATATAGATTCGTCACATACCTAAAAAAACACTACAACAACAGCAACAACAATAACAATCAAACAAACAAAAATGTGGCGGGACATCTTGGTTTTGTGTGTCACTCTTCCTTCCATTTCTCTGTTGTGCTAAGGAATCGTTCTAGAAATAAATTGTAATCCCATTCGAGAAAACACATCAGCATTCGGTGAATATTTACCGAGTTTACCTTCACGAGCCAGAACTTTATGTCTGCATTTGAGTGAGCCAAAGGACAGCCTGTAATAAAATTAGTTACAAAACATATGTTGAACTGTAATAAATCCTTTGAAAGGCTTTGCATGATTAGTCACTCTTGACAGAGAAAGTCAACATGGTGGGAAATTGCTACCATTTAGCAATGAAAGTAGCACTGCGCACCAAATCTCAGGCTCAGATCACAGGTCATTTGAATCCAGAATCTCACCAATATATATATTTATTATATGACTGGCTCTTTCAGAGGTCAAGATGAATCAATTCTCCTGCTGTGATTGGCTACCCGCGAGGTCAAGATGGAGCCATCTTGACCGCTCGGGATAGCCCGTTCGTCCCGCGTTTTACTATCTTTTAATTGCGTCCTTTGAGTCATATAATAAATCCTTTATAGACCACGCTTGTTCGGTCAAGATGGCGGGATATTGGCCTCGTTCTTTTTTTGCGTGTTTATGGACCTCGACTTCGTCTCGGTCCATAAACACGCAAAAAAAGAACTTGGCCAATATCCCGCCATCTTGACCTCACGCTTGGCCAATAACCCATATATATATATATAGGAAAACTATGTTTCCATTATTCCGTAGCACAGTGCTCGATACGTTCAAGTAGAGAAAAATATTGAAAAATAGAAAAAAACTACTCTTTTTATCCCCCAAAAAGAGTAGTTTTTTTTTTCTATTTTTCAATATATATATATATATAGAAACTGTAAACTGTGTCGAATGAAGATACTAAAAACAATGAAAAACGAAAGTCTTCTGTTACTTTACTTTTACGCTAAACGTTTCACCGCTGTTGCGGCTCTTCAGGCATAGCAAAGAGTGTTTTTTGACTTATTACGTCACAGATGTAATTGTAATTACAATTATAATGGCTATTGTAATTCTAAGCACGCGCGAGCAATTAGCATAATTTCAAATCATTAAGAACGGGTTTATACTATAAACATTCTGCAGACATTCAGTTTTGGAATAACCTCGGGCTAAGCCTAAAATAACATGTCTAACAACACTGCGCCAATTTGTTTGGAGGGGGGTAGGGGTTGGGAGTTCCACTTTCTGTCCTATGGCTTACATGAACAACAGTTATTTAACAATTATCCTGCGAAATCGCGCGGAATATCGTCTGATAATTAGCCGACGAGGCGATAGGCCGAGTTGGCTAAAATCAGGGGATATTCCACAAGATTGAGCAGGATAATTGTTTTATTATTTAACACATTAATGACAAAGCACAATTAACAATTCTCTACATGTTTAATGCAAAAAAGCTGGAAAATCCGCCAGTTTTCTCCGCGACACAGAAAATTACGTATATCGCAGGATATCAGTTGAGTGCGCGCGACCAATATTGAGCGCGCTATGACCATATTTGGACATTGTTATAATGTGCTGAATAATTAACAATTATTGGACGAGGTTCAATAATAATTTTATCATTCGACCACAAAGGTTGTTTTTCATCATTATTTTCGGAAAACGTGAAACGATTTTTCACTGAATTTGAAGAGCTAGGACGAGTGGACACAAGTACGCATGAGCAGAATATTATTTGCAGCAAAATCACAGTTGAACGGTGCTGCGCACGAGCAGTCCATTATTTAATTTGTAAGTAGTCATTTGCAGGTTATGTGGTAGGCTCTTGGCCAATGAAAAGGAAGGGAGAAAAGTATTGAATGATAATTAACAACTATTCACCGAAGTGGAGGTGACTAGTGGTGGATATTTACCGAGCCACGAAGCGGCTAATTAGTACATGCTAATTAGTATATGCTATTAGTATATGGTTAATCAGTATATGCTAAAACGGTGAGATAATATACACCGCAAAAAATTGATTTTAATTCATATATTCCATCAACGATTGCAATATTTTCCCGCGCGCAAAGGACTGAAACAACAAGCCGCCCGTTTTCTCGCTGACAGATAAAATTTCTGAAGACATTTGTTCAGTTCTGGTGGCGACATTTCTTCAAATGGAATTGCAAACTCTCTCTGTATTTGAAACCATTCTGGTTTTCAAGTGAACAAGTAAGGTTACGCAAGATTAATTTGCATTTGTAAACAAAACCTTTCTTTGGTTTTTATCGATAAACTCCGTGTTAAAAACATAAATCATTACCTTTAAACACGGCCAAACCAAATTTGTGTTTTCAGGGACTGTTTCATCGTTAATTTGGATGATTTCTTCTTATGTCACGGATGCAAACCGGGACGCCATTTGTTTCGAAATTCACACGAGGGAGCACGAAACTCGCGAGTTGCTCGGAGGTAAATAGCAAAGTATATTCGGAGTTTGACTAGCCAATCAGTGCGCGCCTTCAACGCTATCCACTGTTTTAGTATATACTAATAACCAATATTCATTGACTGAGCCTAAGAAGAGTAATTGTTTTAGTATAATTTTCAAAGATACCAAAGATCAATTTAAAAAAAGTGAAAAACAACTCACACAGTTAAGGTAAAATAGATGATTAAATGAAGACAAAGTTCAAAGTTACCTCTTCTCCAGAATAAAGTAAACAGAAAACTGATACAGAACCGACGCTGTGAGTTATGTACCTCGTGTTAGTTGCGTAATTCTTGCCTGCCGCAAAAATATTTGTAGCAATCGTGTATATTATCCATGGGTTTTGGTCGAAGTGAAGCAGCGCCCGTTATTTCTATTAGTTAGTGGTTTCTGAAACTTTTCTTGACAAGGTTTAGTTGTAAGTGTCTCGCAAACCATTTCTGTCCACTGTTTTCTTTCCAAACCTTTCGAGTCTCGAGTATCATTTGACAGCAACAATATGGAGAGAAACTGAATATTGTAAACGTACAATGGAATCCTCAATTCACCACTGGCCGCGGTAAACATAATGATAACATCACAGGTTAATGCTCCCAATAATAATAATAATAATAATAATAATAATAATAATAATTTAGAACTTACATAGCGCATTTTCCATGTGTATATGATCAAATACACTTCACAAGCAGATGAAATTTGAATTTGGAAATGCTGGTTTTTGTGGAGAGGGGAAAACCGGAGAACCCGGAGAAAAACCTCTCGGAGCAGAGAAGAGAACCAACAACAAACTCAACCCAGATATGACGCCGAGTCCGGGAATCGAACCCGGTCCACATTGGTGGAAGGCGAATGCTCTCACCACTGCGCCATCCCTGCTCCCCTACACCATGCTCCACCATACACCTGCTCACAACCCATGACATCGAACAAAACAAGATATGTGCGAAAAAAGGGGTAGGGGATGAAGCAGTCGAGTTGCCAAATCTGTGCCCAAAAAAATTCGAGATAAATTTGGCCCACCCTAAAGGCTGTATTTAAGGTTAACGCACAACAATAAACATCTGTAAAGGCGATCTTCAATTATCAAACGAATTATAGTTTTCTTTGCTCGTTTAAGTACATGATAGAAGTCAAAGATCACTGCTTAACGGCAAGACGTCCATACTGAGCATGTTTGCAAAGGCTCAGATGCAACTGAGGTTGTTTGTTCTCTTTTCCCTTGAGTTTTGATGGAACGTTACGGGGAACCTGAGTACTTGTGCGTTCTCACTTGAATATTATTGTGTTCGGACTTTCCCAATGTTTTCGAAATTAGCGACAGTGTTGCGAGAAAACGTGCATTTTATGCAAAGCCATTTGTTACTGCTGCATTTAAAAGGCTTTCGGAAAGTCATCGTCGCCAAATTTACTCCGCAGTACCTGCTGAGAACAAACAAAGTTACGAGATGAACCTGTAACAAAACCACGCTAAAATTACTATCGTATTCAATACGATATGGTCGTTTGATTCCCGGGCAAAAGAAGGCGATTATTCGACAGCCATCATTTTAATTTCCTTTACGGCTTAAAAAAATTATGATAATCTTTTTAAGCCGTAAAGGAAATGAAAATGATGGCTGTCGAATAATCGCCTTCTCTTCCCCGTGAATCAAACGAGCATATGACTAGATTAAATACAAATGGATGCAGTTATCCGTTTCGAATGTTTTCGTTAACCGTCGAATTGTTCCTTTGGCTGCCATTAACTGATACAAATTGTCGCTTTTGGTGGCCTTTTCGGCCTTTTTCTTCTTACCATCCCTTTGTCGCTAGTCTTACAACACACCTTGAATCAAACGACTGATTCGGAATGAAGCGTGAACATAGATACAGCTTAACGTGAGGTGGAATATTGTTAAAGAACGAGGTACTTACTACTGTCATTTCACAGAGGTTGAATATTCAAACAAACAGTTCTCTACGTTAGCATGGCCTACGTTGGGAAAACAAAATCTACAAGCTAAAAAGGTCTATTGCTTGTAACACTCGACAAAAGCGTCACAAATTTCACGACCACATCTCACCCAACCTACTCCCCTTCCTGTCAACATTGAAGGGGAAGGAGGGGAAATAGGGAGCTAGCGTTTCAAGAATTGTGTCCGAGATTGTAGTCTCAGATGTTAGTAACTAACAAGAAAGCTACATTCTGGTCAGGGGGATTAAAGTCAATAGACATCCAGTAATACACGAGTTGAAAACTACGCCTGTACTTAACGAATTCTTAACTCTTTTTGAAACGTTTCTTAGGCCCGGTTCAGACGTCGCATTTCTGCCGTGTCGAATGCAATTGAGACAATAGATAATGAGATGATTTGCCTCATTATCTTTTGTTTGAATTGCATTCGACACGGTAGAAATGCGACGTATGAACCGGGCCTAAGTCGGTCTTCTGCCGTACCAGCCAACCAATACCTCCATCGTGAGATGAGGGGATGGCGCGGGAGGAGCGGTTACAACCTGTTTATTCCTTTGTTTACCACAAGTTTTCTTGTGAGAATTTGAAACAGCATTTACAAAGGAATTGATTTGTTTTGGATTGTCCGCTTAATATTGCTAAAGAGGTTGTCATAGATGACCATTTGAGACTGGTTTCTCAGCAGATGTCATTCAACGATGAAAAGTTACTGAGTGAAAATCTTACCGTGATGTGCGCAAGCCCTGACTCCGTTGTCGGCAATATTTTCCTCTTTCCTCTTTACGACATTTTTTAATTCATGATCAGTAATAGCAATTAACAAGTTAAGTGTGTATTTTGTTGAAAAAAATCTCAAAAAGTTTCTTTTGCTCTGATGCCAAATTAGACATAAAGCTAGTTATCGAAAAGATAGTAACAAATTTGGCCATGCAAAAACGTTTTCTTTTGTTCTTCTTTGGGGAATTGTGGATTGTAGGAGGAAAGTCGGTTGGAAGAGGTGTATTACCATTTTTCTACATTTGAAAGTTAATCAACAACAACAACAAAATAATAATGTAATTTGAAAACATGCGCAACCCTTTATTATAAATTCTGTTACCCCCCCCCCCCCCCTCCCTACCCTACCAACCACCTTTAATTTCTCACTTTTCGTCAACGTCAATTATCACCTTATCCGCATTTCACTGACTTACCTCCTTATGTTTTTCTCTGTGGCCCATCAAACATTCAATGTGAACGAATAGGTGATTGGTTGTGATGTTAGATTTGTTTTCCGGATCGAATTTCTCAATTTCGCGTGGAATGGATACTTCCGCTCGGGGGAGATGCACCCGAAAGAACCATAATACTTCAATACTTATTGCGCGCATATATCCTGAAATCAATGTAGAAGGAACTGTCACCCTCCAGTTCAATATGTATTTAACATAACATTATACCGATAGGCACCTTGTGAACCGAATTTTGGCGAGCACTGAATTAAAAGCCATTTTTTTGTAAATTTGTTAGCTGTTTTTCCGTTGTTAATTCACATTTGCGTTTGGTAAGCGAAATGCGAGTTGAAATTGGATGCACCAAATTCTAGCCAAGAATCACAATGTTTTATTAAGATTGAAATGTTGTGGATCTAAACTAACTTCTTGGCAGACGCCCCGAGTAAAGACCAACTTATTTTTTTAAGCCTCCTATCAGTCGGAATGGTATAAATGCTACTATTACTCTGTGTGTTATCCTGATGTTATTAATTTGAATCGAATTACCTTTGCTTCATTGAAATGTTTCGACCATTTTGAGTTCATTTATTCAGTGAAACCATCCTCGGTGGCTCTCACCGGTTTCCAGCGCTTCGATGGATCATTACTACCAATCTTTATATGTTGTTACCTTCATAGTGGTATCAAACAAATAAACAAGATAGTTATAATTTTTTCCACTTAACTTGTTAAAAATACGTATATGAATGATCATATCTTTATATGATTTTCATATATTCATTCTCACATAACTTGTTAAGGTAGCTATGAAATCGCTGCTAAGAATTTTTGTTAAATTTGCAAAACGTTGTATCTCAATACGCTTCAAAACGTTGTATCTCAATACGCTTATAGCTTTTCTACAGTGAGCTCGTGTTTTAGTTTATGTGGCTTAAAGCTAGAATTGTTGGTATTTCTCAAGGCTCTAGTGAACGTATTAAGGGGAAAATTTTTTTCATAACTTCACTTGTTCACCAACGATTGGCATGTAATCGCCAAGGGTTGGACGGTTCTTAGTTCTAGGTAACTCAAGTAATAAAGAGTCGTTTGACCTAAGAGAGTATCTGGATTGCTTTTTAATGCTAATTAAATCAATCAGATAATTAGGAGCTAGACCATATAAACACTTAAATGTCAAAAGCAGAATCTTAATCTTTATACGGTAACTAATCGGGAGCCAATAAAGGTGAAAAAGCAACGGTGTAACATAACAGAATCTTGGTGTTCCTGTGACCAACCGAGCTGCGGCATTCTGTATCCGTTGGAGTTTCATGATATGTGAATTCGGGAGGCCATATAAAAGGCTGTTACAATAATCTATGCTACTGGTTATAAAAGCTTGAACTAATGATTCGGTGACTGGACGACTTAAATATTTCCCAATTCTACGTATGTTACAAAAGATAATAGAAAGCAGATGAGCAAGTTCTGTTAATATGACTTAGCATACTCATTTTCGAATCAAGCCAGGTTCCTAAGTTTCGAACTTCACATGATGGAGCAATTTGGGAGTCGCCAACCGATAAAATACTGACGTTAATGACTTTCTGAAGTCGTGGTCGCGTTCCAATCAGAAGACAATCTGTCTTATCCGAATTCAGTTTTAACTTATCCGTATGCATCCACTGACTGATATCAGCAATACATGATTCCATGGCAGTTAAGGCAGCGGTTTCCTCCAAATCATTTCCTGGTCTAAACGCGATGTACAGAGTACTTCACACCATGATTTGGAGAGTCATGAAAAAGTCTAACTCCTACTTCAGACGAACCTTTCTAATTTTGGCGGCAGTCATGATGAGCTGGTTCTTTACCTTTTGACTGAGCAGTTTCAGAGATACGACAGAATTTATTAGCACAAGAGTAGTCCAGGACTTTTTTGGTTTTGGAGCCCTTGATTGATAGGTAGATAGATAGATAATAATGGCCCTCCTACAATAAAAGTAATAAAACGTATCGATTAATTAATTAACTACCTATATAATCTACCAACTAAACTTACATAATGAACTACTAGTAATACAGTATTGATTAGTTGACTGCTAATGAAACTAAAAGGTTTTACAAATCTTAAAATGATCAAGAAAGGAATTCCTACTACTGTAAAGTTTAAATAAGTAATTTTTAAAATTAGTATGGAAGAGTGACTCAAGTTTGGGATCAAGAGCGTTCCACAAACGGCAAGCGCTCGAGTGAAACGTTCTAAGGCCAGAATTCCTTTTACAAGCTGGTGTTGTTATATTGTTATTGGAAGCGGATCTCGTGTTATAATTATGGGTGTTACTTATATGTTCAATATATTTATTAAAATAAGCCGGGCAATGTCCTTGATTTATTTTATGAAGCATATAACGCTTTCTAATACGTATATCGTCTATAGGCAACCAATCTCATTTGTTAAAAAGCTTGACTGAGTTTTCGTGAGTATCAGCATCTAAAATTAGCCTAGCACATCGTTTCTGTAGTCGTAAAACTCTTTGAAGATTACCAAAGGTACATTTACCCCAGACCGTACAACAATACTCTAGTGTTGGCTTGATGAGGGCATTATATAACATTTTCCTGCAAGCGAAGGTTAAATAGACCTTTGCTCTTTTAAGACATATTCTACAGTTTAATTTTTTAATCAGATAGTCAATGTGTAAGTTCCATGAAAGGTTTGAGTCAATGACAACTCCGAGCAGCTTTTCTCCTGCCGCTTCCTCTAATTTGATGTTATCGATATAAATTTCCATTGTAGTCTCGCTGCTATTGATTAGCTTTTGAACAGAACCAACTAGCAGGTTGATTGCTCTTTGTTTTGCGAATCGTTGGTCCTCTCACGTTTTAACCATTGCATATCATATAGAATAGCGAGATGTACTGCACAATTAGTATCAGGGGTCTTCCCATAAGAATTTTAATATAAATTTCATTTTCCATAGCCATTCTGCAGGAATTAGTAGCAACCTCCTCAATAGCAACAGCAATTTCACTCTCGCGTCTATTGAACGGGCTCCGAATTAACATGGGGACACTTAATGTGGTGGAAAAGCTGTTGACATGTGTATATCCTATACCGCTGTCAGTGGCGACCAAGATCGACTTGCGTATTAATTTTATAGGCGCCAGGAACTCTTTTGCAATTGTGGAGCAGTCTGGAAGAAAAAAAATCATTTTTGCTGCCACATTTATGGTATGCGACAGAAATAAACTCGCGCATCCCTCCTTTATTTCTGTGTCTGCGTAAGTAATACAAAGGGGCCCTTCGAAGAATGGATAAGACCGCAAATTTAATTATTCACCTTTTCAAACCATTTTTGAAAAGTTTGCTAGAGGCAATTTAATACTATTGTACAAAGCATGTTGGCATATTTTACCAGATTTGCAATGCAGAAGTGCTCACATGATTTCAAAGAGAAAGTTGAAAGAAACCCAGATCAGTAATTCTGTATCCAGACAGTTCTGTGGGCTTGATGTCACTGACTGAATCAGGAAGCTGGTGAAATTAAATAAATAAAGTTTTCTCGTCCCTTTGAGAAGTGTTTATTTATACATAACCAAAGAAGGGCTGCAAATAATTTGCCCAATTCCCACAGTTTGCGCTGACCATTTCTCCACCAGCATGGTTGGTTTTTGTGAAGAATGCGCGGTTCAGCCGATGTGTTGTTTTCCTTGCTTTCGGTTTGGGGAAGTAAACGGCGTTTGTAAAGTTCAGCCCTGACTTCTTCAGTCTTTGCCTTGCGCTTCGAGGCTTTCACTGTCCGCGTGAAATAAAATTGATGTTTTTTGCCGCTGTGACTGTGGAGTTTGTTTGCTGTTCTCGTCTCTTTCTCCACAGTACTGTACGGGTCCGCAAATGATCCCAGGACCGCAAATGATCCCGGACCGCAAATGATCCCGGACCGCAAATGATCCCCAAAATGGACCGCAAATGATCCCGGACCGCAAATGATCCCCATATTGGACCGCAAATGATCCCGAGCAAAAAATAAGGAATGGCATGGATTGATATAAAAATGACACACAAAAAACACGTTTTATCATTTTGTGAGAATTATTTACGGTGGCTTATAAGGGCCATCGAAAGCATCTCTCTTTTTTCGCTCGTCGACACTTAATAACTGTCGATCGACACTTATAACTGTCGATCGACACTTATAACAGTCGATCGACACTTATAACTGTCGATCGACACTTATAACAGTCGATCGACACTTATAACTGTCGATCGACACTTATAACAGTCGATCGACACTTATAACAGTCGATCGACACTTATAACAGTCGATCGACACTTATAACTGTCGATCGACACTTATAACTGTCGATCGACACTTATAACTGTCGATCGACACTTATAACTGTCGATCGACACTTATAACAGTCGATCGACACTTATAACAGTCGATCGACACTTATAACTGTCGATCGACACTTATAACTGTTGATCGACACTTATAACAGTCGATCGACACTTATAACAGTCGATCGACACTTATAACTGTCGATCGACACTTATAACAGTCGATCGACACTTATAACTGTCGATCGACACTTATAACAGTCGATCGACACTTATAACTGTCGATCGACACTTATAACAGTCGATCGACACTTATAACTGTCGATCGACACTTATAACTGTCGATCGACACTTAGCTAGACTGGGCACCAGGCTTTGCGTAACAAACACGTACTACTCCAGTTATTCAAGATGGCGAACGCTGACGAGGTAAGATTAATTGCATTTAAATTCAAATTAGCCGTCAAAGGCGTGAAATCTGTTGTTTAGAACATAAGAACATTTCATCTGTTAAATGTGCTGTAGAGACCTTAGAATTTGCAGTTTCCAAGGTCGTAAAAGCGTTCCAGAATGAGCTAACGAGCAGAGCACAGTGGATAGACCATTCTCTTCCCTAGTTTTGACCGTGACAGAGTGTTTTAGTAGGACTTGATAAGACATGAATTGCGAATTTATTGAACGGCTTCAAAAACTTTACTGTACATCTATCTATTCTTACACTAAAATTAAGATTTTGAGTTACGGTTTGGCCTAGAAAATCGGATGTAAAATTTAGCCTTGTCTATATCAGATATAAAGACACATTATTTTCTTTTGTATTTCCGCCATAAATTATTAATGATTTGGGAATTAAAGTTTAAGTTAAAGACCTCGCCCTATTTTACGTTTCAGCTTTGAATCGGTTCTGTCGTGTTATATAGAAACCGACAGAAATTGCTTTCTACTAATTTTTTATTTTTGCAAATACTCGTTTAGATCCTTTGAACGATTCCACGAATTTTAAAAGTGTTCTGAGTTACCCCTCGTTATTTCAAGGTATCCATGGATCGAGATTCTCTCGTAGAAGGCTACTTTGGTTTGGGGATAGATTACGTTGAAATTCTGGCTTTTCTAATCATGTGCCATGGAATCCATTTAAGTATGAGACAGTTAAAGAGGATCTTACGAGAACGTGGTCTTACTAGAAGAAAACAACAGAGCCCTGTAAATGAAATAGTGGATGCCATCGAAAATGAACTTCAAGGAAGCGGTAGATTAATTGGTTATCGCCTAATGCACCAAAAACTTGGTTTGTCCTATGGTCTCGTTGTTGACAGGGAGACGGTGAGGGTTGTGATGAAAGCTTTGGATCCTGAAGGAGTGGAAAGACGCTCGCGACACCGTCTTGTTAGACGCAAATACCACGCTAGTGGGCCGAATTTTATCTGGCATCTTGATGGCTATGACAAGCTTAAGCCCTTTGGCTTTTGTATTCATGGAGCCATTGATGGCTATAGTCGTCGCATCATGTGGCTTGAAGTGGATCATTCCAATAATAATCCATCTACCATAGCAAATTACTTTTTAAATTGTGTTCGTAAGATCGGGGGAACCCCAACAATCCTTAGAGGTGATTGTGGTACGGAAAATTGCTACGTTGCAGCTATCCAACGTTTCTTCAGAGAGGGACTTGGGGACCCTTTAGCAGGGGACAACAGTTTTATGTACGGCCGTTCTGTTTCTAATCAAAGAATAGAAGCGTGGTGGAGTATGTTGAGGAAAATGGATACGGACTTCTCGATAAATTATTTCAAGGATTTAAGGGAGATAGGATTATATAATGACGACAATATGTTGCACGTAAACTGCCTCAAGTTTTGCTTCATGCCTTTAATAAGAGAAGAATTATACCGTTGTGCAGAGTTATGGAATTTACATCGAATACGACCACAGTCTTCAAACCCCGATTCCCCATCAGGTCGACCAGATATCTCGTACTTTTTACCGGAACTAAAAGGCAAGGCCAGTCATGCCCATGATGTCACTTTAGATGACATTGAACTTGCAGAGGAGGTTTTCTGTGCTCAAGGTAGAGTGGGCATGGGCGATAATTCCTTCGAAGTCTTTGAAGAACTAGCCAAGATGATAATGGAGAATGAAGGCCTCAGTTCTCCAAGAAACCCAGATGAGGCTTTGCAACTGTATATAGATGTTATTGAACACATTGAGGACATCATGTAAACCTAGTAAAAAACTTATCTAATACTTATCCATAATATGTAAACAAACACTGCACGCTGCATGTAACAGTAACTTCATGTCTTACTCCATGTTATCCATAATGGTTTTGTTCCTTTTATCAAGTTGCTGTTAACGTTGTTAACCACTCTGGTCCGGATTACGTAGGTGCACCCCCCCACCCCCATAAAAAAATGACAACGCTCGGTGGGGCCAAGCGGTCGGAGCGAACTACTTAAAATTCATTCCAGTCGTTTCCAGAGGCCATAATCCTTTGGTGAGCAGCAAGATTCGCGACCTCTGGCTTGTCCAGAAGCGTGTTTCTGGTTGTTTTGGAAACCATTGTTGTGATGTCGTGTGGGTATTGTTCAATTTCTTTTCAATCTTTTGTATTGTCACTTTATGGTCGCACTTGTCTGCAGCACCAATTAAGAACTACAAAACCTGAAATCCGCGTTTCAATTTAGTCGATCAATATCATTCATTGTTTAAATCAATACTCCACAGTTTATGGGGGTTTCAAATACTGAACACGAAATTTTATTTAGGTTTAATAACAAGGATCAACAGTAAAGGAACTGGTTAAAATTAGCTAAAATTGAACTGCTGTCATTACAACAACACTATATAACAGTTGCAGCCTAAAAAAGTTATCAGTTACGTAACAAGTTTCTCAATTAACATCTTTTTCCTTTGCTCTCTTGATTCCTCTCTGCCTTCTT
This sequence comes from Pachyseris speciosa, assembly GCA_016490735.1. Taxonomy (NCBI): domain Eukaryota; kingdom Metazoa; phylum Cnidaria; class Anthozoa; order Scleractinia; family Pachyseridae; genus Pachyseris; species Pachyseris speciosa. Next base: position 270,499 of record JAEMWC010000812.1, on the reverse strand, counting down.
CACTACGACCTGCACTTGGTCTCTTGCTTATCTGGCCAGTAGCAAATGCCCTTAGTGAAAGAATGTCGCATTGTGCAACTATTCCAAGCTCCCTTAGATACTCATCAGATGCTAAGGTTATAGCTCTTTCATCCATCTGATAAGATCAAGGTACATACAGTGTAAGTATTACAACACCTTAACAGTCTTGCACCTTTTAAAGCAAAAATTACAGATAGAAAAATGAGTTATGCTGGATCTCAGTCAACTCTATCACTATTATGCTGGTGCTCAAGAGCAAATTTTCTAATAACTGTACTGGTCGGTAACAGAGTTGATTGTCATGCAGCAACTCTCAAGGTTTCCTTTAGAATCTTTTTATTTTTCAATGCAATTATAAGAAGTTCAGGAAGAAGGGGGGAGGGACAGCAAGATTCCTGATATAGCAGCAAAAAAGTTTTGACCCCCCCTTCCTAACAACAGACTATCATGACCTCTATCCCACAGTGCAAAAAGATCTACAAACCCCATCCCAGGTATTAGCCTCCATCAAAACCCATTATCTTGGCCCCAATATTTTATTGTGGGCAATGATCCTGTAAAAAAGGAAGCCGGCCAAACCTATGCCTATATTTTTCCAGTAAGCCCCTTTCAGAAAAATACCATAATACTCTTTATTGTGCATGTTTAGTGTCAAATTTAGGCTAAAAAGTGTTTTGGTTTCCTTGGTTTTTTAGTTCAGGTGGCTACTTAACATTTGCTGCTTTTCCAGTAAAGCCTGCTCATGAAAGAGTATTCTTGGTAGTTTTCTGGAACCATGTAAAATCCTACTTTCTACCTAAAAATGCCCACAAGCTCATGGAATATAAGAGCCATTCAGATAAACTTTATTACCTTCAAACATAAACTAAGTCAGAATACGTACACTATATAGTACAAGCATTTAAAACTTATAAAAATAATTTCAAATTTAACTCTTTCAATACCAAGAAGGCCTTAGAGATTTTACTTTGGCTAATGGCAGACAATTTTACTCGTCAAAGGGAGACGTCCTTGTAGCGAGCAGAAGCTAGACCAATTAGTTAAGCTAGTACAGTAACACAATTAATGTAATACCAGTATTGTAAACAATATACAAACAAAGCAACACTGTGCAAGCCATTACAATCACCTTACCTTTTCTTCCCGTATTTTAGTTATGACGCTGTCATCGACTCCTCGTTTCGTGAGGAATGTGCAAACCTGAATGAGAGGAAATTTGGTATAATAATAAAGAACTTATCTCCTCATCTAAGTTTAAGGGGACTCTTAAGCTTAAGCTTATACTGTATATGAGCTGAGTAAGCTAATAAGGATCAATAATTAAGTTTAACTTGCAAAATCTTTGCCTCAATACTAATTCTGGTTGCTGTCGATTCCTTGCTAATAAAATGAGGTTGCAACTAGTTTAGTCCTAACTTAGCGAAACACATACTTGAATGATTATCTATGTGAAATGGAGCAAGAAACACGATCAAAACTAAAGAAGAGAATGGTCGATCCACTGTGCTCTGCTCGTTAGCTCATTATGGAACGCTTTTACAACCTTGGAACCTGCATATTATCCTAAGGTCTCTACAGCACATTTAACAGATGAAATGTTCTTATGTTCTAAAAAACAGATTTCACGCCTTTGACGGCTAATTTGAATTTAAATGCAATTAATCTTACCTCGTCAGTGTTCGCCATCATGATGAATAGCTGTAACTGAAGCAGTTTTCGCACGTGTTTGTTGCGCAAAGCCTGGTGTCCAGTCTAACTAAGTGTCGATCGACAGTTATAAGTGTCGATCGACAGTTATAAGTGTCGATCGACAGTTATAAGTGTCGATCGACTGTTATAAGTGTCGATCGACAGTTATAAGTGTCGATCGACAGTTGTAAGTGTCGATCGACAGTTATAAGTGTCGATCGACTGTTATAAGTGTCGATCGACAGTTACAAGTGTCGATCGACAGTTATTCTTTTCGACACATATAAATGTCGATCGACACTTATGTGTCGATCGACAGTTATTAAGTGTCGACGAGCGAAAAAAGAGAGATGCTTTCGATGGCCCTTATAAGCCACCGTAATTATTCCATAGTTCTTTTCTTTTTTTTTTTTTTTTTTCGTTTTTAGTGGAAAATCTGTGATCTTGCGTGACGTTCTGTCTGTTTGTTGATTTCAGGACGCCGGCTGCATAGCACAGTAATTGCTTTTGTAAAGACACTTGTTGTGATCGTGGACTGCGAGTTTCGCTTCATGTCTTCTGTTTATTGTGTTGTACACCCAGGACGTTCCAGAACATGCTTAATCAGATTTCATTTCTGTCGGGTAAATGATCAACGCTTCGGTGCACGTGCCCGATTTCAGTGAAAATCGAGCATGTATAAATTAGCCTGGAAACAGGCTCCGCAGTGGGATTTTAAAGGAGCGAAAAGAAGGATCGTGGCGAAAAAAATCGGCGAGCGAAGCCTGCTTGGCTAGCCAAATTTTTTTTTTTTGGCCACGTTCCTTATTTTCGCTCCTTAACCCCACTGCGGAGCCTGGTCCCAGGCTAGTATAATTCAATTGTATAATCACAAATACAACGGATAATTCAAATTCACACATACCCGTAAAGAAATAACTGAAAAATTCCGCAGTTGATTTCGTTATCTTTTGAAATAAAAGTCTTAAATTGTTCACTGAGCACTCTCATTTAAAATTGTACCCAGAATACTAGAAGTGTTTCTTTCTCACATTCATGGGATCAGCCGACTGGCCTGTGGCAGGCGAGAAACGGGGTGATGTGGTTGAAATCGGAGCAGGGGTCAAAGATCATCCGAAACTTGTCACCGTCGTGTGAGCTGTGACTCCCACGCTTTCGGAAAATATGGCTAAACTGTCTTGTTCTTATTTCATTGGAGTCATTTGTGAAAGTTGTTGGAGTTACTAAAGATAAGAACAAACACAAAGATCTCTAAAGACGGAAGGAAAAACGAGATAGGTTTGGATCCTGGTGTGATAACACTGATTGACTGCTTCACATCAGTCTGATTGTGTGACCACGTTTACCTTTTTAAAATTAATCAGATGATGATAGTTGTGAACCATGATTTAAGGCTTTGATAAAAATATTCGCAATTCATGCCAATTCCCTATCCACACCATTTCACCATCCATGCCATTCCTTATTTTTTGTTCGGGATCATTTGCGGTCCGACATGGTGCAATATGGGGATCATTTGCGGTCCGGGATCATTTGAGGTCCAATTTGGGGATCATTTGCGGTCCGGGATCATTTGCGGTCCTGGGATCATTTGCGGACCCGTACAGTACGCGGTTCTTGAAAGCAAAGTCGAAGGCAGGATAGTGGAAGAGTGAAAAGGAAATAATTATTGCGGCTCTCTTGGCAACAGTTTATAGTCACGCTATCAGTTCGACGCGACTCGGAACGTTATTGGTACGTTGTAATTTTCAAGCTTATTTTCACACTTTTCACTGAAACTGTGTCACCTTAAGTGACTTAAAATCCCCATCGGTTTTTAACGACACGGTTTTGTCTTCAGTCGTGATATATATTGAACGGATATCTTAAACTTGATTACCGGGGCCAAGGTGATTTCTAGTGTACAAAGAAAAAAAGAGGCGTGCGAAATGGGTTTTTGTTAATTCTCAATCAGGACCCCTGATTACTGGAGCCAGGATGAGTTCTAGCCTACGAAGAATTAAAAGAGGCGTGCGTGTTTTTTGTAAAATCTCAATCAGAGCCCATTTGTTCGAAAGTCGAGAACTTAATTCAGGGTTCGCGTAAACGTTATTATTATTTTTTTTTTTCTATTTTCACTTTTGGATAAAAGTTTCTTTTGCTGATTTTTACTTTTCAGGATTTACGTCCCCTGGTATAAAATTTTGCAGACCATCATTGTGGTTACTGTTCAATCTTGGAGTAGGGTTAATCGGCTTTCGAACAGTAATGTGGCTTTTATTAGTTGGTGCGCTTTACTAAATAAAGAAGCTTTGGACGTGAAAATGTTGACCTTTCTAACACCATGTTAATTGATTGATTGTTCGTAGGTACCTCAAAAACAACGAGCTGAAGGACCTGCCTCAAGGAATCTTTGATCACAATACACGGCTTTATGAGCTGTAAGTGCAACTCTTATTCTTTTGTGTTATAATTCAGCACTGTTCCTAAATTGACTTTAAAGTGAAGAGACGATGGAGACGGGATGTGAACTTGAATAGTTTTCAATGAAATATTATCAGTATCATAAGAACACTATCTATAAATAAAAACTGGCCTTTACTGTGAACTTAGATTCTATTAGATTATAAAAGTAAGTTAGACATTTTCATCATGTGAACGTCTTTGTAATTGCTTTAACATTGCTATTATAAAAATATTTACACTTCGGAGATCAAATCCATTCATGTGCAGGGGTTATACAGTAGAACCCCTTTAATACGGACACCAAGGAGACATGACAAAGGTTTCGTATTATCCGAGTGTCCGTATTAAGAGGGCTGTCAGAAAATAAAACGTCACGGACTCATATTTTATCGATAGAAAGACTAAAGCAGACATTTTTGTAAGGAAACAAAATGTTGTTTAATTTCTTAACAGTAATTGTAACTGTAATGAGTTCAGACTAAAGAAACTTTTCGGTAATTTATGTGAAAATTTCTTCCTGGATTGGAGGATTCCATGTTTACAAGGACTGTTCGACTGTTACATGAAAAAATACCAAAGATAAAGACGCAGTCGATGGGTGAAAAGAAGGTCGAGTAATCGGTGACATTAATTCCTTATCACCTTCCGGACACTAAAAGCCCACACTTGTATAGTCACTCATTTTATTTCAAAGTCTACCAACCGAGGATCGGTAGACGTATGTGGAAATAATGGACCACAGTATAAGGATCAAACACTGAAAATAGACAGTGCGCAGATAACTAGTGTCCGTACTGCGTTTTTCACCCCGGACAGCGAGAACTTGTCCGTTGTCCGTATTGACCGATGACCACATTAAGCGTGTTAATTTTATAGAAAATATATGAACTTTTCGTTGGGACAAACGAGACTGTAAGTAATATCCGAGCGTCCGTATCAAGCGGGTGTCCGTAGAGCGGGGTTCCATTGTAATAAGATAAAATTCCAATCCAAGTATAAAACTTAAGGAGGAAAACTGAGTAACCATAGTAAGCGAAAAATATCAAGATGGCGTATAACCGTTCAACGGCTTTCAGTAGGCCTTATTCAAGATGCCCTCTATCTTTGAACATGCGTAGGTAGCAATGGCAAAGGAATCATGTCACTGTACTGTTATGGAATAAATGTTGCTGGCTATTAAGTTAATTAATTCAGACTCTAATGAAGTTATTCGTGATCCGAAGTAGTGTTACGTTTTCAGCCTTAATCCGGACAGACCAAGTAATCTCTAAAGTGTTAACCCCTTCAGTGCCTTATTGACGTACTCTGCACGTTACAAATGCCGTCGGTACTTTGAAAACCTACAACTTTCCCAAATCCCTTGCTGTGGTTGAAATGAACGATTCTTATTGCCAAATGCTCAGTTATGTAGACTTCGTCACTCCATAAACTGACCAAAACTCCCAGTTTTCATCGAGTATGACCATTTATTTTGTTGCAAAACCAAAAATGTTGGCTTTGAATGCCCTTTGACAACATCAAAAATAAGTAACTTGCCTGGAAGTTTTTTGAACAAAAATTTCTTTTGAAGCTAAAATCTGCGTTGGCAGCAAACTTCGACTCCACTGCTTGATATCTGTTCCACATTTACCTGCTCACTTGTTTAGCGCGACGCGGAGAACAGTTTTGATTTCATTTGCACTCACTGGTCTGTAATTTTGCTTTTGTGACCCAAAGGAATTCTGGGAGGTTCTTGGATAACTGATGCGTAGAAGTCTGCCAACTTCCATTTCAGATATATTTTTTTTAAGTATCGAGCCACCCGGTTCTGCTGACATGTTGCACCGATTGCATTGCCCACAAGTCAAAACTCGCCGAAATTGCCATGCGAGGTCTCAGAATCCACTTACAGAACGGCTAGGGACACAACTTCACTTCGCGAATGGCCATAACTCGATCGAGCAATTCCGGCGGCCCACTTCGTGTGAAATTGCTTCTCACCTCTGTTTTTTGCCAGAGGATTGCCTCTACTCACCAACCCAGCTTTATGATGCCAGGCAGGGGGGCTCTGAGGTGAAAAATGGCTCGAAAAACACACTTATAAATCAAATACCTATCAAACTGTTAGCTGCAGTTGATAGCCTAAAGCGAGCGACGGCTGGCCTGACAAGCGTGAAAGATAGAGCCTTTGGAGTTGTGGACCAGCGAAATCACCGTGGTAACCCCTTATATGGAAAAGCGAGGTCGTCTTGACCTCCTATCCTCAGAAAATTGCAAAGAAAGAAAAAAAAAAAAAAAAGGACGTGCAAAAAAGTCGGCATTGAAGGGGTTAAGGGAGTCGTTGTTTACAGCGGTATTTCTTACTTTGCTAAAGGCCATGTTGACAACAAATTCATTTGGCTTTGAAACATGAGTGAAATTGAGTTTACGTTTCCATGTAATAAATTTATACAGAGCGTGTTCGCGGAACAACACGCTTGTTTGCGGAGGATCGGTGCCTTGGTTAACGCCAAAGATTAAAGATCTCATGTACGAGCGTGATTATGAACATAAGAAAGCGATATCAACATATATTGAGCTGCACTGGAGTAATTAGAAAAGATTACACAATGCTGTCAACACCAAAATGCGTAAAGAAAAATGTAATTATTATTCCAACAAGCTCTCAGGTGACCAGAATTCTAAGGAAATGAGGAAGACTTTAAACAACATCTTCCCCAAAGAAAAGAAATGCGCAACCAACAGTAGCCCATCAAATCTATCAGCAGCAAAGTTCAACGAGATTTTTTACATCGATTGCAAGGAATTTATGCAACGTCTTTAAAGACCCTGCCTTTCCTCAAATTTTGGTCCCCAGGGTTGAGAAGGACTTTACCCTACATGCTACCTCGGCTATTGTTTTGTACGCAATAAGCTGGCAAAACTAAAACTATTAAAGGCTACTGGACTACGAAATCCCTGCAAAACTCCTCAAAGATGCAGTCTCCGTTATAGCCAAGCCAGTCACTTATCTTATAAACCTTACTATTTTGACGGGTGAAATTCCATCACAGTGGAAGAAGCTAGAGTAACTCCAATTTATAAGACTGGGATGAAGGATGATGAGCACAACTATCGTCCAATTTCAATTCTCCCCCTGGTTTCAACTATTGTCCTTTCTTGACGAAAACAAAGATATCTCAGATTTTCAATCCGGTTTCCGCGTGAAACACTCTCTGAAACAGCGGTTGCATACATGGTTGATCATATTGTAGAACACATGGACAAGCAACAGTTAATCGGAGCTGCCTTTATCGATTTAAAAAAGCCCTTCGATCTTGTTGATCACCACTGCCTTCTTTACAAGCTACAGCACTATGGTGTTAGAGGACGCAGTCTTACCTGGTTCAGAAATTATCTAACTGTTCGTTCGTAGATATTTTAATATGGGAAAAATGTAAATATAATTTGTTTACCCAAGATCCACCTTAGGAGCTGAGAGCTCGTTCAGCATGTGGCCAGATCGAATTGGAATTTAGAAGTGTTGGTTTTTGAGAAGAGGGGAAAACCGGAGTACCCGGAGAAAAACCTCTCGTAGCAGAGAAGAGAACCAACAACAAACTCAACCCACATAAGACGCCGGGTCCGGGAAACGAACCCGGGCCACATTGGTGGGAGGCGAGTGCTCTCACCACTGCGCCATTTAGAAATAACACTGTGATGCTTTCTTTCGCACTCATAAATTTCTGATTATGGACAATTCCCTGTCTGGAAAACCGCGTTATTTCTACCAGCAAAAGCAAACGGATGGCCTGTTACTCTAAGACAAGGATTTGCAGTTAAAATGCAGCAAACTAAGAGCATCTGAATAGCTTTCTGGTTGCCCAAGATTTCTTCTCGAGCCTGCACTTTTCCTGTCGTTTTGGTGACCCTAGCATTCAGACTTTTGCTTGGACAATTTTGCATGTGCGGAATTTTCTGATTTGTTTTAATTAGACGAGATTTGAGATTTGATTTGTTTTAATTAGACGAGTAGGTAATTAATTTTTAATTTGTTAAGAACATGACCCCACAAGCTTTTTAGTCTTAATCTTATCACGTATAAATAAAGATTCTGTTCTGTCCCAGTGTTCGACACTAACGCTTGCCCCATTGCGCGGGGCAATATCTTCTTTTCACACAAAAATGTAAATATAATTGAAAAAATTTTGAATGAAGAATTACCTAACCTAACAGACTGGTGCCAAGCCAATAAGCTTTCCATAATTAAAAACTAATTTTATGGTTAACATTTTTTGAAAAAATTTATTCCGTTGTGCCATCAAATGCCGGAAGTGGTTGAAACGGTAGCTCTTCTCTTGGCGTGAAATTATTACAACGGAAGAAAATGTTTTAAAAAATGTTAACTTCTTACGGTGAGATTTTATTCATTTCATTAATTTTATGGTATTTAAACCCAGGCAAAAAAGGCAAACACTTGACATCAATCTAGAGATTAGTAGATGTGCCATTGGACGAGTAAAAGAAACCGTGTTTTTAGGTGTTATTCTTGACGAAAATTTAAAGTGCACCTAACCCCAAAATATTTTTTCGCTAAAATAAATTTTTGCACCTGTTCGAAACGCATTGTGCCTTTTAGCGCTTTTCTAAATCAAATCTTGACTTTTTATAGGCTGTAAAAGATTCGAATTCTAACCATCATCTGTTTCACAACCGAGTCAGAAGGGGCATGGTCTATTCCCGGTTTGACGTCACAAACTGATTTGCATTCATGTTTACAAAGACTTACCGCGATGCCAATCAGTTTGTGACGTCAAATCGAGAATAGACCCATGCCTCTTATGACTCGGTCGTGAAACAGATGATGGTTAGAATTCGAATCTTTTACAGCCTATAAAAAGTCAAGATTTGGTTTAGAAAAGCGCTAAAAGGCACAATGCGTTTCGAACAGGTGCAAAAATTTATTTTAGCGAAAAAATATTTTGGGGTTAGGTGCACTTTAACGTGGAAACCACACATTGCTAATGTGGCTAGAAAAATATCAAAATCTATTGGCATAATTTATAAAGCAAGTTTTTGCCTTCCCACCTCCTCTTTGTGCACATTATATTTTAGCTTAGTTTATTCTCACCTTGTTTACTGCATATCAGTATGGGGATCGACCTATCCTTCTAATCTAAATCGCATTTTTTACTTCAGAAAAAGGTTTTAAGAATCATATCAAGAAGCGCATTCGATGCTCATACTGAACCAATATTTAAGCAGCTGAAAATTCTGAAACTCAGTGATATTTATCGATCTCAAATTGGCAAGTTTATGTTTTCTTTTAAGAAAGGCCTCCTTCCTGATGCATTCAATGAAATGTTTTTGCTGACTAATCAAATTCATCATTATAATACTAGAAACTCCAATGCCTTTTACTTATTTTCTTGTAGAACGAATATCCGACAATTTGGACTACGCTTTCAAGGACCTAAATTGTTTAATTCTTTTAATACAGAAATTCAGAATGCTGACAGTTTTTCTCAGTTTAGGTCTAAATTTAAAAGTTTCCTTCTGAACTGACTTCCCCTTATTTTTTCATTTTGTTTCTGTGTTTGTGTTCTTGCTTTTTAACCTAAATGTGCTTACAAATTAATTAAGACACGCCTAAATTATCATTTTATAGTTGTATTTTCTTGAGGTGCCTGTAGCCCGAATAGGCCCTAATGGTTTCTATATGGGCATCCTCGCCTAATGCTTTTCTGTTATCGATTATTTAATATCTCTTGTAGTTAAATACATATTTATCTTGTAATTTAAAATAACAATAAGTGGCAAAAAATAAACTGAAACTGAAACTGAAACATATCCGTGGGAAATAAATAATCATAATTTTTGTTCAACTTATATTTTGCGCAACGATTTGATTTGCAACGAAAAAAGGGACTAGTAATATGACGCAGTGACCGCGAACACGATAAACAAATAAACATCGTTATATCTCTTTGCTTTCATTTATTTCTCTGCTAAAAATATACAGGTTCAAACCTCAAAACAGACACGAACTTGTTCGTATCCGCCATCTTTCTCGCGCGAAAGGAATGCTTGTTACAATATGGATTTTCGACGCGTACGATACTTTGATATCGAACAAGCCTGTAAATGTACTACGAACAAGAGCCTCTTTAAGTTCGGTTTTTCTAGAAAAAAGCGAAATGTTGGTGACAACGATGGAGGAAATTGATCCGAAGAAGGTAGGAGAGTGAAGGAGAAAAAAGTGGAGAAAAATGTCCCTTCAGAGATTCCAAAACCTGACAGTAGTTATGAAAGCAGACGAGTGAAGAAGTTCCAATCCACGTGCTGTAAGGATTTGGTTTTCTGTGGATGGTCTACGATTCCGAAAAAAACTCAAATGCACTGAAATTCTGCGTTGACTTTCCTGACCTTTCGGATAAAAGTAGTACACTCTACACTGCCACAAGTAGTTTTCGACGAACAACGTTACAAGCCCACACCAGGAGCAACAGGGTCTTTATAAGGTAGACAACCGAAAAAAAAGAAAAAAAAAAACATGGGCAACCAAAAAAAGAAAAATGTTTACCCAAAGAGCAAATTAGTAAAAAGTTAGTGTCGAACACTGCTGGCCGATTAATTCTCATCATCACAAACGACTAAAATTTGGAGAATTTTCACATTCTGCCCTTTAAAAGATAGGTCAATAAAGATAATGAATAATCAGTTTAACTTGGAAAAGAAGGATTTTAATTTGTGGGATAGTCATTGCTGATTTCTGTATCTAGTAGAAGATTCATTAAGACCAATTAAAATTATTGTGTTTTGTCAGAAAACAACATTTAGTGGCTATGTAGATTCATTTCCTTTGGATTAAAGTTCGATTTTCCGAACAAAATCTCAGTTACGAAAGATATATTGTTGAGCAGTTTCTCACCAATTTTACTTTGGAATTTAAGAGGTTCATAACTTTGAAAACGACGTCGTACATGTACGTGCCTTCCTAGCAGAAATGGAGCACAGAGTGCGTCGCAACCGGCGAGCATCGTGATAGCATGTTTAGGGTGTTTGAAGATTCCCACGAAGACTATCTTTTGGCGACAGACGTATTCGGGAGAACTGCAGCACAGCAAGACGCATTGTCGCAAGTTATGTCCGAGAAGGATGTAGTCGTCTGAGACCACGTGGCGGCCGCGATAATGCGAAAGACGACAGTAAAATGAAGGATTGCATTCCTCAGTGCGATTGTTAATGGGAACTGTTTGTTGACTGTGAGTGAAATCAACCAGGAACTTCGAACAAGACTCCCGGCGAAGCCTTTCGTACACTACAGGAGTGTTGTAAAAGCTCTTGACGGTATGTTGATACGTGCGAAGCCACTAGCAGCTGCCTACAGCAGGCGAGATGTCTTATGAAGGCGAGTTGAATATACCAACTGATTCATAACGAATGCAATTCTCCATCATTGGGTATTTATCGATGAATGCGGAGCAATATCTGGAACTCATGCGCGAGCTAGAGTCGATGAAAGGGCCTATAGACAAGTCCTCAGTCAACGCGAGGGAAATGTAACGATAACAATAGACACCACCTCGTATGGCTCATTTCCCGTCACTCTGTACGTGCGGCTTATGGTTACGGGTATCATGAATGATGTCCATGCACCTTGCAACCGGTTCAAAACCAGAACATTTAGTGGTAAAAAAGGAACTGCTTTTCTCTAGGAAGAGAACGAGTGTTCCCAGTAAGGAGCCATGACAGTTTACATACGTCGTCAAGCGTTGTCCGGTGTTTTTTCTTCAGGCATGAAACAAATCTTGTTGTAATGACAGGTTGTAACACACTACTTAGGCTATCAGCACAAGTATATAGGCACGGCCGAGCTTGTAAGGGGCATGCGTATAGTCCTGCGTTTACGTCACAAACTGCTTTGCATGCATGTTTACAAAGACTTAATAATAATAATAATAATAATAATAATAATAATCACTTTATTTAAGTCTCAAATGTATTTAGCCGAGCACAGATGCTCTACTAATTGGGGAGACTAAATCAAATCAACTCTAAATAAATCAAATGAAATCAAACGTTGGTTTTAGGGGAGAGGGGAAAACCGGAGTACTCGGAGATAAACCTCTCGGAGCAGAGTAGAGAACCAACAAACTTAATGCAAAAACTTAATGGAATGCAAATCGGTTTGTGACGTAAAACCAGGACTATACGCATGCCCCTTACAAGCTCGGTCGTGGGACAGATAATGGCTAGATTTCATAACTTTTACACCCTATAAAAAGTCAAGATTTGGTTGAAAAAGGCGCAATGTGTTTCGAAACAGGTGCAAAGATTTTTTTAAGCAAAAAAAATATGTTGGGGTTATGGGCACTTTAATTGCCCATGGTTTGATGGACATTAAGCTGCGATCTACCTACTTGGTCAGCCATGTCAACATAGTTGCAAGAAAAGACACAAACATTTGAGATATCAAGCGACACCCTAAGTGCAAACTAAAGTCGATGAGGTTACCTCGGGAAATGAATATTCATGAAAGACTACTGTCCATCGGGTTTTTTATAGTTGCTGAACAAATCGGACCAACGTCAAACATTTTTGAACGATATAAATTACACTTCGGTTTGGAAGCTTAGGGAAGTTCTTTCAAGTCGGGATGATATGGACACCGCTGTTTCGCAACCAAGTGCAAAGAACGGGTTGCATTTTAGACGTTGCAGATATCCCCGTACTTCCTCAGTTGAGTCTTCTGGAGCCCAAGATTTCTTTCAGCAGATTTCAGTTGGTCAGCTGGTAAATAAGAGATATGGGCTATGTGATGTTCTGATGCAGATTCCTCTATAGGTTACAATATCAGCAGTAATTTGTGTCTTTCTTCTCAGTAAAGTAGAAACTTGACAATACAAGTGAGATATGGACTGCCAACCCAAGCCAAGCTGTAACAGAATATTAGCTTCGTTTTCTTACTATCTTTAAAGTTTTGATGTTGTTATTTTTCGATAAATTTCGTATTGTGCGACACCTTAGACACATCAGTGCGTGAGTATTTGATATCTGATATCGCCTCGTTGGCGGGCTCGAAAAATCACTTTATTTCACTTATCGCTACGTTTGTTTTAGTTGTTGTAGTTCTTTGATTCCCAGTAAAGCGCTTTTATTTTAAAGTCGAATTTTTCAGTCGAACAACCGACAAAAATGAAAATGCATACACCGCAGGGAATCTAACCTGCAATCAAGCACTTTATTTGTTTATAAACGGTAAGATCTTCAATAAAAAATAATAATAATAATAATTAAGACAACACTGTTTTACAAGATTGCCGTGTGGGAGACCGACTGACAAATTACTGTAAATTTGGTCAAGTTCCCTTTTAAAATATCCAAAAGAGTACGGGTAGGCCATTCCATAGAAGCGCCCGCTGTAGCCCAAGGCACGCTTACAGGTTTAGTTTCATCTCAGAGTCTTAAATTATACGCTGTACTACGGATGCTAAATAAGTGCTGCAGGCACGCTGGAAGGTACGCAGGAAGCGTCGTGTTTCTCCTCGATCAATCGCTGCCAATTTGTTCGTTCATGGATACACCAAATCTTTCACCAGTATACAGTTCAATTGGTTTTAGTTAGTAACCTTTCCTTTGCGGTTACAAGGAATCTGAAAACGCGGCGAACCATAAACCTGACTAATGAAATGCACGGGATTATTGAGGACATAAACGAATTGAAAGAAACCGCGGTAAACAGACCGTGCATCCTCAGTTCACTATCGTGGTTTTAAACTTACTCATTAGAACCATGCATAGCAGTGGTTTGACTCGTCGCATTTATTCCTGCAACATAAACACAAGTTTACTTGCTGGATGTCTTTCTTTAAACGTGGATCGTCCATATGAAGAGCACGTATTGAAACTTTCAGTCCGTACATGATGTCGATGCTTTGAATTTCCAATAGTTGTCAGTCTGTCCAACGGTTGAACGAAACAAAAAAAAAAGGTTGTAAATAAGTATGAACTTTCCGTGTGATAAAAAATAGTACTAACGGAAATCGCCAAAATCAATGGGAAACCCTTATTTCTACTCCCAGAACTTTACAGTAATTAATGCTTGAAGCATGATGCGTATAGCAGGTACGATCAAACAACTAGTACTCTTAATTCTATACCTCTATTATACCAAGTGTACTTTTCTGGAAGATGAAGTCGCTCATCGGTGTCAGTAAACAACAATCAATTCATCGCCTAAGAATCGATGAACATAATATTGAAAATGATGAAGAAATGGCTAAGGCATTCAATATTCACTTCTTAGCAATCGCGGAAAAGCTTAGGAATTTGTTACCCGACGTGCTGTTTGATACCTCTAAGCTGAGTAACTTTGTAAGATCGCGGAAGGACGAAAACGCTGTGTTTTTGATTCCATCAATAACAGAAAAAGGTGTCGTTAGCTATCCTTTGAAAATCGATTCCAATAAATCTACTGACATTAATGATATCAGTTCTCGAATGATTAAATTGGCTGCTCAATTCAGTGCACTTTCAATTGCAAAGTTGATCAACTTTTTTTTTTCTTCAAACATTTTTCTCGATCGTTGGAAAACTGCCAAGGTGACACCGATCTTCTAGAGTGGAAACCCTGCTGACGTTACAAACTATCGTCCAATATCAGTTTTGGCCTATACTGTATAAGATTGCTGAGAGACATGTTCACAACGCACTCTACAGCTTTCTGTCCGAGAACGATTTAATCTACACTAGACAATCGGGCTTTCGTTCAAGGGATAATACTGAAACTGCCTTGATCAAGGTTATTGACGATCTCCTATTCAACCTCGATAACGACTGTGTTAGTGGAATGGTCTCGATTGATTACCTTAAAGCGTTTGATATGATAGATCATACCCTGTTGTTGTTGTTGTTGTTTTTTTTTTACAAAAAAATGAGGACTTTAATGCTTAGAAGTACACTGAAAATGCGTACAGACACATATATACATACGCACACACACCCGCGTTGGATTAATACAAGGTCCATAATAACTACTTCTTACTAATACAAGATAAAAAAAAAAACAAAAAATAAAGAAAAAAAATAAAGTGATACTAAAGTGATAATAAAGTGATACTATTTTCAAAACTTATTAAACATTAGGTTTGCTGTTCCCCTCACCATCCACCAGAAAAAGAGTCGGAAATAAAGGTCCCCCATTTCATGCGAAATTTACTTAAGGTTCCATTTTGGATAGCATAGCGCTTTTCAACATTAAAACAGGTTTGGATACCCCGTATAAAGGGTTCTCTTGAAAGAGATGAATTCATTAATTTAGACCTGTAAATATAGTGTCTAGCTCTTAGAAGAATGTGATGAAAAAGGAGATTTGAAGTATCCTCTGCTAAGCCTAAGCATGATAGAAATGAGAAGTTAACATTTGAAAAACAAGAAAAGCTATATATCCAGGTTTTGACTTCATTCCAAAAGGACTGTACGTACGGACATTCCCAAAAAAGGTGCAAGAGAGTCTCTGAAGAACCTTTGCAAAAACAGCAACGGTCACTTTGTGAGATGCCTATTTTGAACAGATAGCTGTTGGTGGCTATTCTTCTTTGGAGAAACTTGAATTGAAAGGTTCTTAGTTTGGTTTCCCGAGTACATAAGAAGGCTAGATTGTAGGATTTACACCAATTTATCTTATCAACACCGTACGTTCTACAATCCGAGAGCCATTTGCTTTGGGTTTTATGTGGCCGAGAAGCGATTTCTTTTATAAATATCTTATAGGCTACTTTACAAAAGTGCAATGACGTCAACAGATTGGAAGAAATGTCAGCACTATCCTGTATTGGATCTCGAACACAATCGCCTTTCATCTCAGAAATTGCACTCAAAACACTACAATAACGGAGAAAATTTGTTTTTAGAGAATACCTTCTCTTAAATTCATCAAATGAACAGAAATTCCAACCCTCCGTTAGGAGGTGACTAACAGTGCAAATACCAGCCGAAGCCCAGCTTGAAAAATACAGGGGTTTATTATCAATGCGTATTAGTGAATTATACCAGATTGGTGCCTGAGAAAAATTGGGTTGCTGATTTTTAAAATTAAGGCGGGACCAGCATTCAGCTACTTCTTTGAAGAAAGGATCTTTTATTTGTAAGAAAGTGATGTCATCCGGTTTAAGGTTTCCAGTGAAGAGAAATTTGGGTTTATGTTTCCCAAAAAAGAAGTCTAGAAACAGTTTCCATGTCCCTTTATTGTTAGGATCCATATACTTTTGAACCCATTTCGCTTTCAGAGCACAATTAAAACTATAGATATCCAACATTTCAAGTCCACCATTTGAATAATCATTAATCATATGTACTCGCTTGATTTTATCATTTTTACCATCCCACAAAAATTTATATAGAAGACTGTTTACTTCCTTGAGATATTCATCTGATGTGGGAAGCGGAGACATTATATGTACTAACTGTGAAGCAAGCAGGCTTTTAATAGCGGTTATTTTCCCCAGGAGGGTTAGCCTTCTAAACTGCCACTTTTCAATTATGTTGGAAATTTTTTCTTTTTTGTCCTGATAATTCAAACTTTCAGATTCTTCTTTAATAGTTGAAAACCAAACTCCCAGAGCTTTAACTTAACTGAAAGACCATGTGATGTGCTGGAAAGCGGCGATCACTCTATTGCTCAGACGCATTGAGCCTATCCAAAGTGCTTCTGTCTTTTCGTAATTAACCTTTAAACCGGAAATTTCGGCAAACGAATCATTTAGGCTAAAGGACTGCTGCATCGAGGTATCAGACCCATCGAGAATTAAAGTTGTGTCATCTGCATATTGGCTAATTTTACATTCCGAATCAAGTATGCTTATCCCCTTGATTTGATCGTGATTTCTAATGGCATTTCCCAGTATTTCAACACACAAAATAAAAAGGTAGGGGATAGGGGACATCCCTGTCTAACTCCTCTACTAAGTGGAAAGAATTCTGAGGACCATCCGTTGTTTTGAATACTACTGCTAATATCTGTGTAAAGTAATTTAACCCAGGCAATTAAAAATCGCCAAAATTGTAAAAGGAAAGGGTTTTCTCCAAAAATGTCCATTCTAAGGTATCAAAAGCTTTCTCAAAATCGACAAACAGTAACAAACCAGGAATATTCTTATGTTCTGAGTAGCTTATTATACTATTTAGTAAACGAACATTTTCGCCGATTGACCTGCCCTTAAGGAAACCCGTTTGATAGTTATTAATTATACTTGGTAAAACATGTTTAATTCTTGTTGCTATAGCTTTAGCTGCAATTTTGTAATCACAATTTAAAAGGCTTATTGGCCTCCAGTTTTTTAAAAACTGTTGGGGTTTGTCCTTCTTAGGTATCAGGGTTATTAGTCCTCTTCGTTGAGAAATGGAAAGATACCCTTTGGAGAAAGATAAATTTAAAGACTCAAGAAGAAAAGGAGAAACGTCATTCCAAAAAACTTTGTAAAATTCTGCAGGCAAGCCATCCGTCCCGGGAGATTTGCCCGCTTCCATTGTCTTAAGACTCTCAAAACATTCAGCTTGTGTCAGGGGCCCCTCACAGGACAATTTCTGATTGTAACTTAACTTGAGGTCATTATCATCTGGAAAGAAAAGTTTTTCGCACTCGTTATGGGGATTCTGCTCTGCTATGGAAGAATATAGAGCTTCGTAAAACATCTTAGCTTCGTGCAGAATTTCTTGGTCTGTTGAGACCCATGAATTATTGTCAATTTTAAGGTTTCTGATAGTTTTGCTGTTGAAATGTCGCTTTTCCAGACTATGAAAATATGATGTATTTCTTTCACCTTCATTATACCACTTCACTTTAGATCTCATGATGGCTCCTTGCGTTTTGTAACCGATTATTTCCTCTAACTGCTGTCTTTTAGTTGCTACTTCCGATTCCAAAAATTTCCGACCTGCCTCTGGTAAATTCCTTTCATCAAGTTTCTTTTCAAGTGTCAAAATATCTTTCTCTAAAATATGTTCCTTTTTATTAAAATTCATTTTCTTGGTAGCAGCGTATTTAATTGAAACTGCTCTAATTCGCATTTTAATTACATCCCATTTTAACACCTCATCTACCTCACACTGGCCATCATATTCCGTTGACACGTCCGCTATGGTCTTCTTTATTAAGGTTACGTAGTCCGTTTCAGTCAAGAAATGCGTGTTTAATTTCCAAAAACCGGGTCCTCTGGGGTTGACTGCAGCACTAAGACGAACAGTAATCATTGAATGGTCAGTCCGGTAACCGGGTAAGATTTCTGCTTTCAGAACTTTAGGGCAGAGAGTATTGCTAATTAAGAAAAAGTCTAAACGGCATTGAATTTCTGGTTTTTTCCTTCTCCAGGTATAACGCCTAGTATCTGGGTTGAGAACTCTCCAAATATCCATTAGTTCAAATTTTTGCTTTAAGAGCTCAACTTCATTACGAGATTTCCATTGAGTAACAGGAGCACCACCTTTTTTATCTTTATGAACATCACAGACTAAATTGAAGTCGCCACCAAAAACAATGAAATCACATTCAAAGGAAGAAATGTTTTCACCTACATTTTTATAAAAGTAGGGTCATCTTGATTGGGTGCGTAGATATTCAGAAGTGTTAATATTTCACCTTTTGTCTAGATATCGACAATAATAAATCTTCCTTCAGGATCAATTAAGGATCTTAAAATATTGAACTGGAAATTGTTGTTGAAAAGAATACCGACACCGGCTTTAGAGCTGGAGAAGTTAGTAAATAAAGCTGAATATCCCCACTCAGAACGCCAATAGGCTTCAGTGTCACTTGAGCTATGTGTTTCCTGTTGAAAATATATAGAAAATTTCTTTTTTCTCAACGATAAGAAAGTTTCGCCTCTCTTTTAGTTGTTGGACAGAACTCTGACATTTAGGGAACAAATTTGCATATCATTAAAATTCGCCATGTTGTGGACCAGAAGTGACAATTCTGTTGTGAAGGAAGGTGTCAAGGGAACAGCAACCTAACAATTGAAATATAACACCGCAATTTTGACTAACGAAAAGCAAATACGTTACGCGAAACAGATAAAAATAAAACAAACGCTCGTACATACATATAAGACGCAGACTAAAACATAAACTTAGGGTGCCGACAGAATAATTACCCAGAGATTGAAGAAAGTTGTGAAGAGTAAACCTGAGACAAGATGTATTAAAATATAAGGTTTGAGAATACGGGTGAAAAGCACATAAAGTTACACAGAGACACGGAAAAAGACACTGATACAGATACATACACACTGTAAAAAGAAATAATTTGTCCGGGATTAGTTTTCGGATCGTGTAAATTAGAGTACTTGGCTTTATATCCCTAGAGCTCTCTTGGGTGGAAACACAGAAACAGATATGCAAATAACACTATTGGTTATCATCAAAGCAGTCGCAAGGATTAGGGGTTTAACAAAGGATACTGCTACACTGATTCACCAGGAGCAATGTATTTTCCATTAACAAACAGTTTGTCCGGATGGGCCCTGCTGAAAAAGGCGGTGTAACCTTTTTCTCTCGCTTCTTGCAGCTTTTTCAGTTGTCCCTTCCGTGAGTCGTACAGTGGCTTGGGAATGTCATCATACACATGGAAATCTGTGTCCTTGAGTTTTTTCCTAGCTTGGTCCATCACTAATTGTTTATCTCCATAGCGCAGAAATCTTGCAATAATAGGACGCGGTCTTTTATCTTTGGGTTTTCCAAGACGGTGAATTCTTTGAAATTCGATTTTGTCGCGTGGCCGGTCGATCTTGAGGTGCTCCTCCAAAAATTTATACACAACTTCTTTGGAGTCTTCTGTTTTGTTGCCACCATTTGTGTTGTTCGGTTTCTCTGGTAGGCCGATGAATTTAACTTTTTCTCTTCTGGAATAAGTTTCCATGTACAAAATCTGTTTCCTTAGTTCGAAGACTTCGTTTTCCAGGCCTTTTGAATCTCGTTTCAAATCCGATATATCTTCATCATTGAATTCTACACTTTCCTTGAGATCCTTCACAGTTTCGTCCGTTTTTTTAGCTTTGTCCTTCAAGATCGTGACTTCCGAATCCAACCGACTTACGGTATGTTCAATATTTGCTAAGGTTGTACTCATCTCATTTAAGCGGCTTTCAATAATATCCAGTTTTCCAAGTTTCTGCAGCACATGCTCGATTTTCTTCCCGAGGTCCTCGGCCATCTCGAGCGCCTCGAAGACTTCGTCGGTTTGAGAAGATGTACTTAGTACTCTATAATGGATCACATTTATATTGCGCATTTTCTATGCAATATTCAAATGCGCATTACAACACTGGCCGGGGGACTTTGCCAGACTGCTTATAACGCAGTTTACAATTAATGAAGTTGAGTTATGAGTGCCCCCGTAATGTCAATATCAAATTAAGACAGACACTAGGGGTGGTCACTGCCAGAGTTTTGTTACGTCCCTAGTGGTTCTTTCACGTCCCACAAAATCAGAAAATTATGAAGAGTTGTGAGACGGGGCCTACGGTTTATCGTCCTTATCCTTCCTCTCTCGTTCTTTTATCGTCTGGAGAATGTGTGGAATCCTGTGAAGATTTGGATCTATCCTTTCGTTTCGCAGGCATAGAAAAATAGTGATTAATTCCACCGAAAAGCCGGAGCTCGACGAGAAGCGTCTATTCCGCCATGTTGCTAGACCCAGACCCAGCCTAGACCCAGACCCTGTTGTTAAAGAAACTCGAAGTTTATGGGCTTCGTACGGAAACCCTTCAATGGTTTACCTCTTATCGGAGGAATAGACGCCAACTTGTCAAGTTAGGAGACAAACAGTAAAATGCTGCTAACGTTCCTCGTAGTATTAATCAGGAATCTATACTCGGTCCTTTGTTATTTATCGTCTTTATGAACGACTTACCCTAGCCCTTCACGTTACTTCATCAATGATTTGTATGCCGACGATACGATACGATACGATACGATAGAGATTAATTACAGGAATATTTTAAGTAAAATTAAGTACTAAATCCAATCCTACTATTAAATCTTAAAGTATTTAAAAGAACATTTATACTATAAAATATTTCACACAGTTCTGTTCCTTTTAGTCCTTCTCCTACTGACCATTCCTTCCTGACACGTAACCGCACCGGCAACCAAACACAATGAACTAACCGCAACTTTCCCAAATGACCTGTTCTTCTTCTTCATCTCCACTTTTGCTCTTTACTGCACAGTTCTGCTCCTTGCTGTCGTTCGTAACTTTCCATGGACGCGACGCCAAGGACACTCTTCAGCTCACTCGACCGCTGAGTACTCTCTTCTCCTCTGCACCTCTTTGGCTTAGGCGGCAGCCGACTAGAGAATCTAGCCACGAACAACGTCTTTCCCCTGCTAACGGCTTTTAGCAGTGAATAAGCACTCCTTCTCTTCTCTCTCCTTCCTTAACTTCTTCTTCGAAAACCAAAACCTCTACCTTCGTGAGTTACATGCACCGGACAAAACCTCCTACTTTCTACATTTTTAATCTTGGTCTTTTATATATCTAGTTACGTTACACAAATACTATCATGTTACGAATAAATAACATGCTCCAATTACTACAAATATGCACTCAAGGGATTAATTCCAACATTACAATAACTAAAGACTACGGAAAGCAATTAGATAAAATAAATAATAATAATAATAATAATAATAATAACACACGGCAGGGTTACGTAACACATTACAGCTATGTACAGAAATGTAAGTTAATTAAACAAAACTAATGAAGCTAAAAAAATTGTGGGAAAAATCCGTGACAGATACAAAGTTGACTTACTTTGCGAATTACAGCTCAATTGGCAGACTAGAGCAGAACTTAGCAGTAAAAAGGTAAAGCTTGTGGGATGTGGCTGGAGTGACAAGGATATACCTCAACACTTAATGTGATTTGGTAAGCTGAAGCCACTCTAAAGGCACTAAGGCCACATGGTAGCGGGCATTACCCCTTAAATCTACCAAAGCAAAGATTGAGCCCAAGCATTAGCAGCCATGGACAGCTGTTTCGGCCTTTTTAGGCCTCATCAGCATGGCATAGCTAATGCTCAGGCTCAAGTACCCACATATCCATAAAACAAGCAGTAAAAAGGTAAAGCTTGTGGGATGTGGCTGGAGTGAACAGGAGGCTAAATCTTTGCTTTGGTAGATTTAAGGGGTAATGCCCGCTACCATGTGGCCTTAGTGCCTTTAGAGTGGCTTCAGCTTACCAAATCACATTAAGTTGTGAGGTATATCCTTGTCACTCCAGCCACATCCCACAAGCTTTACCTTTTTACTGCTTGTTTTATGGATATGTGGGTACTTGGGCCTGAGCATTAGCTATGCCATGCTGATGAGGCCTAAAAAGGCCGAAACAGCTGTCCATGGCTGCTAATGCTTGGGCTCAATCTTTGCTTTGGTAGATTTAAGGGGTAATGCCCGCTACCATGTGGCCTTAGTGCCTTTAGAGTGGCTTCAGCTTACCAAATCACATTAAGTTGTGAGGTATATCCTAGAGCAGAACTTAAATGAGGCAAAGGCTATTGTTTTATAACACTATCATTAGATCGGTTTTGCATTATGTCAGCATTATCTGGACTAGCTGTGACAAGGAGAATCTAGGTCATGTTTTAAAGTTACAGAAACGAGCAGCTAGGGTAATTTCCGATGCTGATAATCAGGTGTCTAGTGTCAAGCTATTCAATAGACTCCAGTGGCTTCCTTTTTATGAGGAATCCAAAATAGCTATATGTTGTGTTGCGTACAAACGTATCAAGGGTGAAGAACCCTTATATATTGATGGCTCTTTAATACTCAACAGTCAGCAACATAGTCGTGCTACAAGAAAGAGTAACACTAATTTTATTGGCCCGGGATTTAACCGTATGACTGAAGGCGGTAGATCATTCGCAGCTACCACTAGTCAACTTTGGAACAACTTAAGTTTGAAACTTAGGAATTCTATATCATTAGAATCTTTTAAGAACAATTATAGAAACAATCTTTCTGATGTACGAAAGAAACTACATCATTTTATGGTTTAACATTTGATTTATCATTTGCTCTCTAGTTACATTTTATTTTGCTATAATTCTTAATGTTATCAGATAGACATTATTTAGTTTTATTGATAGGCATGTTAAAATTTAACATTCATTTTATCTTTTAGCTCTTACATTTCTATGTACACTTCGTATTAAAGTATATTAGTTTTATCATAATCTTTAGATAGAGGGCCACAAGTTTATTAGTTACCTCAACTATCCCCTACCACCCTCTTTAAATAAAGTATATTTTTTTTGTATTTGTGCCCTCGAATACCCCTCTCACCCATTTGAATGGCAACATTATACTGAAGAATTTGCCTCAAGGTACTTCCTCAAGTCAATCCATTGCAGGCCCTAATTGGTTATAAGAAGATATATTTTTACTTTTATTTCTTATTTACATTTTTAATTTTGCCTCTTTTGATTGCAAGTGAGGATACTTTCACTCACGAGAAACTGATAGTTTATAGTCAGTGCGTTCCAGTCACACAGCAAACCTCACCAGAGTTTAATTAGCTTCCTATGTTGGTGGGACTGGAGAGATCTGGGACAGTTCCATTATTTCAACAATTGGAAATATTTTTCTTTCATCTGGGTGAAGCGCCTAACTTGTTCTCAGTTCATAATTTCTCACTGATAGATTGAAAAACTTACTTTATGCGCAAAAAAGACAAAAAATCGGGAAAAATAGTTTTTTAAATGGAACGGAGTTTACCAGTTTCATCGGGAAAAAAATTTCCGCCTGATCTACACGTCCGCATTCCAATCTAACAGATTTTTACTAAGCAGCTATGGGACTGAGGTTGGTGGGTTTTTTTTTTTACAGAATTTCAGACAAGAGAAAAATTATGAACTATTTAATTATTTGCATTTTAAGAGCTTTTTACTTTCATTGAAGATCTGCATTCAGCTACCCAATCAAAACGTCTCGCGAAGAATTTCTTGTTTATGGGCCGCATGGCTGCTTAGCTTCATACATGTAGCTTATGAAGAAGTTGTAGACTACATCCACTACTGCTCTTTGCTTGCCAACTTGGCTACTTTCAAAAAGGGCGTGGATAATACATAGTGCCACGAGGAAAATTTTGGAATATTAAATAGAGTATATTACATGGCCTTGCAGAGATCTGAAATTTTTCTTCGACCGAGAGATGCGAACCCGAGAAATTTCAGTCCTAGTTCATTCGTTACCCCATTGAGCCAAGGCGCCACAGCGTATGAATATAAGCTACTTGAAGCCTCTTTTAAAATAAAATTTTCTACGGCTATTGCCGTAGTTCGTCCAAGCGCCCCAGGTTGACTCGCCAGATGATAAAAGCAGATCATGAGTTGGATTGAACTGAGCCCTACTCAGTGATCTTGAACTACTGCTGAAATAAAATTACGCTTTCCACGAACAATAAAGTAGGATTCTACCCTCTCGCTTATTTGATTAAACTAACAAACCATTTTGGCGTATTTCAACACCCTGTTCCTATTATAGATTAAATTAAGAAACCAACTTAACGGCATTCAACACCCTGCTTCTATTTGATTAACTGACGAACAAACCAATTAAGTGCCTCTCAACATTCTGTTTCTATTTTTGTAGGTTTTGAGCAATAATCAGTTGGATAGGTTGCTGGATGGAGTGTTCAATCACACCATTCTGAATCGACTGTAAGCCAGATCCTTACATCTAAAGGACATTACATTAATGTAAACACAAATCTAACTGTGTTAGAAACAAACTATAGATCCAGTGAAAAACAAAAGGGTAATAAGGAAGAATGTTGGATGTCTTTTATAAACAGCATTAGTCAACTTTTAATTCCCTCTATGCCTTGATGCTTTGTTTACAGGCACTTGGATAACAATCAGCTGAAGGAGCTGCCATCGGGAGCTTTTGATCATAGTACAAACTTGTATGAGCTGTGAGTAACGTTTTAGTTTACCTGTTACTACAAAATATCTTATTAGGTACGTAATGTTTACTCTAAAACGAAGACGACAAACCTGAAATGATATTAAAACATATCCCGATGTTTATTAAATTCTGTTCCATAAGATGTTAAGTAGTTAATCAAGCTGTTTAACATTTAGTTCGAAATAACGACAACAAAGCTGGAGTATTTGTTCACGGACGATACTCCATGGCTTACTTTGAAACGTTTGACCACTGAAAAATATGTCGCCTGAAGTTTTATTCAGAGATGGACACAAGGTGGACCTAAATCAAACTAAGTCAAAACGTCTTCCTGCGGTTGATGTATTTTGTAAATTAGCAACAATTCAATTCAACGTCTCCGTCAAAACGAAAGGCCAGTTGACTGATGTTTTCAACGCTCACAACGTATTAAGCATAAATGTTTCATTAGTCATTCGTCAGCTTTATCACGAAAACTAGTCTGATATCTCGTTTTGCGATGTAAAATTTAAAAGTTTTTCCCTGAATTAAGATGAAGGATTAAAAGGATTTAGCTGTCCTTAAAACGCTAAGAGCACCCAATGACAAGTCTCGGCAGATATCTGTTCGGTGCAGGCTTTCGGCGTCGATTAAAGAGTGCACTCGGATTTTCGTACTAACTGAAACGTGGCCTAAAAGATTATTCAGAACCGGGAAAACATAGCCCTAGGTTTTCGGAAAGGTTGTATTTGCTGGTTTTGGCAGTAAAAAGCAACAGCTAGCATTTTCGGAAAAAAATAACTCCCAAGAAAGTTCGTCGAAAGTTGATTTTAGCTGGCATTTTCTCAAAAGAATTTTTTGTTCCATAAATTTTCGGGCAAGTAAAATTTCAGCTAAGGACTCCGAATAGATTAAATTCTTCTATCTAACAGAAACATCACTTTCAACAGACACCATAAGGTACTTACAAACGCCTTTCTATACACCTTTTGACTGACTTGGCTCGTTGGGTGCCACTAAAACGCTCAGAGTTATTAAAAACGTCATTAAGTTTTTGGTAAATTGATACAAACTTTAACAAACTGTGTGAAAGAGAACGAGAATATATAGCTTATGAGCTTTATTTTACTGACTGCAGAGCAAATTCGAGCCACCCTGACCTGCTTACAAAATATTGCACCGATTGCATTCTTTACAAGTCAAAACTCGCCAAAATTGCCATGCGAGATCCCAGAATCCATCCACGGAACGGCCAGAAAGACAACCTCACTCGTGAATCACCATGATTCGCTTCAATACTTTTCTTTCAGAGGATTGCCTCTACCCACCAAGCCAGCTTTAGGATGCCAGGCTGCGGGCTTCTCTTATTGCTCCTGTTGTGTAAAAGGGCTCGAAAAACACACTTTAAATCAAATACCGACTGAATTAGCGGACGAGTGCTTGCTTAAAAACAAGCAACAGCTTGCGTGACATCTGGGGGAGGGGGTGCTGCCTTATATGAGCTAAATAGGTATGTGCGGCCCCAAAGGGTGTGGTTTTTTAGCCGTTTTGGTCTGAAATAGGGTACAAGAAGCTGCTTCTTCATCTATAGCCGACATGACCATCAACAAAAGCCCTTCTTTTTTGCCTTTTAGTTATGTTTACGCCAACTGTGTACGTGAGATAGGTCTGAAATAGGGTATCAAATTTTCGGTCAGGTCTGAAATAGGGTTGGGAAAATCGCAGATTTTGGTCTGAAATAGGGTAAGGGTTTCAGGAAGCGGGCCGCACACCCCCACCCAATTTTTCTGGAGTACCACCCCCCCCCCCCTCTCCCCAAGGGGGGGGGGGGCGTGACTAGCTTGACAAGGAAGATAGAGCCTTCGGGCTTATGAGCTAGCAAAAATGTCTGTGATAACTCCTTGTATGGAATAACGAGAACGTCTCCGTATTGAAAAAAGGACGTGCAAATCAGCGGTTGTTTTTTCTTGAGGACTGGAAACGAGCTGTTAACTGAACACAGTACTCCTGGGTGGGCTAGAGTGAGCACTAGGCGAAATTCTTAGCGGAAGCTTGCTTTTGTGAATGCTCGAACTAAAGACCGAAGGAACGAGGGAGCCAGTGAGTTAGTGAGTTATTCAGTGATCTGAGTGAGTGAGTAACAGTAACAGTAACAGCAACAGCAACAGTAATAGTAATAGTAATAGTAATAGTAATAGTAATAGTAATAGTAATAGTAATAGTAATAGTAATAGTAATAGTAATAGTAATAGTAATAGTAATAGTAATAGTAATAGTAATAGTAATAGTAATAGTAATAGTAATAGTAATAGTAATAGTAATAGTAATAGTAATAGTAATAGTAATAGTAATAGTAATAGTAATAGTAATAGTAATAGTAACAGTATATCTTTATTGTGCCGTACTCTTTCAAGGGTCAAGGGAGGTATTGGTCTCTTTACAATAAAGAGTCGAAAATTCTAACGACTTAAATTAACAAAAAGAAGTGTTAATGTTACAATTCACAATAATCAACTAATTTGTCATTTCATTACAGTACGAGTTGAGAATCTCTTTTCTTTTTTCAAGCATTAAGTAGGTAAATTTCCCTATAATTTTGCATGTATTTTGATTCCCCGCTTTCAGTATGTATTTCATCTTGTCGTGATCATTTAAGAACTCGAAGCAATTGTCCACTTTCATAACGATGGAATGGAAATCTCGTCGGATATCTTGGTACCCAGTGAGTCAGTGAGTTTGTTAGTGAGTGAGTCTGTTAGTCAGTTACTAATTGACTAGCTGACCTCTGCGAATACTTTTTTTTAACAACTTTAATTGACATTAGCAGGCTTCCGTCAATGGATGGTCAGCAGTTCAAATATTGTCTACCTGAGATAAAAAAATACAGCATCCTACTGACACTGCTGTCCCGGCTGTAAACATTGCACACAAATTAAGCATGCACTGAGGCGCTGGATAGATTCGACGAACGTGATATCTTTCTGAGGCTAGGGTGACCACATTACGGTTGCATACTTGGCCACTAGGAAAACAAGGTTCAGATAATCTTCAATTTAATCTTCACCGAAAGGCAAGTGGGCGTCGCCTACCTGGAAATAAGAATTTTCATTCGAATCGGACACACAACTTATCCAAGTTTCATCGATATTGTTTGAACACCTTGGCAGACATCAGTTTCATGTATCCTTCTTGCTCATATGCCTGGCTTCCTCGTCATTTCTGTTTTATTGTTTGAGAGTTAAGTAAGGAATCAGAGTTCTTAATGTGTTTCAACTTGCTACGATTATTTGGTGCGATTTCCGCAATGTTAACCTCTGATGTGCTTTTTGGTATGTACTCAGGATCAGAGTCCGCGTACCCTTCTGGGTTTAGGTCTTAGGTATTCTTAGCTGACCTGATTAGAGATTTCTCCTTTTCCACTGGGGTCCTCGAAGCACGCCATAACGGAGAACCCCTTTCTTTTCTCGCCTTAGTATTGTCTACTTGCGGTGTTATTTTATCAGAAGTTTCATCTTCCCTGCCAAATGTTTGGGAACATAGCAGTCGCAGTGGTGAAACATTTGCTGGCTCATTATCAGTTCTCTTGTCTTTTTGCTGCATTTTTCTCTTCTAACTCCACATCGGGATCAGACTCTAATTTAGTGAACACTATCATATTGATAATGTGAAATGTTTCCATGTCGCAACTGCTGCCGTGATAGAAAGAGTTCATCCACTTGACAAGCTTTAATGGAAAAATAAGAGTTAACCTTGGGAACTTTGCTTCAGTTTTCAATTTGAATTAACGAGATTGTGCTAAGCATATCTAAAAAGCCGCTTCTTAGAGCAAATATTTTAGGCGTTATTGCCGTTTTTTTTTCCCCATTATTATTATTTTATTGAGTCATACCCGACCATTTTAATTTTCTTTTCTTTTCGTTTTTTTTATTTTTATTTTTTTTTATTTCCCTTTATATAACAAGGGGTCACAATAAAAACTGTCTTTCAAAAGACGGGAATTTTGAATTTATCAAAAATGTTCCTTATGGTATAAACGAAATTTGATTGGGCGTAACTACACCTGTACAACTTCAAGGGCCTTTTTTGACGGAAAACTTTTTACCACTGGAAAATAAATGGCATGGGAAAGAGGCCTCGTTAATTTCTTCGAAAGTCTGAAGTCTCATGCAGTATCGCCTTGTTTCCATTAAGAAATTTATGAAAATTTCACATCCATTTTTGGAACGTAACTTCCAAAATATGATTGCTCGTGACTAGCCAAACCAAATCAACTTCAGAAATCTGTCAAGCAGGGACACTGTTAAGATCGCGCAGGACACTTGCCTATGAATAAATTCATAAGCCTAATTTATGTGGTAGGTGGTCAGTTTTCAAGCTTAAAGGGACTATATCATCCAACGCGCATAGGCGAGTTGGTCAGAAAGCTTTTGAAAACGTTGGCCCAACTTATTCAAATCCTGTCGAAGGTTCCAAAAAGCCGATTTCATCTGTTTGAATCGCGTTTAACCTTGAGGAAAGTTAAGAAAGTATTTTCTCACAATACAGACGGAGTTGTAGCAATGATTTTTATTTAGATTTGGCTTTGAAATAATTATTTTCGTGGAATTGTGATGTCTACTAGCGGCGGTCGTCGTGCTGGGAGCGGACGAAAGAGAATTTACGACAGCAACGCCATCAGACGCAAAGTTTGGGAACGTGGACATCAGAGGATTTGGCTGGATTGTTAAATTTATTCTTCTTGGGTCTCGGAAAAATTAAAGTGCGGTTATTCCACCCATTCCACGTTCGTGGGACATCTTCTACGATGCTTTGCATTTGATGAGACATTCAAGCTTACCGGTTTGTTTTGATATGACTTTTTCTTCGTGCCACAAGTAAGCTTACGTAAATTGATGCAAAGTACTTTTGCAGTTTTACAGGGCAACCACGGGTTTTTGAGGTAGTTTTTCGAGAACGAGTATTCTTGCAGTTGCAAGGATCGGCCTAAGGTGTGTTACTAAAACGAGTGACAGAGTAAAGAGTAACAGAGTAACGAGAAAACGAGTAACGGGCAAAAATCTCGAGAGGTTAATTTTTTTGGATATCTCTAAAAACATACAGAAAACAAATAACCAGTCAATATTTTTAAATTGATTTCTATATATTTTGTCTCTTTTTAAATCTTCCTTGCTTTCACTTGGCTGAGGTTCTCTATTAGTCACGTGATCTTTCCGCACAGTACTGCGTGAAAATGGCGGGATTAACCACGAGGTGAGCTTTTCGTGTCGTTTTCACTCTTGCTTGCTTGCTCTTATTGACATTTTTCGTAGTAAGTAAATTCAACTGAGAGAATCATTATTGATCTCACAGAAAAAAGATTTGTTGGATTGCTTCTCACCAACGTCGCACATTTTGCAATACTCTGCGACATGCAGTAAGCTTAATTCCTGTTCAGCTGATTGTCGTGTCTAGATACCCGGCAGCCGGGACTTGATTTCAAAATACTAGATACCCGGCAGTCAGAAGTTTTGGCCAATTTTCTCGAAATAACTCGTTTAATTCCCCTAAGAACATGAGATATTTGTTTAGAAATCTCAAGCGAAAAGTAGAAGCGACTGTCGAGCTTGGGCATAGAGTGAAATCTCAATGTTTTCGGCACTTTAAAAATATTCAAGTTCTGACACACTGAGTCAACTCCCGATGAATATCTGCAGAAATTATCAACGAAACCTCACCAGAGTATTTAGTGTTTGTTCAGAAGTGCCAAGCGATTCTAAATAAAGGTTTACTATTGTTGTGGACAAATTCTCCGTGATTGCACAAAGCATATTCTTTGGATCTTCATTCACTCAAGGGAAGATTGGGTAGAGGTGTGCCGCCGGCGCCTTAAAACACAAATTGTTCATTTCGCTACCCTGTTTAAGACAAGAGACGTTATTTTATGGCCCTGGTTCGTTTCATTTTAGATACAAAATATGCTTTGTGCAAGCACGAAACATTCATGCAGTAAAATACCAAAACCTTCCCTAAGAATCGCGTGGGAGTTATGCCAACGAACATTAAATGCTCTGGAGAGGTTTGGACAATACATTTTGTTGTTATTTCCCGAGAGCTGATCAGTCACGTCACGCTTGTGTGTCAGAACTTGAATATTTTTGAAGTGCCGAAACTATGAATTAGGGGAATTAAACGAGCTATGTCGAGAAAATTGGTCAAAATTTCTGACTGCCGGGTATCTATTTTATTGAAATCAGTTCCCGGCTGCCGGGTATCTAGACACGACAATCAGCTGAACAGAAATTAAGCTTACTGCATGTCGCAGTGTATTGCAAAATGTGCGATGTTGGTGAGAAGCAATCCAACAAATCTTTTTTCTGTGAGATCAATAATGATTCTCTCAGTTGAATTTACTCTTCAACGAAAAAATGTCAATAAGGGGAAAGATTCTACGTTTAAACTACAAAAATGCAAGCAAGAGTGAAAACGACACGAAAAGCTCACCTCGTGGTTAATCCCGCCATTTTCACGCAGTGCTGTGCGGAAAGACGACGTGACTAATTGAGAACCTCGGCCAAGTGATAGCAAGAAAGATTAAAAAAGAGACAAAATATATAGATATCAGTTTAAAAATATTGACTGGTTATTTGTTTTCTGTATGTTTTTAGAGATATCCAAAAAAATTAACCTCTCGAGATTTTTGCCCGTTACTCGTTTTCTCGTTACTCTGTTACTCGTTTTAGTAACACCCCGGCCTAAAAACCAAAGGAAAACAAAGCAAGTCACCGTCATAAAAAGTGTTTGGGCAGTCGATCCGAAGAGATAATGACAGCAGTATTCACACCAGACAAAATACGACGCGAAAAAACAGGCTAGACTCACCACACTAGACTCTCTTTCGACGATAGCAGCGTCAATTTCCAGGATTTCCAAAAAGACAAGGACGTAAATTCTTTTCTCCGCGTTGTATGAACGTGTTGTCTGCACGTGAGAAACAACGGCGGGTGTCCAGGCGAGCGAGACTGCTGTGATGAGTTGTATGCGAATTAATTCTAGCCGTTCCTTACTGGGCATGTGCCACCACTGACATAGTCTCTTTAAAGTCTCTGAATTGTGGTTGTTGATTTCGCTGAAATTTGGCAGAGATCTTGGTGAACAATGGAACTACACCATGGTTGTCGTTTCGTAGGCGAATCGCGATTTACGGTGATATTTTAAGTTAGAACTGCCAAAAAGCAATGTCTGTGTCCGAGCATTCGTATTGGGAATTGCGGTAAAGTAAATGGTTTTGTTACTTAGCGATAAAGGATGACCTCTTCTGTGATGTGATAGAAGCAAATGTTTCATATCCAAGACTCGTCGAAAGTTATTGGCTTCCATAGGAGTAAAAGTGTGAAACTTATACTTTGAAGCGTCTGATCTTCTTTGTGAAGTTTGTTGTTGCAATTTTGCTTCTGTCATATCGCAGTATAGTATGCTAAGTTTACCTACCTGGTGTAGCAGCTACTGAAGTCCTATATCCGTGATGAAAACTCGGACACAAAATTGCAGAAATTTCAGTCTCCGGTGATCGAACGAGTCTGCTAATGAATTCAAAAAATGTGCAAGAAGTTCATACTTCGAGATTTCAGTCGTACGTGCAATTACCAATGCACCGAACACACAATGTATTGAATAAATTAAGAATAAATTTAGAATGTAAAAACTCTTTTCATGAATATTCCGTACAAGGTCGGAATCTTTTATCTTTAATCTTTAAAAGGTATACCCAGTCGCACGGTTCGTGCATCTCTTTGAATGAATACATACATAATGAGACTAAGTGTCCTGCGCGTCCTTAAGTGTATGTATTGAATAAATTAAGAATAAATTTAGAATGTAAAAACTCTTTTCATAAATATTCCGTACAACGTCGGAATCTTTTATCTTTAATCTTTAATCAGTATACTCAGTCACACGGTTCGTGCATCTCTTTGAATGAATACACACATAATGAGACTAAGTGTCCTACGCGTCCTTAAGTGGGGAGAAACCTAACTATCTCCAAAGGGGGGTCTCCAAACCTCCTTTATTTCGGTTCCTGGACTCCAGTCGGCTTCAAATAATCGAGCCACGCCCATATTTGGTATGTCACGTGACCAAAAAACGTCTAAAAATTTTCCTTGTAATGCTCACCATCTGTTTACCACGCTACAGGTTATGCAAAATATTTTAAATCTCTATCTGGTCCACTAACCCACTAACTTATATACTGCATCGTATCTTAAGCTTAATTAAGCTTAAGCTTGAGTTTAAAACAACCACGTAACCTTTTGTACTTGGCGTCCTGTCTTTAATGGTGATATTCAGTTACTTTAAGTCCCTTTCATTAACGGCGATACAATATCCTTTAGTCTTACCGTCGGGATTTATTTGAATACACGTGAATTAGGCTAAAAATTTATTTTTTTGTTCTATAGTCAATGTTATTTACAACCTTGGAAATTATACAAATTACTTACGTACTTCAACTTGACTTCCACTTATGAAGCCCGAAACGTTTAGAATTAAAAAAATGCATCTCGTCAACTCTGTCTCCAAATAAAATTGGCTACACGGATATCGTTATAACAACAATAAGTTGATAAGGAGCTTAAAATTAAAACATTCCTTATTACTATCGTAAGCTAGCTTTTAATTGACAGTCTTGTTTACAAAACTCTTTGAGCTGGACAGATGAATGACAGAATTTGAGTTACGTGTACATATAAGTAATGTTAAAATATATATGGAGCATGATGTCCAGTACATTTATTTTGTTTGCCCATACAGTACAGTAGGTCGACAATGACAAAGCTTTCTATACACCTTATTCCAAAATGGCGGCAGTTCGGAATGATCTGGGG
This sequence comes from Pachyseris speciosa, assembly GCA_016490735.1. NCBI lineage: Eukaryota > Metazoa > Cnidaria > Anthozoa > Scleractinia > Pachyseridae > Pachyseris > Pachyseris speciosa. The sequence goes on along the minus strand of JAEMWC010000812.1, from coordinate 236,579 downwards.
AGAGCAGCACGGAAACGAGGCATCGAGGGCCGGAGTGAAACTCTTGTGGTGTTTACATATGGTAATCGTGAGCGATCATGCTTCAAAATTGCTCTATTCCATTCTGTCCAAGAAAATTTATGTGGAAAAATGGTGTGAAAATCTTTTATCAGAAGTTTCCAGAAGACCGACGTGTAGTGTGTTCAAGCCGAATGGATTGTTGCCATACGAAGGGATCTTGGATTAACTTTAAGTGACAAAACACTCGATCAAGGGTATGTTTGCGCCACTTCAAGTCTTCGGGTTATATTTGTTCGTTTGCTGGTCGCGAGAAGACTTTGAAAACTACTGCTGTACCATCCGCTTTTCTATGAAAGAAGTGTCCGCTCGTAAAACGAAAAGCACCAAAGCATAGTAGTCCAATCAAACGAAAAAGACTGAGGAAAACCTCAGTAACTCCTGACCTACTGTCATCAACCAAGACATCGTGATTCAGATATTTGTCCTCATAGAGATTCTAGGGAGCTATAAAACGACTGTGAGAAAGCTATCCATGATCTGGACTGTGAGAAAGCCGAGCTTACTGAAAAACTCCGACAATTCGAGGCGGATATTTCCAAGATTTACAATCGAAAGTATTTAGCGTCGATAGATTTATGAAGTCAGTTAAACATTTAGCTTTTTATTCTGGATTTCCCAGTAGAGACATTTTCAATAGTATAATTCAGTATTTAAATCCGGTAAAAGAAGGTGAAAACATTAATTATTGGCATTCACCTTCTCATGATGTAGCAAATATGAATTAGAGAAATGATGAAGATGCCCCTGAACAAGGAAGACCAATGCAATTTTTATGTTTCTAAAGGTCAGCATCATTTCAGTATGACCCTCAAGGGCAAAGATCAATGACCACATGCCTGCTGATTTTAAAGATAAATATCCTTCTACCAGGGTCATCATTTACTGTAGTGAGCTCTGCTGTCAAATGCCTGAGTCTTCGTTTAAACAGTGATCTTTTTATAGCTCGTATAAAAACCGGCATACCAATCTGAAGGAGCTCATTGGAATCTCACCTGGGGGTGCCAAAACATTTATTAGTCAACTTTCCATGGGGCACTTTTTATTGGAACCAAAGGTCAAATGACCTCTGAGGAAGTTGTGCAAACACAACAAATTGTCTCCATTCAAATCCACGTGGCGTGTGTGAACAACAAGACAAAAAACTTCCGCATATGGGACAGTCTAGTGCATTTACTCTGTTTAGTGTTGTCAGTCATGATCAAATGTGGTGTGTTTGTAAGCATAAGCACATAACTCGCGTACAGGCAACATGACCATTTATTTTCAGTTTGCTTACTATTTTGAACTATTATTTCTGATTTTCTGAACTACATTTCCGAGAAAAAAAACTTAATTTAAATCTCCTTTTTAGCGTTCCAAGCAAATAAAATTTTGGTTAAGTTAATCCCGGGTAAATATTTTTCCTACATGTTTGTAGTGTTGTAGTCAGCTTCCCTGAAGCATGGTTAGCGCTAACCCGGGTTAAATACCATCTTATGACAACTAAACTCATAGGCTTTAATACATCTTAGGACCAGTTCAAACGTCGAACTTTTCATGCCCCGAATCAAATGCCTCTTTGGGTCGACCCAAATAAATTAAAATTCGACGTGGTTCAGAGGTCGAATTAAATGCGTCGAATTAAAAGTAACTCTTGATGATTTTCCGAAAATACATTGAAATAATTTATGCATTTGATTCGGCACATGAGAAGTTCGACGTTTGAATCAATTAAATTCGATGATTTCATTTGGGTCGACCCAACTATTAAATTCGACCGAGCCGGTCGAATTTAATAGTTGGGTCGACCCAAATCAAATTCGTCGAATTTAATTGATTCAAACGTCGAATTTCTCATGTGCCAAATCAAATGATTTGATTCGGCGCATGAAAAAATCGACGTTTGAACCGGGCCTTAATCAATGTTTAGCGCTAACCTCAGCCTGAAAAGCCCTTTACCGGCTCAGTCGTTATATGCCGGGTATAGATGAGATTTTCGTCCGTGTCGACTAGAACTCAAGATAGTCGGTCTTTTAATTCAAATAATACTCATTCACGCTGTAAAAGAACGAAGAAAATGAGATACTTAATTGACCTTAGCAGCCTTAGCAAGGTCGGCGTTTCCGACAGCAAAATCACTATATCGCTTACCGCTTACAAAATTGTGCTTTGGTAATTACGTAAACCTTTACAAGAATCACCACGACACTTGAACCAAAATTTTAGTTAAGCATTTTTCAACTGATTAGGATCCCATCCGTTCAACGAACTGCCAGGTATGTCTTCAATTCTCCTGATAGATACTACGAACGCCATTGCTGTTTAATACATCGCTTGACTAGTCGCTTGACTCTGACTTGGCCCTCGATGCCTCGCTTCCGCGCTGCTCTCCCCAGATCATTCCGAGCGGCCGCCATTTTGGAATAAGGTGTATTTGAATTAATGGGATGCAATGTGGCATATTGTAACCAAGAAAGAAATGTTTACAACTGTTTCACTTTTTTTATATGCCTACATACATGTACATGTGTCATGTTTTGTACCGTGGCGCCCATTTGCAGCTACAACTGTACATGTACAACTCAGTAGTGTGTGCTCAGTGCCTGCCTCAGCATTCATTATTTCTTAACTTAGAATTGTAAGCTCTTGTTTGCCCTTTGAAAAACTGCAAAACATGCCTGAATAGCTTTTCTTTAGTTTTCTTTCTGGTTTTTTAAATACCATCCATGGATTTGCTAAATGTCTCGAGTGACTGGGCCTTCAGATATAGTTCTTCTATTTGTGAGTAAGTCACTCCTTCTCTGGCCATTTGCCTTGCAAGGCTTTGAGACACTGATTTGCCAAAGTTGAAAACAAGCTTCTTCATCTCTACTGTGATCTTCACTCGTGCTTTCCAATGTTTCTCCTCTTCTTTGGCACTTCGGAGAGGAATGGCTGTAGTGTGTGCTTTTATCTCAGTTGCAAACAGACATTCTTTCAGAGCTTGGGCACACATCAACAAGGGCCTGGTGAGCTGATCATTTTTTTTATTATATGTAAGAGGTTGAAACACTGGACAACTAAGTAGACAATTGAAGTGTTAATACTGTATTAGACATGGCCATTTCATCTTAATGCTAACCCTTGTCTGAAGCGAGTCTCTTCAAGTTTCAAAAAGAACTTGTAGATCTCACAAAACACAAACTCTAAAACACAAAATTGAAAATTAAATCATACCCTGCAGTATTAGAAATCACATGTCTTGAAGGACTTCACAACACTAATTGTTCCTGTCAATGATTAGATTTAGATTCATGGTGGTCTTGCTTCGAAGTTGGTGTGTACATGAAAATGCCCTGCTTGGTACACTGTAATATAGGTTAAATGCGTTCTTTTATTATGTTTTCCCTGAAAGACTCATGCATTTAAGGTTCTGTTGGTAAAATTATTTCCCATGACATGTACAGGGTGTATTCCTTTGTGGAGATGCTTCAATATGTTCTTACTCATCAAATTGTTTTAGTAGCTGTTGAAACAATATTGTTAAGCCAGTTACAGACGAGCAAGATTTCCTTGACAAGTGTCATTGACAATTTTTATTTGCTCATAGTAATAATTATTTTATGAACAACAAATTTTCTTTGACAAGTTTTGCCTTCACAAGTTTTATTTGCTGGTGTGAACGAACGAACAAGTTTTCTTTGGCAAGTACAACTTTATTCACTGTATCCAGCAATCCAGTTACACAGCGGACAACATTTTATTTGACAAGTTTTCCTTGTCGACCCGTACAGACGAGCAAGTTCTGAATTGTGTCAAGTTTTTCCTTGAGTCAAGTGCACTTGTTCAAAAACTAGCATGCTAGTTTTTGAACAAGTGCACTTGTCAAGGAAAAACTTGACAATTTTTTCTTTACACACCAGCAAATAAAGTTTGTCAAGTCAAAACTTGTCAAGGAAAACTTGTTCGTCTGTAACCGGCTTTATGCTTTCAGCAGCATATTTGTTTGTAATTTACATGTATATTAATTTAAACCTGGGTATGTTTTATTTGGAAAATAATGATTGAATTTTGCTTTCAATGCGAGGCTTGCCTTTGATTCGATGTTTACTTTCTTGCTTTTCCTCAACTGTGAATGGCAGGTTGCATCAGACACTGATGTCTTAGCAGTTAAGTGACTGATAACAAACACTAATTTAATTACTCTCAACCACTAGATACAGTAAAACAAATACAGTGTAGCTGAAACAAATTGGTTCTTCACATTGTACGTAGTGCTGGCTGATTATATACATTTACACCTGTATAACTACATGTACATGTAACATTAGGGATGGGAATTGCGCCGTCTAACCTTACTGGGTAAAATTGCTGGACTTAAAAGCCTTATTGCCTCTCAAATTGTTTATGTTTTGTCACCTTTACCAACAAACCACAGCGCTATAGAAGAGATAAACAGTACATGTATGCTCTTACACTTTTTATGGGATGGTAAAGGTGACAAAATAAAGCGCAATATTATGATTAGCAACTTTAACTACAGCAATGGAGGGCTAAAAATGATTGACATTACACTATTCAACAAAGCTCTCAAGTCAAGTTGGATAACAAAATATTTAGACCCAGAAAACCATGGAAAATGGAAACTTTTGTTTGATCTGGAATTACAACTTTTTGGTACACTGTAGCGAGGAAATTTTTTCAAGGCAACCGTAGCGAAAAAGATTTATCAAAATACTTCAAAATATTGGATACCTTTATTTCAGAAATACTACGAATCTGGACGGACATTAAATATGAGGCTAACATTTACTCCATTGAGCAGCTACATTGAAAAAGCACAAAATCTCTGGCAAAACTCTCTTTTACGAGTCAGAAACAAACCCGTACACTACAGATCATGGTCTTCAAATGGAGTTGGAAATGTGGGTCATCTGATGAAAGATACGAGGGATTTTCTATCTTTCTTAGACTTTACAGAATGTTTCAATATCAAAACAAATTTTCTTACTTTCCAAGAAGTGATATCAGCGATTAAAGCCCTGTGGAAAAGCAACGAAGAAACCCTACACAGTGTTACCACCAACTACGAAACTTTTACTGACACAAGACAACCAAACAGACTAGCATATAAAAATAATTCTCGTAAAAAGCAGAAAAAAAAAACGAACTAAAAGAAGATGGATCGCGGACTGCAAACTCAAAACCCAAGAAAAAATTGATTGGAACACAGTGTGCCAATCATCTTTTCCGTGTACAAAGATCTCAAAACTAATTGTCTTCCAATTTAAGCTACTACACAGGAGATTAGTGACCAATAGTTTTTTAACAAAAATAAATCCAAAGGATATTATAATGAGCAGTGCACTTTTTGTCTCTGATTCACCTCTTCTGGACTTGTAACATGTCCACTCTTTTCTGGCAAGATTTTAAGCAATGGGCAGTTAATCATGGTGAACTTTCAGATACTACTAATTTAATGGCATATCTAGTATTAGGATTGAATCCAAACAAGAGAGTAGACTTCTACTTTTTGATCGCCAGATTTTTTCTCTGGGTATGCAAAACGTGCAATACTTCCCTGAAAATAGAAAATTTCTCTCTCTTCCTCTCAAATTACGATACACCAAAAATCAACACTTCCTGTAATTAATATCAAATTGGCAAAACCATGCACATGTTTCTACCTTCCATTTCATCATCAACTGTTAATCGATGTTTTTACTTTCAAATGCTACTAATTTAAAAGTACTGCATTATAACTACATCTAGGCAATGTAATAGCCCATTTTACAGTTGTGTGTTCAGTGACCTGGTCTTTGAATGGAAGCGAGGCTGGAGGTGACTTTGTTTTGATACAAACCTCTCTGTCTTTCTCATTGAAATGTGGACTAGTTCGCATAAGAATAACATGATTTACATGAGAAAACCAGTGAGGTCTGTATCAAAACAAGGTCACCGCCAGCCTCCTTACCATTCATTGGTCAGGTCACTAAACATGCAACTGTAAGTTGTGTGTATACTTCATTGCAAGTAGAATAACTATCTTATCAGTAGGGTACAGTATAGTAAGCAGTGTAAGTATAGTGTATTTTAGTTTCCTTTTCTTTCTTTAGCAATCGTTTAAAATATGGAAATGTAATTTAATGCAGTTTTAATGTAATGTACCGTAACTTAGTGCATCGTAATGTTGTGGCGTTATGTAATTGATTATAAATTACAAAAAAAAAACTTATATCCATCGTGGGGAATGAGAACTGTTATCAAGGAGGAAATAATGGCAAATGTGAGAAACACATGTACATGTAGTTGTACTGTATACCAGTTTCCAAGAAAGCCTCACTACATAGTGTTCTGGTATATTGTTTTGCTTGAACACCAGTATTCAGCTTGTACATTACATAATTCATGTGCGTACACCTTTTGTGTAAGATGTATCCTAAAATCAACATTGGTGTGATTTAAAATGTTGTAAGTTACTTCTTGGGTGTCTGGAAAACCCGAATAATGAATAGCGAAAAGTCGCGAATAGCGAACAGCAAAGAGCGAACAACGAACAGCAAATACTGAACAGCGAATAGTCGCGAACAGCGAATAGTGCGAATTGTCATGAATAGTCGTCAATAGTCACCGTTTTAGTTCAGCGCTGATCTGGATTCATTGAAATTGATCAAGTGGAGCAATAGGATACCAACCATCACTTTGCAGCAGGTAGTGTTAATGCGAGCAGTGTTTGCCAAGATCTAGCTTGCGTCGCAGACCAAAACTAACCCCTGTTTATAGTATGTTTGCGAGGCAGCACCGAGACAGTTTGATCTGGATAATTCCAAGAATTATTGGAAGTGTGTTTCACATTTCCTTGAACCCAACTGGCTGACAAAAAATGGCTTTCATGACTTACGAGTCAACAATGGAGGCAAGCCTAGGCAGACATTGTATTTCAGTCAGTATAAAACATGAATGTTGTGCCGCGTAGCACTAGGAACACAAATAGTGGAATAGAGAATTAACTCTAAAGTGTAAATTAAAGTGCTACTTAAACCCATGAATAACCCACTGGGCGTTAGCCTAGTAAAGGGAAACAGGGAACCACACGAGGCAAAGAAAAAATCTTTTGACCTCGGTGGGAATCGAACCCACGACCTCCGGATTAGATCTACCGTTACTCTGCCGACTGAGCTACAAGGTCGCACAGAGAAAGTCGGGGACGATTTTAGATGGTGAATCGCGGCAAAGAGAAAGTAAGGGTACATATGAATGTTGTGCCGCGTAGCACTAGGAACACAAATAGTGGAATAGAGAATTAACTCTAAAGTGTAAATTAAAGTGCTACTTAAACCCATGAATAACCCACTGGGCGTTAGCCTAGTAAAGGGAAACAGGGAACCACACGAGGCAAAGAAAAAATCTTTTGACCTTTTGACCTAGAGTTAATTCTCTATTCCACTATTTGTGTTCCTAGTGCTACGCGGCACAACATTCATATGTACCCTTACTTTCTCTTTGCCGCGATTCACCATCTAAAATCGTCCCCGACTTTCTCTGTGCGACCTTGTAGCTCAGTCGGCAGAGTAACGGTAGATCTAATCCGGAGGTCGTGGGTTCGATTCCCACCGAGGTCAAAAGATTTTTTCTTTGCCTCGTGTGGTTCCCTGTTTCCCTTTACTAGGCTAACGCCCAGTGGGTTATTCATGGGTTTAAGTAGCACTTTAATTTACACTTTAGAGTTAATTCTCTATTCCACTATTAGTATAAAACATGGACTGCGGACCGTGGACCTGGACTGCGGACTGGATATAAAACACGTACTGAGTATGAAACACTTTGCAAAAGGAGGGTGTGGAGAAAACGTGGCCCAGGCCGTGGCCCACCCCCTATCAGGAAAACCAGAATGCCATATAAACACAGCTTTCGGGCAGCTATCATAAGGAAGAGCTATTATTGTATGAAGGAGCTCCACAAATTTCTGCTCGCTAAGGTCCTATTCCATGCAGATCAGCCAGCAAATTGGGTCCCAGTTTATATCATTTGCATGAACCCACAATCACTGAAGAATCCAAAGCAGCGTGAAATAATCTAGCATCCAAGCATGTAATACACCTGCCCATAGCCTTTACAATATGAAACGTACCAGTAATTATTTTAATACTGAGGGCTTCATGTTTTTCCGTTGTTGGAACCGTCAACAATGTAAACTTTATATTATAATTCAAAGGTGACAGACTGCAAACAAATGTTGATTCTAAAAATATCTGCATGTAATAACTGTTCATCAGTAGGATACCTAAAATGTGTGCAATTCCACAATTGGTTTCAGTTCCATCAAATCCTATACCAATTGCAGAACATTTACGGAGGAGCCACCCACACTGTGAGCACAGTTATTGACAATACATATCAGCAAGGAAAACAACGCAAAATAGTAGGAGTACATTAAATAACAAACTAAGCACACGTGAACTAAATAATGAACACACGTAAACTAAGCAAGCACGTAAGCAAGCACGCGCACAACTTCAGGAAAATTGCGCACACACAATTGCATTAGAACGTAATGAATAAGCAACAAAGATCTCAAATTTGGGCGTCAGGATAATAATATAAAGGATATAATCTCATCTCTGGATTGCTAATCTAATCTTCTATAGTGTAGCAAATTACTTCTCAACGATAGCACCGTGGCGTTTCAAGAATTTAGCCAACGATTCACGAAGCAGCGTACAATCATTTGAAGCCTTGGTGAAGGAGATGTGATGAAAGTCGGTGAAGTGTATCAATAAAATCCAATTTCGATGTGCAAAGTCTAGCATATTTCAGTAATTGAGATATGAAAACACCATAGGCCGGATTGGTGGGAATGTTGCTGTCCATGTGAGAAAAATTGACGATTCGAAATGAGAAGTTATCCCTCGTATCATAGACACCGAGATGAAAAGGAGTGTTGTTATCACCATTCCTTATTCTTGTGTCTAGATAACAAACATTTTTGTCAACTTGTGTAACACTGCGTTACGCCTGGTGGTCAGAGCACATCAGGTATTTCTTCTCATATACTTTTGAA